>OZ023198.1:4060444-4370357 GCA_963995505.1 Hypericum androsaemum
CTCCCGGGTATAGTACTTATGGCGCAAGTCAGTCTCCTCAAGTCGAAGTAAGATACTTATTCTTGTATCATTGGTAGGGAAGTGGGTAAGTGAACATGGCTGTATTTGTTTGTAAATGTTACTTACCTTTGTATGCCCTTCCTTTTCGCGTATAACGCTCGGTTGACCTAACCATACCTTTTAAACTGAATCGGGTCTGAGGTCAAAAAATCCTAGTCTGTCATACTTTTCTGTAGATTCAATAGAAATAGCTTGATTGAAAAACTGACAATACAACTATAATTGTTCATTCAATTTCTTTCAAATAAGCTATTTCTTACTCAGACCGATAAATATAACTAATAGAAAATTAAAATAACTAGTTATAGTAGATATGAATGAGCTAAATCAAGTCTTTTTTATACATATGTTTGGAAAGCACTTCTCTAATTGAAATTGAAAATTTTGAATTTTTCAATAATTATTATTAGTGTTTGAGTATGAATATCTCATATTAGGTTTAGATGTTAATATGTATTTTTATTTTGATTAATAAATGTATGCATTTATTAAAAAATTTCATGTTGAGATTATTATATTTTGTATTTTGAAAACAGATGATTTGATGTTTGGTGCTTTGACTAATCCAAAGTTATGTGGATTATATTAAAAATTAGGGTAAATTACTATGAGGTCCTGAAGTTTGGTCATCCTATCTTTCGCATCCCTCAGTTTTCAGAAATAATTTTTCTGTCCCGTATTTGGTTTTATTATACTTTCAGGTCCCTATTGTCGGAACATATCATTTTCTTCGGTGAATCCCACTTGAAAAGACAAAAAATGGCCCTCCCACTTAAAAAATAAAAAAAAACTCTCTTTTCTTCTCTCTTCCTCTTTCTCCCACTTCATCTTCTTCCTCCAACCTTTAACCAAAATTCAAACTCAAACTCAAATCCAAACATTTTAGTGAGAAACAAAACTAGTTATAGAGAATCAAAAATTGAAGAACCCTAATTTTGTAAATTCTAATTCGAATTATAATTTTAATTTAGAAAACATACAAATACATTAATCACAAAAGAACAAGACTGGGTTTTTTTTTTGAAATGGTCTACAAGACTGGTTTATGTATCGCCCTCCTCTTCAAACAATTGGTGAACGATCACCCCTAGAAACATACTGGAGTTGGTGTTTCCGGGGGATAACACCAGGCGTCTTCTCATTACCCTCTTTGCCAAACATCTTCAAACAATTAAAAAAGTTAACCAAACATGAAAATTCAACACTTCCCCTCAAACCCATTAAAGGATTCTTCTAGAAAATGCCTAGTTTCAAACTTTGACCAGAAAACAGCCAAAAATTGAAGTCACCGTCTCCCCTTTACCGTAAATACACGACCAAACTAGAAGAAAAATCAAATACAATAACCAACATGACCCAGTAAACGGTCCAGCTTGTGGTGGCCCTGGTGGGGACTAAATTAAGCAACTTTTTTCCAAAATTGGACCAGATTCACAATGGGAATCAAGTAAAGCACCAACCTTTACTACAAAAAAGGCTATGATATTTCACTTACGTTTAGGGTCTTTTTGCAGACATGAACATGAACATGAACAAGCAAAAAGGATGAACAAGAAAGAAGATGAGTGGGTTTTGATTTCAGCGACCTAGCGAGTTTTGGACAAGATTTACAATGGGAACTATGTATATGGGTGGCCAATTGGTCCGAACTGGGTCGATCCGATCTGAACCATGAGAATCGAGAACCAAAAATAGGAAAAAAATCATGTCCAAACCAATCCGATTAAGTTATAGATCCAGACCAGAACCAAACCGAAAAGTGGTTCTGATCTGATCTAGAACCAAGGACCAAAAAATAAGAGAAAATTACTCTTAAGTCACTCGAGTTTGTTTAAATATACTAAAAAGTCCCTCCTGTTCACAAAATACATTCTGAAGTCCCTCTAGTTTATTTTTATTATACTTTCGAGTCCTTAGCGCACGTTCGCAGCTCTTTTTTCATTTTTGTCAATAAAATGACCAAAATACCCCTAGAACAAAAAATAAAAAAGTTGACATCAATTTTTTTTGTTCGAAGGGTATTTTTGTCATTTCAATGAAAAAAAAAAAATTTATTTAGGGACCCGAAAGTATAATAAAAGCAAACTAGAGAGATGTGGGAATATATTTTGTGAACAGAAAGGACTTTTTAGTCTATTTAAGTAAACCCGAGGGACTTGAGAGTAATTTTCCCAAAAAATAATGGTGAAAAGACAATCTACAAAACAAAAACACTAAAACACTATACATCTAAAAATTGAGCAATACAAAAATATGGTTTATAAATTGTAACTTCATCATGTCCTTAAATATATATAACTCAAACTTTCCTATGAAATCATAGCGAGATAAATAAATAATATATAAAAAACTATTTATCAATATAAAAAATTGTGCATCTAAAAGAAAAATTATCTGCCATTTATTAATTAAATATTGTAGTTTAATAAATACCATAAGACTAGATATTTGACGCATGGTATGGAACTACATCATCGTTCAACTCCACCATCATCAATGGTCTCAGAGGGAGCATCTAATAAAACATGAGTAAATAAGTGATATAAAATTATATATTAAATACTTACACCAACAATAATTTATGATCAAGATAATTTTAAAAATATGAAACTTGTGACAATGGGTTTGTACATGTGATTTGAAAGATTGCTAGACTTAAAAAAGAGAGGAGTTATGGGAAAAATTGAGAAAACCTAAGAAACGGCTGACACTATTTGTATAGGTTAGGGCGAGCGCTAGCCTTGTAATTTAATGATAAAATTACAGTTTGGTCCTGATATTTATGGTCCTCTGTAAAAAGATTCGGACTAGAACCAGGAACCTTTTTTTAGACGAACAAGAAACTAACCCGAACCAATTCATTTTGGATCTGATTTTGGACCAGTTTTTTTTATTCGGTTCATATTGGTTATATGGCTCCTGATTTTTTTGCTCACCCCTATGTATCGCCCTCCTCTTCTGCTCCAGAAATTTGCTTTGGAACCCTGTCTTGTTCTTAGAGATTAATGTATTTCTCATTAGTTATTTTCTAATTTAGATTTTTAATTCGAATTAGAGGTTACAAAATTAAGGTTCTTCAAATTTTGATTCTCTATAATTAGTTTTCATTTTGACTAAAAATGTTTGGACCGGAGTTTGAGTTTGACTTTTGGTTGAAGGTCGGAGGAAGATGATGAAGTAGGAGGGAGACGATGAAGTGGGACGAAGAGCAACGGAGAAGGAAAGAGAGATTTTTTATTTTTTAAGTGGGAGGGGCATTTTTATCTTTTCAAGTGGAGATTTTTAGGAGAAAATGACATATTCCAGCAATAGGGATCCAAGAGTATAATAAAATCAAACACGGGGGACGAAAAAATTATTTCTAAAAAATGATGGACGCGAAAGGTAGGATGACCAAACCCCAAGGAGTTAAGAGTAATTTACCATAAAAACTATGTTAGAAACATACTTTGAGAGTTGCATAATTAATTACCATAATCTAAGCACAATTTCTAGTATTGGCTTCTCGACAAGCAACTTCTTTTAACATTGTTAAATTGCTAATAGTGAATCTTTTGAGTTGCATAAATTGGACATCAATGTCACATCCCGAGTTGCATATATTGGACACTAATATCTCATTTTTCTACTTGATGACATAAATAAATTATAATGTGATTAATAATATGACTAATAGTATGACTAATATAGCTAATTAGTAAATTTTAAGAGAGTTTTTTATATATATCAAATTATCAATAAAAAGAAGTAGAGAATTGTGATGGAATAGTGTAAATTTTGAAAAATGGAAGGAGTATTTATAGTGTTTTGAAGTAAATTTATATTTATATTAAAAATTAGAAAAAAGCAAAAGAGTTAGGGCCCAACTGTGGGCCCCACCCTACCTAAAAAGAAATAGGACATTTTTGCCGCCTGAAGGTTGCCGTCAAGATTCTCGAAAATGGGACTTCACGAGACACGTGAAATGGGGTGAGATGGGGTGGGGGCATTCAAATTTATATTATCCCCTTGTTTTTCCTCTTTCAAATTAGTCCTAATTTATTTATTATTTTTTACGGACGAATTCGACTCGAATTGAATTTACAAGTTTGATGAATTTTGAAAATTTTGAACCAAATTTGATTAATCTTAGAACGAATTTGAATAAAATTTTAGACAAGTCGAATCAAATTTATGATGAATTGAATAAAATGGTAAATCATATTCTAAAAGTATTTCTAGAAAATGGTATTTAGTAGGATAGACCAGCAATTCTCTTAATTCGATTTTAACTAGATTAAATTAGAAGTACATTGTTTAATTGGATTACAGTGTCATAGGTTCTTTTGATAAGTTAATGAGTCACGTGTTATTATTTAATTAGATTAATTGGAAATAATTTTATTTTTAGGAATCCACGTGATAAAAAATGTTCACGCGGTGAAATTAATTATTAGCATAACCCAACTTTTGCCCCTCGATTGGGTACGGAGTGAGACAGAGTTAATTCAAACCGTACGTAATTAAATCTAAATTATTAATTTTTATGATTAGGCGTGCATGAAAGATCTGATGGCTAAAATTTATGCGTGATATTTTCAGAATTGTGCAAGTTTTCCTTCTCTCTCCACCCTCGCATCTCTATCCTTTCTTCGTCTCTCTCCTTTCTCCTTCTTTGTCCACCCTTACATCTCTCTCTCCTCTCTCCATCTCTCTCGCACAAGATCCTGGAAGACGACGTCGCCGGCGACGACGACGGGGAAGAGTAAAAGATACAAGTTACCTGCCGCTAACATCCGGTCACCAAAAACGGCAGGTACCTTACCTAGGCAGTTAGACTACCCACATCAGCAACCCATCCAATCCAGGTCACGGAATAAATTATTAATTTCTCTCTCATCCACATATTATCTACTCTGATTTATTTAGATTAAAATTATATATTACAAAAATAATTATGTTTTCAATAACACGATTAAATATTGTGATTAAGTCATAAAATTACAAAAGCAAAAATTGAAATACTAAATTAGATAAAAATAATTTAAGGTACAAATGATAAATTACAAATATGAAATTTTCATATTACAAATACAGGAATTTCAAATTACATAATTAATTATCGTTTCCAAACTTTTGCCAAATATGCTCAATTATATCACTTTTCAAAGCGTTATGAGCTTCTCTATTGCGAAGTTGTTCTCTAGCAGTCATGTAGGTGGATAGATTTCCGATGCATTGAGTAGAGAACTCAAAAGTTTCTTCATTGTCATCTTCATTACAGAATTCAGCCGGATCATGATAACGGAGATATGTGTCTCGTTCATCCTCTACTATCATATTGTGCAATATGATGCAAGCCTTCATAATTCTTCCCATTAACTCCTTGTCCCAAAGAAGGCATGGACGTCGAATGAATACAAAACGAGCTTCTAGAACTCCAAATGCGCGTTCCACGTCCTTTCTAGCAGCCTCTTAGTGTTCAGCAAATAACTTGTGCTTTAAGGTTGAAGGAGATGTAATGGACTTGATAAAAGCAGCCCATGTGGGATATATTCCATCAATGAGATAATATGCCATATATATTGTCGATTGTTGACGACATAACTCACTTTTGGTGCTCTACCTTCCAAGACATCACTGAAAACAGGAGATCGTTCCAGTACATTAATATCATTGAGAGTACCTGGTGTTCTAAAGAAAGCATGCCATATCCATAAGTCATATGATGCAACTGCTTCCAGAATTATTGTAGCCTTTCCACTTCGTCCTGCATATTGCCCAGCCCATGCATTGGGACAATTTTTCCATTCCCAGTGCATACAATCAATACTACCTATCATACCTGGGAATCCACGTTGTTTCCTAACGTAGAGTAGTCTTGCCAAATCTTGTGAGTTGGGCCTTCTCAGGTACTCATTTCCAAAGCAGGAAATTACACCATCTATGAACTTAATGAGGGCTTGCCGTATTGTAGATGCACCCATTCTCAGGTATTCATCAACGACATCAGTTGATGTTCCATAAGCTAACACTCTTATGGCTGCGGTACATTTCTGCATGCCTGTCAGACCAAGGGTACCTGCAGCATTTGTACGTTGTTGAAAATATACGTCATTGGCACTAACCGCCTCCACAATGCGAAGGAATAACGATCTTTGCATCCGAAACCTTCTCCGGAAGACCTCAGCTGAATACGTTGGCTCGTCACCAAAATAGTCATTCATCAAACGCTCCTCACCAAATCTTCGTTCCCTATTGACATATCGCCTTCGCCTTGCCGGCGGTGAATCTCCAAGGATCAGACTAGGATTGACTACGAACGCATCCTCAAGTAAGTGATCAATTCGTCGATTCTGTTCTCTTCTTCGTGCTTTCCATTCATCAATAACTCTAGTGAATGCATCACTATCACTTGAATCTGAATCTGATATATTTTTACTGTGAGATATTTGTGAAGAGAATTATGGGTATGAGATGGATTTAAGTTTGTGATGGTCACCAATATATATAGAATAGGTACGAGACAAATTACATTAATTGTGGGTGTGGGTGTGGGTGGATGACAAAGGTGAAGTGACAACACAATAGGTACGAGACAAATTACATTAATTGTGGGTGTGGGTGTGGGTGGATGACAAAGGTGAAGTGACAACACAATAGGTACGAGACAAATTACATTAATTGTGGGTGTGGGTGTGGGTGGATGACAAAGGTGAAATGACAACATAATAGGTACGAGAAAAATTACATTAATTGTGGGTGTGGGTGTGGGTGGATGACAAAGGTGAAGTGACAACACAATAGGTACGAGACAAATTACATTAATTAAAGAACACATTACAAGAAATGAAGAACAAATTACAATAATTGAAGAACAAATTACAAGAAATAAAGAACAGATTACAACTAATCAGTTTCGAAATAATCGAGCTATTAGACAACTCTTTAACTCTTCATCTTCTGGGGATAAATGCTGTTTTGAAATCAAAGCAGTCAACATGATTTTATCCAACTCCTTATTCTTCCTGGCCTCCCTTTTTTCCTCCAGTTGTTGTTGCATCTCCAATCTCTTCATCAAAATTTCATTTTCATTATCTCTGGTTATTCTCATCTCACGAAGTTCTGCTGCAACATCATTAGATGCTTTACCTTTTCCTTTCCTTTTTTTGGCAGCATCTCTGCCCATAGGGCAGAAAATTATTGCAGACCTGGTGATTGGATCTTCTGAGTTAGATGGGATTGAATAATCCCCTTCTTCGGTATTCTTTGACCTCTTTGAGCTCCCAGCACTTTCTATTTCCTCCTCCTCGTTCTGCGGAGGAAAATTTGTTGCAGCGCGATCTCCTTCTTCAATTTGCCATTTGAGAGATTTACACATAACTTCATTAAAAACAACAAGGTCAGTAAATTTTTTTCCACCTTTTTTTTCATAAAGTGCTTGAGCTTCGGCCTCAACATCTGCCTCGCTCATGCCGCTCAGTTTCCTTTTCAGTGCTTCTCGGTAGACACCGACTCACCTTGCTGCATTTTTATTAAGTCGTTTATAACGACCTTTTATTGCTGGCACATTTCTTGCATGGATCTCTTCCGGTTTTTCTGCTTGAGCTTCATGGTACAAATCACTCACTCGGGACCATAGCGAGGCACTCTTCTAATTTTTTCTAATAACACTATCTTTGCTACAAAAGATGTAAGCTGACATTAGGGCAATGTCTTCTTTGACACCCCAATTAATTAGTGCAGACTTTTTAGTTTTAACCTGGCTAGCTCCATCGAAGGATAAGTGTTGTGGAATATTTTGGGGGGGTTGGTGTTGGAACAATGGCATTTGGGAAAGATTTGGCGAAAATTGAGAGGTATAAAATGGTGGAGAGTTCGAATACTCTCCAGAATTTAGATAAGATGAAGGATTATAAGATCCGAATGAGTGATAATTTGAAAGAAGAGAGAATTTTAGATGGTATATGAAAATATGTTAACATTGGACTCTATTTATAGAGATACAAAATTTAATAATTTTTAAATTATTTTTTAAATTTATTACTAAAGATAAGTTAACCACAAAAATCTTATCCGAATAAATCTATTTTTACGAATAATATTATGCCAAGTGGAAATAACTAGATAGTTAGATTATTGAAAAAAAGGCCAACCAATTCGCTCGGGAGCGGGATTGGCTGGCCAATCCGTTCGGCCGAGCGTGATTGGCTTCTAATCATTTTTTTAATAATAAAATAATAGCCGAGCGCTCGGCGCTCGGCATTGCTGTACGTAGTCTTACAAGCTTCCGCCACTCCACTCTATCATGTCCCAAAAAAAAAGGTAGAAAAAAGCTCAAAAGCCCCAATATAGTTTCCCTCTACTCGAAGCCCTAAAATAAAAAACCAGAATCAACACGAGGCAAAGACGACGCAAGACGTGGAGATGACGGAGAAGGAGCCCACTCAGCCCTCCGATTCAACCGCGTGCTCCGTCTACGGCCGTAACTGCTCCACCTTTACCCTAATTGTATCTTCGCATCTTCTTCTTCGGCTTCTCTCTTTACTGATATTAGATGTTGGTGTTGCGTGGGGGTTTCAGATTTGAAGAAAATCGCGTCCCTGATCGAGACTTGGGCTTAAACTTAGGAGGTCCGCCGATTCTTACGGGCGGTCCGGCTGACGATGACCGTTCGCCGAAAGCTGAGGAGCTCCGTTGTAGCCTTCTTCCTTGACTTTTCTCTCCCTCTGGATATGAATCCATGTTTAATTTATGCCTTGTTAAACGATGGTGATATCGGCTCGAATTTGTATTATCTAGCTTACGAGATGATATCTAAAAGAAATTATGCCTTGTTAATTAGCATGTAGTTTTTTTAGAATTGGTGTTGTAATTGTTGGTTAAGGTTAGTTTGATATCTTGGGTGACGGATGGAAGAGTTAGTCTTGCCTGGTTACGATAAAATGGTATGCTTAGTTATACCTAATGGCATGCCTGGCTATGACTAATGGTAGGCTCAGTTATATCTAATGGCATGTCCGACTATGACTAATGGCATGTCCGACTATGACTAATGGCATGTCCGGTCATGTCTAAATGGCATGCCGGCTATGACTAATGGCATGCCCAGTTATAACTATTGTATTATTATTAAAATGATTAATATTAAATAAAAATTATATAATAAATTAAATAATATAATAAATTAATTTATTTCAATATAATATATGAGTTTGATTCATTTAGTATATTAATTCGTGAAATTTTAATTAAAAAATAAGGGCTAAGATTAAAACAAAATAAGTGGGGGAGTGTGCGTGAACGCACGCGCCAACCACTCCCCCCACCTTTCTGATGCACGCGTCAGCCTCCTCTTTCTCCTATGCTTTTTTTTGCCATTCAAATTATAATTAATTATAAATTTGCTAGTGAGGGTCTCCCCATAACCATTTGGTCCAGACGGGTCAAAGAAGCTACCCAATCCAAGCCCCTAACCTTCGGCCCCGACAGCCTCCACGTTAGTATATTTTCTCCGAAGAAGTCTCCAATATATTTTTGGTTAACACCAATCAGACCGACTAATTTAGATTTTAATCGGATGAGATATTTAAAGATAACAAAACTCTCGTGACAATTATTTAACAATGCTACAACATTCTCAGTGATTTGAATTCGATACCTCTTGATAAACTAAATTAACACCCTCATCAATTTATAAGTGTTCGTCGGTAGAAGTCTCCATTATATTGTGTCAAGTTCTTTTTTTGGTCAAAATATTGTGTTAAGTTTGGTAGCTGTAAGTTGCAACTGAAACAATTGATACGTAAGTTTGTGGTTTCTCTCCTGACTTGGTTACGTATAAATCAACACGGGGTCTGGATTGGGCACGGAATGCTCAGATTCCGAACCGTTCGGAATGAAGACACGCGGGGACTTTTTTGCAAACGCGCTAAAATTTCGGGACCAAAATGAAAAAAGCCACGCACAAACGCAGGCCGGATACAAATGCCATTATCACGTGACTGCGCATGCCAGTATCACATAACTGCGCATGCCACTATCACATAACTACGCATGCCAGTGTGACCTTTTTGCAAAAATGCTAAAATATGGGGGACCAAAATGAAAAAAACCACGCGCGCCATTATCATCAACGGGACTTGCCACTGTCACAAAATACACATGCCATTATCACATAACTGCGCTTGCCATTATCACATAACTGCACTTGCCATTATCACATAACTACGCTTGCCACTGCGGTCCCCCTTCACTCCAAACCGTACGGAATCGATTCCTTCACTCCGTGCTCAATCCAGACCCATCAACACGAGGGTCCAAGATTTGTCGACATCATTACAGGTCGTTGTTGTGGACAAGCAACATCATACACATATCCTTGTTTGACTTGGCCGTTGTTTTAGCTTCTTGTAATTATCCAGGAATCTTGGCGGGTCTTGCGTTGCTTTTTTTTTTTTTACGATACAACGATTAAATTTGGTATCGATAAATTTTCATTCGAAACAAAATAAAAAAATTAAGTGGAGGCGCCCTAACAAGATGGCGCCTCCACTATATATATATATATATTTTTTTTTTCCATCTACCGACATGTGTACAGTAAAATTAAGTAATCTTTCAACTTATTTATGAAATCTTTCAAAACAGGGCGCCTCCTTCAAAATATTTTAATATTAAATAATCTTTCAACTTATTTATGAAATATGTATAATTTTTTGCCTATTTAAAAAAAATATTTTTTTTTTCCCATTTCAGAAAAAATCCTGTAAGTTTGTGGTTTCTGACTTGGTTAAGTATGGATAAACACGAGGGTCCAAGACTTGTCTTTTTTTGTTGTTGAGGAAAGTGTCTAAGTCTTGTCAACATCATTGCAGGTCGTTGTTGTGGACAAGTAACACCTACATTTATTTGGGGAGGGATTGTGCACGAAAAATCGTTCCCCGTACCGTTCGGAAAAAGGGAGACTAGTAGTAAATAAGAAAAATCCACTGATACTGACGCAAGTGATGATGCAAGCGTTGACACAAGCAAAAATAACCCATTTCCTTATGACGCTAACGTGCGTTCCTTTTTTTAATTATCTTTTGTTATTATTATTTAATTTATTATTTAATTTTTAATAATGGATATCATTTTTAAAAATATCATTTTATTATAAATATTTTTAAATATAAATATTAAATTTTTATGTCCCTATTATTAAATGTTAACTTGACGTGTCATTTTATCGTAATCCACCATGCTTTTTTATCGTAGCCGGACATTCCAATTAATCGTAACCAAGCAGGCATTTTTATCGTACTCAGGCATGCCAATTGATCGTAACCAAACATGTCTTTCTATCGTACCCGGGCATGTCAATTGATCGTAACCAAGCATGGCTTTCTATCGTATCCGGGTATGCCAATTGATCGTAACCAAGCATGCTTTTTTATCGTACCCGGGCATGACAATTGATCGTAACCAAGCATGCCTTTTTATCGTATCCGGGCATGCCAATTAATCGTATCCGGGCATGTTTTTTCATCGTACCCGGGCGTGCCAATTAATCCTCCAAATAACATATGTACACGTGAGAATGGGCAAGTATCCCCTAATTCCATTTTTAATTTCATTACTCATCCAATCTTCCAAACAGAGAAAAGAGAATTAAAAAGGAAAAGCAAATAAAAAAACCGTCGGTACCCATGATGAGAAGATTAATTCCATTGTCACGAACTGCATCAAAATTAGTTGGCTCCCACTATAGAGAAGATTAATGAGCTCTAGTCCGACGATGATCTTCGCCGTTAATTATCCGAACAAATCACCTTGGTACCCCTACGACAGTAACAATCTCAGAAGAAAACAAATGCCGACAAAAATACCCATGTCCATACCAAGGAAAAATAACGAGAGGATCAAGAATAAAAGAAATTAAAAGATGGAAATTAAGATTAAGGAAGACTACAAATTCCAATTAGAAAGAAAAATAAAAATACAAAGAGCTCAAAGCACACTACAAGGCAGTAATTAAAATCCATAGACGAGTGAGATTCGTCAATAGAAGACTGCTGGATGCCGAGCCAAGCGACGGTAAGACAGGCAATAGTCTCCGAGAAGTTCCGAGAAGAGGCGGAAGAGAGAGAGAGAGAGAGAGAGAGAGGGAGGAAGGAAGAGAGGGTAAGGGAGGAAGGAACAAAATGACGTAACTATCCATGCGTAATCTGAGCCATTGGATCTCCCTTCCCAAATTTTTAATAAGTGGATGCTCCTGATCATTTTCCGCGATGGCACATATTGGATCTATTATTGTCCGTGCCCAATGCGGCCCGCATTTATTTGTGATGGGTAGGATATGATTCTTATCATACACATTCCCTTGTTTAAAACTTTGGATGCATATTTTATCCTAGATTTTCGAAAATTTTTATTACTTGACCTATATTCTTACTTTTAGGGTTCGCATGGTATGCGTGGTCCGACCCTTAAATTAAATGCAAGAATATGTGAAGATTAATCATGAAGTATTGAATATATCAATAAAAAATTATAACTATATATACCTCAAATTTTGGAGTCAATATCAAGAAGAATATTTAAGAATATTTGAGAACTCTATTTATAGTAAAAGATAAACATAAAAGGGCCTAATTAGTGCCTAATTAAGATCCAGTTAAGGTAGGGTATAAAATAGGGTAAAAAGATAAGAGTAGTGTATATAACCTATACACCGCCTCTAAAAATGGACCCACACCCATATCCTATCTTAGACATAATTAAAGTCAACATACCATAGACTCACGGGATAAAAATAGGGCTCGACTCTCAGGGTATGGATATTTATGTTATCTTCAATTGTGTTCTTCTCTCAAGTAAAATTTTTCTAAAAGAGAAAAATTATTGACCCACAGAATTTTAAAAAATAAGATAATATCTATTGCCAACTTAGTCTCCAAGCCGGTCTTCTAATAAGACTTTGTTTGACATAGTATGGAAAAATGAATATTCGTGAACCCTCTCTGCAATAAAGATCAAACAGTGTCTATTACCAAAAAAGGATATAAGGCTGTCGCCTCCTCTCTCATCTTCTCATCCACTTATCACCCAATGCCTCTCCTCGTCGTCTTCCTCCTCTTCCTCCTCCCTCTTTGCTTCATCTTCTTGAACCATTTCATAAGCTCATCGTCCAGAAGGGCCAAGAACCTTCCACCGGGTCCTAGACCATGGCCTATCCTTGGTAACATTCCCCATTTCGCCACAAAGAATCCTCATGTCTCTGCCGCCAAATTTGCCAACACTTATGGCCCGTTGATCTCCTTCAAGCTTGGGACGCAGGTCCTCGTTGTTGGCTCTTCTCCAAAAGCAGCCATTGAGATTCTCAAGACTCATGACCGTTCACTCTCCGCCAGGTATTTCTCATACTATTTGCGGAATTACATATACAAACGTTCATGTAACATTAAAATCTTCTTATTCAATTCAAAACGTAAATGGTAATCTCAACATTTTTTTTATCGGTTCGTGATTGGACTGAAATTTGCATGGTGAGGTTATTAGCATATACGAGATCAAACTATTATAATAACATATTAAAATTTTCATATTTAGCCAGAGAATTATATATCAAACCCAAAACTTGCATGATAATCTCAATACCCTCCGTCAAGCAAACTTCATCGAATTCATGATCGGAACAAAACTTGTATGAGTTGAGGATAACAACATACACGAGATCACACCATTCTAATACCATATTAAAATCTTCATATCCAACCAAAAAATTTAAGACACTCTATTGATCGATTTTTAACACACTACATTTAAAATTAGCGATATATTAATCTCGATATTTTCAACCCATGTCTCAGGCACTTGCGTAAAGCGCTTCCATTCAAAAGGGAAGTGATTGACAAGATTGCACTTGTTTGGTGCGAGTGCAACGACCACTGGAAGACATTAAGAACTCTCTGCAAAACTGAGCTATTCTCACCAAAAGCAATAGAATCACAGGCCGCCATGAGAGAGCAAAAAGTCTCAGAGATGATCAACCTCATCAAGACCAAAGAAGGCCAAGTTGTTAAAATAGGAGAATTGGTCTTCAACACAGTGTTTAATATGCTTTCCACCCTTTTCTTCTCCAAGGATTTGGGAGAAAAAAGTGACTATGTTGGGTTGAAAAGCATAGTTTGGAGGCTATTGGAGCTGGGTTCCGCTCCTAATGTGTCTGATCTGTATCCTGTTCTTGCACCATTGGACCTTCAAGGGATTCGTAGGGAGGTGGTGAAGCTTACCAAGAAGTTATACCGTGTGTGGGAAGACGATGTTAGAGAAAGAAGAGAGAAGAGAGTTGGTGATTCTACGATGGATGACTTCTTGGATGTTTTCCTTGCCAATGGATTTAGCGACGACCTTATCAATTGGTTTATCCTGGTAAATACAGAATCCAAACCACGAATTGGTATTATAATGATCATGCATCGTGATTTAGATTTGCATGTCCGAATTTTCGTATCCGATTCAAAAATTCGACCGTGTCTAATTTGGTATAAATAGACCTGTTAGAATCTCCCTATTAATTCAATACATCTGCAACTTTCGATGTAGGATTATCTCTGGCACTGTCAATCGTACGTAATCACTCATATAATCTTTTTTTTTATCCAGGAATTATTTACTGCATGCATTTACCTAAATCATGCAGCGTAATTTAGTTCTACCTTGTCCGAATTTTCATGTCCTATTCAAAACTTAATTGTCTAATTTAGTATAAATAGACAGATTAATTCTCCGTAATCAACGTGAGATTCATACTCGAATAATCATATATTTTGTATGCAGGAATTATTTACTGCAGGCTCAGATACTACCACCACAACGGTGGAGTGGGCGATGGCGGAATTGGTTAAAAACAGAGGAGCAATGGATAAGGTCACGGAGGAGCTCAAAAGAGAACTCAAAACACAACCGTTAAACGAATCTCGAGCCTCCCAACTTCCATACCTAAACGCATGCGTCAAGGAGACGCTGAGACTTCACCCGCCAGCCCCGTTCCTAATCCCACACCGAGCAATCCAGGACTGCTCGGTTATGGGCTACACAATCCCGAAGAATTCCCAGATACTCCTCAATGTATGGGCCATTGGCCGTGACCCATCTATGTGGGATGATCCACTGAGCTTCAACCCCGAGAGATTCCTTCGGTCGAATATGGACTTCAAGGGTCAGGACTTTGGGCTGATACCTTTTGGGTCAGGGAGAAGGATGTGTCCTGGGCTCCCAATGGCCAACAGGCAATTGCACTTGATATTGGCCTCGTTGTTGCACCACTTTGATTGGTCACTTCCCAATGGTGAGGATCCTGGCAAGCTGGATATGCAGGAGAAATTCGGTATAACGTTGCAACTGGAAAAACCTCTATCACTTGTTTCGAAAACCAAAAGTATTGTGTAATTCTAAAATAAAACATTGTGTACAATTTGGAACGATTAAATAAAACATAAACACTACCGTAGTTTGTCTTTTTTTCCGAATTAACCAAAAAATTCCTTGTACTAAAGAAAATTTTATGCCCATAAGTGGTAAAGCCCTCAAATATTTTCCTTCGGACCCGAGCCCAGTACTTGATCCGGGCCAACTCTGTTGAAAAAGATTTTGTTTGGGCTTTTATTCCGGCCCATACGTTTCCAGACTAGAAAAAAAATCAAAAATCTTTGGTTTATGTATGGAAAACGTTTAGGGTGGATGATGTAAATATATAATAATTTTAAGGTGCATGCACACCCATCTTAATTAATTTGACCAACGATTGGTAATAATCTATATTAGTTAATCTCGGCACTAAGTGAAAACCAGTCAATGTCGTGTATAATATCAAAACAAATTAGTCACGGAATCTATTATTAACCCGAAATTCTAATTATGGGTGCGGAAAACTCATAAATGTACGAGCCTATATATGTATTATTCTTTGCAAATAGTTGGAAGGGGATATCGAGAAATAAATGTGGTTTATGGTACAGATGTCCAAAAGCAGGGTCAGTTTTCATCACCGAGAATTTGACATTCAGTACCGGCGAACCGAGGTCGTCCACGCCGGCAACACCCAGTTGTCGGATTCTTGCAGTTAAAATTGGGACAAGGTTTGCTGTCCGTTGGATGCAGATAGCTGGAACCTGACCGATTTGATCTCCCACCCATGGACTTGGGTCTTGGTTTGTGTTGCGATTCCGTCGATTGAGTCCCTTTGGATTGTCGGAGGGTTTCCAAGGTGGAGCCTGTAATTCCCAGGTGGGAATTGGGATTCCAGCTCTGCCATTACTTCTAGCCACCATGTTTGGAAGGTACGCCATTGTGTTGAATCTAATAACCGAATAGACAAAATGAAACCAAATAATATTTGGTCAAAAAAATGTTAAATTACCGATTTTAATGGTCAATTGTCGATGACTTGCAACAGCAAATAAACTTTATCCGATTTTAGATTTTGGACGCGTATAAGCAAACAAGATTTAGATTCACCAAAACATGCTACCAAGTACTAAGGCTATTTGTTTCGCCGAAGTTTTCCGAGTTCACACAAATATCATAAAATATGAAGGAAAAAAGCAATTCCCAGTAGAAAGAACTGTTTCAATAGAATCATGGAGATTGATTTTTTTTTCAAATGTAGGAAGTCATTTTCTTGAAAAATATGTACGGATGCTAAATTTGTAGAGCAATTTTCTCTAAATTTGCATGGGTATAAAAAATGACTCAATGATTAACCCGAGATTTCTCCTCCGCTTCGGGTCACTGGTCAAATTGATGAGGACATCTATCACATCAGAGATTTTTAAATACAAATTATATATTATATTTAGTATTAAAATAGTAAATAGTTATAAGTATTATCTAATTCTATTGCAAAAATTATAATTTACAGGCATCAAAATTATAATTTAATTTTAAAATATAATTTTTTTAAATATTTTTGGTTGGGTCGACGGGTCCAACCAAGTTAATCAGCCAATACAATTAGATAAACCGTAGTCTAAGTTTATGTTGAAAAATAACCTAGGATCCTAAGTCATGGTCCGACTTGTTGAACCACATTTTTTAAAACTATGTTAATTTGCGATATTTTTTGATGTGTTTATTTTTTATCAATGATCTAAGGTAGTCGTTGCCATATCCATGGATTATGATTAATTCCAAAATCAAATATTATCTGACTTGGTGAACTTATGAAATACGACTCTCTTGCGGTATTTTAACCATCAAACCTAGAATCGTACACTACTTCATTTTATTCCAACTAATAAAGACGTACGCGCGATTCGAGTGCCGGGGTCCAAGGTCATGGGTTCGGAGTCTAGGTTCCGGGTCTGGGGTCTATCCGGGGTCCGAGGGTCCGACGGTTCGGAGGATCGGTGTCGGAGAGTCCTGGGTCCGGGGTTCAGGTGTCGGGTTCCGGGGTTCGATGGTCCAGGGGTCCAGGTTCCGGAGACAAAGGTTTGAGGCCCAGGGTCGGGGGATCTGAGGTAGGGGTCGGGTCCGGGTTTTGGTGGTCAGGTGATCCGGGGGACAGGGATACGGGGTCTGGTGGTCCGAGGGACTGGGGTCGGGGTTCGGGGTCGGGGTCAGGGGGTCGGAGTTCGGGGTTCACAGCTGGTGTCCGGGGTCAGGGTCCTGTGGTCCGGGGTCGGGGTCCGGGGTTCGCGTTCGGGAGTCCGAGTGTTCGGAGTCCAAGGTTCGGGGGTCGACCTCCGAGTTATTTTTTAAAAATTATGCTACTACCAAACGCGGTGCAGTATAAAATTAAATACCGGCAATATAAAATCTATATCATGATCCAGCTAATTTGCGTACAATTAATTACCATGCTTGAAAATTAGGAAGGAATAGAGAAGGGAAAAAATGAAAAAAAATAACTGAGGGAATTTATTGGGATCGAATGTGAACATAATTGTTGCCACGTGTCATCCACAGTACCCGATCTTTATTTTATTGTGAAAATAGTAGTTAAAAATGATGGGATTAGGAGGGGGAGGATCCAAACAAATAATCAGAAATTGGGAAGAAAAACCCGTTATCGTTCTCTTACCGCCACCGACCCAGCCCCTCTACCTCACCCAATACACCTTCTCCCTCCTCCACTCCACCCACACCACGCCCTCCATCACCTTCCTCATCAATGCAACGACCTGTCATCGTTTCCTTTCTTTTTTTTCTTTGTATGTTCTTTTTTGTTTTGCTTCCTTCCCCTTCAATACGGGAAGAAGACGATGATTGACAGGGCCTATGGTTGAGTTTCTGAGGTTTATTTTAAAGGGGTAGTTTTGAAATTTCCACGTTGTCGGACCAAACTAAAAAGGGAGGTTCTCTTTATTATAGTAAGACTAGTAAAGATGCACACGCGATGCGAGTGTCGATATGCTAAAAGGTTTAGGGATTCGGGGTCCGAGGATTAGGAGTCCGGGGTTTGGGTTCCGGGGTTCTCGGGTAGAGGGGTAGGGGGTCGGGGTCCAAGGTCCGGGGTTAGGAGTCTGGGGTCCGAGGTCTGGGGATTAGGGTTCTGGGGGCGGGGTTCGAGGTACGAGGGGCGGGGGCGGGGTCCGGAGTTCGAGGGTCGGGGGCGGGATCCAGATCTGGCATCCAAGGGTCAGGGATGGGGTCCGGAGGGTCAAAGGGATTCGGGGTCCGAGGTCCGAGGGTTTGGGGGTCGAGATTCGGAGTCCGGGGATCTGGGGTCCGGGGCAGGGTCTGAGGTTTGGGGTTCCGATGGTCTAGGGGTCCAAGGTCTGGCTCCGAGGTCCAGGGTCCAAGGTCTAGTGTCCAGGGTCGGTGTTCCGAGGGTCCGGTGTCCGTGGTGTCCGAGGTCGGGAATACGGGGGTCGGGGTTCAGAGATTCTGGGGTCTGAGGTTCGGGTGTTTGGGAATCGAGATCCGGGATCCCGGGGTGCAAGGGCCATGGGTCTGATGTTCGGATGGTCGGGAATCGGGGTGCGAGGTGTGGGGGTCCGGGAATTGGGGTTAAAACACCTCTTTTAAGATATTTAAAAAAATTATCAAGCTTGAAAAAATGGTTTTCATAAAAAATAATACTAAAATAGAAAACATTGAAAAGTATGAAAAAGTTATTGTCAAAAAAGCAACTAAAAAAAACCAAAACTCAAGTGTAAGCATTTCTATTTTTTGTTGAAAATCACTTAATATCCAAAGATAGAAAAATCAGTCAAGTTCTCATTTATCAAAGATCACAAATTTTCATTCGAGTACTTGAAAGCACAATCAAATTAAATATTTATTAGGAGAATTTTGTCAATTTGCAAATGTCTCACTCCACTCGAGTTTGAATTAATAATCATAGCAATTTCTGAAAATAGATCACAAAGGTTTCCAAATTTTTAATTCTTCTTCTTAAAACTGGAATTCCAAAAAAATTTACAATACATATTAATATTAACTTTAATAAACTTTATTTATAAAAAAATAATAGAAGGGGATTGAACATGCGGTCCGACCGGTCAAACTGCGATTCGGTACAAGAAGCGTACCGGAATTGGCCCAAAAATGTCAACCTTACGAACCTCCCAAAATCCAGTCGGGCCGGGCGGTTCGTCCAAAATTTTGGGTCCGTATTTTCCGATTGGTAAGGTTGGACCAAAAATTATGATTTTTTTTGAAAAAAATAAAAAAAAAATGAGTTGGTCACGTAGTTTGGTCGAAAATTTTGCACAAATAAAAAAAAAGATACCAAAAAAATTAAAATCGAGAAAACTTTATCAATCTCCTTAGTTTCGTCATGTATTTGATGATTTTTTGAGGTGTACATGTGATTACATGTACAATTATATATATATTATTTAAAAATTGTATTTAAAAAATATGGTCCGACCGACAGTTCAACTGGTCAGACCGGTAGACCTGAGATTCGGCCCAAACTCCGGATCGACCTCCGGGTCGTATTCGAAAACACTGATTATTAGGGACCAAGTAGTGGAATGCGAAGCAAAAATGGATCACCTATGCTGGGAAGAAAAAACGGTGTCGGCTTGAGGAGCTTTAGTGAAAGTGGGTGCAAATGGAATGATGCCATCGTTTGTTTTCCCGTATTCCCAAATCCTTCCGATCAGACCCTTCCTTCCTCATCGTCGTCCCGACGACGCCGTAAAATCAACACAACGACGGTTTCCGCTTCTCCCTATCCTCCTAATCTCAGACGACTGACCTCCCGCATCGTCCAACTCAGCCGCCGCCGTCAGCTCCGACAGGTAGACCTTCCTCTGAATTTACGTCTCTGCCCTCCGGAATCGCCCAGATTTGTGAAGTGAGCTCTTCTTTCTTTCTTTGTCACCTGGCGATAGATACTCGAGGAGACCGAAGCTGGGAAGAGCAAAGCACGGGAAGAACCTCAATACAATAGTTATTTTTTTAATTGAAGAGTAGTTTAGAGATTTTCACAGACCAAAAACGATGACAAAAAAAGAAGTTTACATTATTACAGTAAGATAGTTTCGTTGACCGATGTTTACAAACGCAAAGCTAACTCGAGAAAGAAAGAATCTCTAAGCATGTAGTAGAAGTTTATGACTGCAACCTGAGGTAGTCTAGACTCTAGAATTATGACCGCAACTTGTGAATAATTAAATAAGGAAAACGGGAAAATTAAGAAACTTTTATCACAAGGCAAGTTAGCGACTATGTGTTAACTAGTATATTTATGTAATAAAGTTTCATGTTTCAAGACATTTCCAACTTATTGAATCCATTTTCCCCTCATGTTATTGTTAGTTGGTCAACTTGGTATGCTTGACAAGAAACATTTGTTGATACCAACCGATCTCCGAAAATCCACCGAGCTGACTAACTTAGATTTGAATTCGATATGAATTTTGATAAACTTCTCCCGACATACATTTAACATTGGTACTTTTTTAATTATTCGAACTCGAGATATTTTGGTTAATCTACAATAATTTCCTCAAATGTTTTTATGTACCACAGTCGTCTGAAAACTAATAACCCATAAAAGAAAACTTGTCATATCATATAGTAGCTGTGATCAGAAATCCAATATAGTGCATGAACCACTTGCTTCGTTATTGGTCCCACGATAATAACTCCAAAGACATCAAGCAATAAATGGCCCTAGAGATGGGTTTGCGTCTTTAAGTAATATCTCCTGCCATGTCTCATGATCAAAACAAAAAACCCGATACACCGAACCAGCTAATGGATAAAACCAGGAAGGCAACAAATTTCTTCCTAGCCAATATTTTGCATCTTAGGAGTTGGAATGATAACCCAATTTTCAACGATTGGATTGCCTACTTGACTGGCCATGGCATGTCCCAATCCGTCCACGTACTGTCCATTTAATTTTTCAATGGACATAATTATACAAAGATTTTGCAAATTGCAAGATAAACCACAAGAAGTGGAGCATCAATTCTTTGGTAGAAAACTGAGGGATCTTAGGTGGCAAAGGACCCATTTAAGTTTATTCCGTCTAAATATCTAGCCATCAAGGACATTTAGGGTTAGCCTCAGGAGTTTCTTGCAACACTCTCTCGACGAGGAATTTGTAATTGCATGGCAACTTGGTCTCCCACACGAAATCAGCTGACGAGGCTCCACGGAAAGCCCGGCTCAACCCGGAGAGTTTGCATATCTCCGGCGGATCCAAGCACACGAGGATGGAGGCGACGCAGCTCTCCGGCACGTCGTCGAGCCCTGGTCGGGAAACCGAATTGGTTGTGTATAGTTTATTATCCGAACATAGGGCAGATGGTCCGGCCCCCATAGGCAGAATCGAGAAAGGATGGGGAAGTAGGATGACGACTAATACAAGTTTAAGCGAGGTTAGAATCTTTAAATGGGCTTATAGATAGAGAAGAAGGTGGTAGATTCTAATGGGAATTGGAGGGGAAATTGAGGGCAACGCCACCATTTTTTTGGGGAAGGAGAGGTATGTGTGTGAGTTGGGGTTTTGGTGCTTTTAGGAGGAGAGGAATATGAGGAATGCGTGAAGTTTGTGAAAAGGGATAAAAAGTGCTATTCTAATTGTCTGTCTCGTTGTAGTTATTAATAGTGAGAAACGTTACAGGAATCTAAAAATTTCGGGTTTGAGTCTTTGATTAACGTAACAATCTTAAATATTTATTGTAATTACAAAAAAATTACCTGACTCAATCTAGATCACCATTGTACGAGGAAATTAATTCACAATTAAAGTGAGGTGGACAAGTTACTAGCTGGGGTATGTACAATGGAGAGTGGATTGGAATTTGATGCCTCTGTCCGAGTGTGTGCCTATGCCTACGTGTATCTGGATATGTTGATGTGTACGCATATATTTGTGGGTGGGAACTTTTTCGAGAGAGGAGTTTTTTAAAAACAAATTCAATATTAATAATTGTAAGATCAAATCACACTTGTTGAAAAAACAAGAATACAACTAGTACTTAGAAATTTTAAATATTACAGTAAACCTCTGTAAAGTGATTCCCTCTAAAGTGATTATCTCTCTAAACTGATAAAAAGTCTCAGTCCCGAGTAAGGACTAGTGTTAAAATTTAATAATCCCTTTATCGTAATAACTGATACTTTTTAAGAAAATTTTAGTGTTAAATCTCGGTCCCAATTTTTGCATAAAGTAATATTTTTAAATAAATACATATATTTTTTACATATTTTACGAATTCAAAAAATATTGTAAGATATTAGCTTGTGCTAAACTTGCTTATTTGATAAATTTTACATTATTATTCATTTTCTCAATCGTCTTCAAATGGTCATTGTGATCTTCATCTTGTTAGAAAATATTTGAATCGGGTGTATTATTTGAATAATGCTCCAAGTCAAAATGTTAGGTAATTTATATATAGACAAAGTAATTTTTTGACATTTACGTATTTATTGTTCAAAAACTCAATTTTAATATTTTTAGAGGAAAAAACGCAAGCCTCTCTTATCTAATAACCTCTCTAAAGTAATATTTTTCTCCGTTCCCAACAATATCACTTTAAAGAGATTTTACTGTAATTGTTAATGAAGTACAACGAGATAATGTGCTATTTGTATTTTTTTTAAGTCCAATTTTATTTTATTCTTAACAATTTGGACTTGATTTTATAAGCCAAGATATCTAGTTATGAGATTTTCTTATAAAAGTAAAATTTAAATCTAAATTTCATGGTATATATTTAGGGATGAGCGTCAGAGATAAAGATTTTAGGAAACCAAAATAATCATATTCGGAATTACATAGTATATAATGTGTCGGCCCAATTTATCGTGGACGGGAGCACTATCATTCATGGGCCTACATGGTATTGACGCAGACAATACGTAAATGCGAGGGGAAACACGGAAGATACATGTGAATATGTTTTTTATATCAGTTGATATTCGGGTACCATTGTTTTATCGGGTAGAATTTTGAATGGTGGATATTTTTTACTAAATATTTAACATGTTTCAGATATTTTGAACTTTCAAGATCTCATCTTTAAGAACTTTCAAGCCTTGAAGACGTCGTGTGGACGACCGAGGAGGACATGCAGCAAATGAATCCTATATAGGGCAGTTTCTTCTGTCATTCTTAGTGCTATCTGTATAGGCCAAATCATCTACCGAAATGGGTCATAGGTATTGAATGTATATCTCCATTCTTTTTGTAGTTTTTTCCATTTGATCAGACACTGATCAGGTCTGAAGCTGGAGTTGTTTTCCTTGCTTTTATCATTGGAAAACAAGAGTTGATGTTTTACTTCGTTGTTGTTGCCAAATGTTTTGGGGATCTATGTGAACCGGTGTTTGTTTTTTGTTATTGCAAAATTTTCGAGTTAAAAAAAAAAAGAACTTTCAAGCCTTGTATTTCCGACGTCAAGTTTACTTGACTCATCAAAGGGCGGAAAAGCCTCTTGGCAAGCTCCGTCAAATGAGTTCGGGAATATCAATTGCTATGCTTCTTGGTTGGATGCTTCATCTCAATCTGGAATTGCCGTAATTGCGAGAGACGTGATGGGCCTCGTCATTGGAGGTCAGACCGAGCTGATCCTTGCCACTTTCTTTCACTCCCTCGACTCCACTTCGACATCCCTGATTGACATCCCCGATCATCATCAAGTTCTTCACTCAAATCGCACAACTCCCCGAATGTTCTCAACATCTTCACTCGACTCTTGACTCGATTAATTTTTCGACCGTCCTCGAGCTCCGAACTCAATCTGATCAACTCACGAGACATCTTCAGGCTCCATACCCAACATGACCCCCCAAAAAAATAAGGCTTTGTCTCATTGAGTGTATTGAAATATGAATGACTCGTTAATTTTTTTATACGTAAATTATTATTATCCACGAAAGGTTACATCAAATATGTACAAATGTACAACACTAATATTTGACTATCTAAATAATATACGGTACTAGATAGTTAATATTTTTGACATTAAATTTATCAGTGCTCGTAAGCACTTTTCGCCTAAGCCCCAACATTATTCTCTTTTATTATTTTATGCCAATTCATTTTATAGACTTCTCATCTCATATGAATGACATATTACTTACATAATATTCGTGGGAAAAACACCTTATCAGGTGTCCATTTTTCTAAGTTTCACTAAAATGGGGTCCGTTTTCAATTTATTCCCGTTCAAGTGTACGTTTTCAATATAAATTTTTTTCTTCTTCTTTGATTACCACAATATGAAATTTTCTTTCGTATTGTGGGAATGTACAAAAAAATATTTTGTATTATGGTATAGTACAGAAAAAAGTTTGTATTGTGTTTGAACACCTCAACCGAAATTTTTTGAAAACTGTCCCATTTTATTAAAAAAACTGGGATAGCAACCTGATAGGGTTTTTCCCTATATAATAAAGATCTAACGCTGTCTATTACCATAAAAGGATATAAGGCTGTCGCCTCATCTCTCATCTTTTAATTCACTTCTCATCCACACATCACCAAATGTCCCTCCTCGTCTTCCTCCTCCTCCTCCTCCCTCTTTGCTTTTTTTTCTTAAACCATTTCATAAGCTCATCTTCCAGAAGGTCCAAGAACCTTCCACCGGGTCCAAGACCATGGCCTATCCTTGGGAACATTCCCCATTTCGCGACAAAGAATCCTCACATCTCTGCGGCCCAGTTCGCCAACACTTATGGCCCGTTGATCTCTTTCAAGCTTGGGACGCAGCTCCTCGTTGTTGGATCTTCTCCAGAAGCAGCCATGGAGATTCTCAAGACTCATGACCATTTACTCTCCGCCAGGTATTTCTTAAACTTTATGCGGAATTGCATTTCACAACGTTAGAATCTCTTTATCCAACAAAAAATTCACGTGTTAATCTCAACATGATGTCTCAAGTGAACTTTATTAGGTTAATGATCGGACCAAAATTTACATGGGAAAGGATAATACATACACAAGATCAAGTTATTTTATTATCATGTTAAAATTTTATATCCAATTTAAAGTTTATTAGTAATCTCAACAAACTCCTTTAAACAAATTTTTAGGGTTTGTGATAGGACCCAAATTTGCATGAGTTAAATATTATATTAAAATTTCTATATTCAACCGAAAAACTTAATCTAATTTATTGTTAGATTTTTAACCATTAGTTATGAACAAACACGTTACATTTGTAACTAACGATATATTGATCTCGACATACACTATCATATATTTGAATGTAGTTGTTTCTTTCAACCCATGTCTCGGGCACTTGCGAAAAGCGCTTCCATTCAAAAGGGAAGTGATTGACAAGATTGCACTTGTTTGGTCGAGCGAGTGCAACGACCACTGGAAGTCATTAAGAACTCTTTGCAAAACTGAGCTATTCTCACCAAAAGCAATAGAATCACAGGCCGCCATGAGAGAGCTCAAAGTCTCTGAGATGATCAACCTCATCAAGACCAAAGAAGGCCAAGTTGTTAAAATAGGAGAATTGGTCTTCAACACAGTGTTTAATATGCTTTCCACCCTTTTCTTCTCCAAGGATTTGGGAGAAAAAAGTGACAAAGCTGGATTGAAAAACATAGTTTGGAGGCTATTGGAGCTGGGTTCCGCTCCTAATGTCTCTGATCTGTATCCTGTTCTTGCACCATTGGACCTTCAAGGAATTCAAAGGGAGGTGGTGAAGCTTACCAAGAAGTTCTATGGTGTTTGGGAAGATGATGTTAGAGAAAGAAGAGAGAAGAGAGTTGAGGTTGATGATTCCTCGATGGACGACTTCTTGGATGTCTTCCTTGCTAATGGATTCAGCGACGACTTTATCAATTGGTTTATCCTGGTACGTATAGAATCCAAACCATGAACTGGTATTATAATGATCATATTTACATCTGTCTTTGATATCATTTCCGAATTTTCGTATCCGTTTCAAAACTTAATCGTGTCTAATTTGGTACTTGTTAGAATCTCCCGTTAAAAACTTTAAAGCAATGAATATATATATCTTCCACACTTATAAACTAGCAGAGTACACCTGCAACTTTCGATATAGGATCGTCTATACCAATATTAATCCTAAGTAATCACTCGTACGATCATATTTTTCCGTATCCAGGAATTATTTATTGCATGCATTTACCTAAATCTTGCAGCGTGATTTAGTTCTGCTCTGTCTGAATCTTTCATGTCCGACTCACTCAAAATTTGGTTGTGTAATTTAGTATAAATAGAAAGATTAATTCCCCATAATCAACGTGAGATTCATACTCGAATAATCACATATTTTGTATTCAGGAATTATTTACTGCAGGCTCAGATACTACCACCACAACGGTGGAGTGGGCAATGGCGGAATTGGTTAAAAACAGAGGAACAATGGAAAAGGTCATGGAGGAGCTCAAAACAGAACTCGACACACAACCATTAAACGAATCCCGAGCCTCCCAACTTCCATACCTAAACGCATGCGTTAAGGAGACGTTGAGACTTCACCCGCCGGTCCCGTTCCTAATCCCACACCGAGCAGTCCAGGACTGTTCGGTTATGGGCTACACAATCCCGAAGGATTCCCAGATACTCGTCAACGTATGGGCCATTGGCCGTGATCCATCTGGGTGGGACGATCCACTGAGCTTCAACTCCGAGAGGTTCCTCGGGTCGAATTTGGACTTCAAAGGTCAGGACTTTGGGCTGATACCTTTTGGGTCAGGGAGAAGGATATGTCCTGGGCTCCCAATGGCCAACAGGCAAGTGCACTTGATATTGGCCTCATTGTTACACCACTTTGATTGGTCTCTTCCCAATAGTGAGAATCCTGGCAAGCTGGAGATGCAGGAGAAGTTCGGTATAACGTTGCAATTGGAAAAACCTCTATCACTTGTTCCGAAAACCAAAAATACTGTGTAATTCTAAAATGAAACATTGTGTACAGTTTGGGACGATTAAATAAAAATAAACACTACCGTAGTTTTTCCTTTTTTTTTCCGAATTTTACCAAAAATTTCCTTGTACCAAAGAAAATTTTATGTCCATAAGAGGTATAGCCCTCAAATATTTCCTTGGGACCCGAGCCCAGTACTTGTTCCAGCCCAACTCGGTTGAAAAAGATTTTTTTTGGGCTTTTATTCCGGCCCATACGTTTCCATACTAGAAAAAAAATCTTTGGTTTATGTATTGAAAACATTTAAGGTGGATGATGTAAATATATATAATAATATTAAGGAGCATGCACACCCATCTTAAATAATTTGACCAACGATTGATAATAATCTATATTAGTTAATCTCCGTACTCAGTGATAACCAGTAAATGTCGTGTACAATATCAAAACAAATTAGTCACGGAATCTATTATTAAGTCGAAATTCTTATTTTAGGGTGAGGAAAACTCATTTTTTGGGTAGAAAATGAGGGGATAATATGCCCACTAATCTTTATTAACCACGTGCTGAAATCATAGTGCGAGTACAACGTGAAATCATAGTGTGGTACAAAAGCTGAAAGGTAAATCAGATAGGACATAATCAAATCCTATAGTCAAAGCATGCTTAGAGAGGGCATGTGTCACCTGGTTACCCTATCTAAATGTATGCTAAAGTTGTGTCGTCCAGTCTCGAATCAACATCTCCCGTGTCTGACTGATCAAGTTAACATGTGGATATTCCCTGCCAACATCACGACCGGCACAAATAAAAGCACAGGTACACCTGTCCATCTCTGCACAGATCGACACAGGAAGAATTTCAGTCTGCATAATGTGGAAAGGTATAGCTGATGTTACCCAGTGGGCAAGTGTAATAAGTCTAGCTAGACTGAGAGTCCTAGTTTTCCATCCTGCCATTCGGGACCGCATCCTATCCACAATGTAATGGTATGATTGTCTTCGATTTCGCGCCACCGCCTTAGGGACCCCAAGATACTTCCCTAGATCCTCAGTCAATAGAATCCCTAGGGTAGCACTCAACTGTTTTGCCAATTTACCATCAACATTGGAGGACATCATGACTTTGAACTTGGGTAGACTCACTTTTTGTCCCGAGCTTTCACAAAAGTCATCAAGAAGCTCGCAGACGAGAATAGCCTGATCCATTAAACTACACATAAGAATCAAATCATCAGCAAATATCAAATAGGAATGAGGTAGGGCATGACGTGTAAGTTTCACCAGTGCCCAACGCCCTTCCCTCATAAGTTGCTCAATAGCATGTGACAATCGCTCCATACAAAGGACAACAAGATAGGGTAAAAGACAGTCTCCCTGTCGAATGCTCCGAAAAAGAAAAAAAAGTATCAGATTGACATCCGTTCCAGAGGATCCTCATAGAAGTGTTGAGACACATGCCATAATCTATCCGAAAAACTCTGGTGGCAGTCCAATCAACTCAAGCATCTCCTGTAGAAAAGCCAAACTCAATCAATCTTAAGCCTTCTTCAAATTCAATTTAATCACCATCCATCCAACCTGGTTCTCCTTATGAACCATCGAATGAACGGTCTTCCTCAAGGTATATTATCAGACATAAACTGCCCTGGAATGAAGCTAAACTGGACAGGGCTGACCATACTGTCTAGGAGGGGCTTCAGACGATTCACTAACGTCTTCGTGATGGTTTTGTATGGTACTCGGAACAGGCTAATCGGTCGAAAGTGAGCAAAGGTCTCTGGACTCAGAATATTTGGGAAAACTCATACTTGTACGAGCCTATATAGCTATTATTCTTTGCAAAAAGTTGGAGGAAGAAATCGAAAAATAAATGTGATTTATGGTACATGTGTCCAGAAGTAGGGTAAATTTTCATCGTCGAGAATTTGATCCAGTGCCGAGGAACCGAGGTCGTCCAAACTGACGTCGGCGGGGTGGTAATGAACCCAGTTGCCAGATTATTACAGTTAATATTGGGACAAGGCTTGCTGTCCATTGGACGCAGATAGCTGGAACCTGAGAGATTTGATGTCCCACCTATGAACTAGGCTGTAATTCCATAGTGGGAATTGGAATTCCAGCTCCCTCATTACCATTTTTTTATAAATAAAATTTTATACTCCTAAAAAAAAACTATCCACGGTAATTGGCACAGCACTTGAGGTACAAAATAGACACATATCAAAACAAACGATGATAAATACTATCTACGTACAATTCCACAATGCCACCGCCAAAGTAGCAATCCTAGACACCTTTAGCAATAAAACTCTCGCCAAAATCACGGAGGGTCAAAGAACTTTGCTTGGTTGTTTCCCCTTCGCGCAGTTCTAATGGCTTGTAGGACATGAGGTGTATCTAACTCCCATGCCCATACTAAAAGCCAAGCTCTTCCAGTACTTCTAGTCACCATGTTTGGTGAAGGGACGCAATCGCGTTGAATCTGATTACCTAAGAGACAAAGTGAAATTACATTATACTTTTCAAAAAGACATTAAACTGCAAAATATTAAATTAACTTTTGAGTTCACAGAAATTTCAAAATATGAAAATTATTTTTTTTCTATTTGAAGTAACCGTTTAAATAGGATGGAGAATAATTTCTTGTTAAAAAACGTAGGAAGTCATTTTCTTGAAAAATATTTTTGGAAAATATCCACGGATGCTTAATTGTTGAGCGATTTTCTCTTAATTTTTGATATATTTTGATGTGATTATTTATTGTCTATGATCTTTCGATAGTCGATATCATATTCACAAATTATGACTAATTCCAAAATCAAGTATTGTCAGACTTGGTGAGCTTATGAAGTACCATATTTTCACAATTGAACCTACTTTATTTTATTCTAATTTTTTCCTTGACCGATGTTTACAAACGCAAAGATAACAAGAGAAGGAAAGAATTTGTTGGCATGCACTGGAAGTTTATGACCGCTACCTGTGGTAGTTTGGACTCTAAGATTAAGATTCTTGTTAATTAAATAAGGAAACGGAAAAGTAAGATACTTTAGTCAAAAGGCAAGTTAGAGACTATATATTAACTAGTATATTAATATAGCCTAGCCTTTCCTCATTCTCCCGGGTATAGTACTTATGGCGCAAGTCAGTCTCCTCAAGTGGAAGTAAGATGCTCATTCTTGTATCATTGGTAGGGAAGTGGGTAAGCGAACATAGGTGTATTTATTTGTGAATGTTAATTACCTTTGCCTGCCCTTCCTTTTCGCGTATAACGCTCGGTTGACTTAACCATACCTTTCAAACTGAATCGATTTTCTTCCACTTCGGTTTTCAGGTCAAAAAAATCCTAGTCCGTCATACTTTGCCGTAGATTCAATAGAAATAGCTTGATTGAAAAACTGACAATACAACTATAACAGCATAAGTCGGTCCCGTTCTCTTACTAAATCAATTTACCGATGAATGCTTTTTTTTATTTATGAATTGTTCATTCAATTTCTTTCAAATAAGCCATTTCTTGCTGAGACCGATAAATATAACTAGTAGAAAATCAAAATAATTAGTTATAGTAGATATGAATGAGCTAAATCAAGTCTTTTTTATACATATGTTTGGAAAGCACTTCCCTAATTGAAATTGAAAGTTTTGAATTTTTCAATCATTATTATTAGTGTTTGAGTATGAATATCTCATATGAGGTTTGGATGTTAATATTTAATTTTCTTTTTATTTTGATTAATAAATGTATGCATTTATTAAAAAAATTCTAAAGCATGTTGAGATTATTATATCTTGCATTTTGAAAATGGATAATTTGATGTTTGGTGCTTCGATTAATCCAAAGTTATGTGGATTATATTAAAAATTAGGATAAATTACTCTGAGATCCTGGGGTTTGGTCATCCTACCTTTCGTATCCCTCAGTTTTCAGAAATAATTTTTATGTCTCCGTGTTTGGTTTTATTATACTCTCGGGTCCCTATTACCGAAACATGTCATTTTCTTCGGTGAATCCCACTTGAAAAACAAAAATGGCCCTCCTACTTAAAAAAAACTCTCTTTTTTTTCTCTTCCTCTTTCTCCCACTTCATCTTCTTCTTCTAACCTTCAACCAAAATTCAAACTCAAACTCAAGTCCAAATATTTTAGTGAGAATCAAAACTAATTATAGAGAATCAAAAATTAAAGAACCCTAATTTTTTAAATTATAATTTTAATTTAGAAAATATACAAATACATTAATCTCAAAGAGCAAGACTGGGTTATGTATCGCCCTCCTCTTCAAACAATTGGTGAACGATCACTCCTAGAAACATACCGGAGTTAGTGTTTCCGGGGGATAACACCAGGCGTCTTCTCATTACCCTCTCTGCCAAACATCTCCAAACAATTAAAAAAGTTAACCAACCATGGAAGTTCAACACTTCCCCTCAAACCCATTGAAGGATTCTTCTAGAAAATGCCTAGTTTCAAAATTTGACAAGAAAACAGCCAAAAGTAGAAGTAACCGTCTCCCCTTTACCGTAAATACACGACCAAAACTAGAAGAAAAATCAAATACAATAACCAAAAGTAGAAGTCACCGTCTCCCCTTTACCGTAAATACACGACCAAAACTAGAAGAAAAATCAAATACAATAACCAAAAGTTGAAGTCACCGTCTCCCCTTTACCGTAAATACACGACCAAACTAGAAGAAAAATCAAATACAATAACCAACATGACCTAGTAAACGGTCCAGCTTGTGGTGGCCCTGGTGGGGGACTAAATTAAGCAACTTTTTTCCCAAAATTGGACAAGATTCACAATGGGAATCAAGTAAAGCAACTGTTGGATAAATTGAAAATTTTAGTAGAAAATATGAACGGAATTTTGATCTGAGTCGTGTCAAGAGACACTGTACTTAGGACTATTTCACCCGTAGGTGTAGACCCCAGCATTAAACAGATCCTTCCGAATATGATGACTCGAGTGCCAAGAACTAACAAAAATTTAGTAACTATAGAGCGTAACCCGGGAAAGGTAAGCCAAAAAACTTGTACTTAATCTCATGCCAATCATGGCTTTTATATAGTGGAGGAGTTGTTTCTAAAATATGTAAATTTAAAAGTATTTAATTTAATCATGGTTGTTACGCCTAGGCAACTACTTGGTCCACTTAATGACTGAGACAGAATTTCTCAACCACTTATTGACCTTTTTAACAACCAATATACTTAACTATGAGATAGGTTAGTAAAAAAATATTTTATTTTTATTTAAATAAATTTTTGAAATAACACAATTTTCTGACAATCTCCCACTTATTTCAAAAGTTTGGAAACTTTTCTTCCTTCCCGGATTAATCCCTTAGATGTAAGTGCTTCGGATCTGGTGTCTCGCAGACTATGAACCAGTCCTTAGATGTACAGGGAAAGCATACAGTGTCATAATGAAGTCATTGAACTTCTATGAATCATGAAGACTATGGCGTATACCTGAACCCTATAAATCACACTTCACCCCTGCTATTCTTGTCGTTGTCGCTGTTTTGCGCTTTTCAGCCCTGCGCACAGCTGGTTTTTTCATGAGTACTTTAAAGATTAAGCCAAAATCTCATAGAAGCGGCCCACTGACACCTATATAGGTGACCTCATCAAGTGTATATTGCACTTTATACACTACCCTCAAGGGCTATGAGAATCATTAAAAGCATTAATGCTTAACCTCTACAGTGCAATCTAGCACACTTTCACATACACCATAGGAAGAGACTAATTAGTGCTAGTGGAATTAACTCGTGACTTGTTGTTTACCCATATGAACCTCCTTCATGGGATCTCCAATCACAGAGGTTGGGTTGCCATCACCGTTAATATAACAATTGGCTTAAGTCTCATTCCCCTCGATGTTTCATTTGTGACCCTTCACAAGGATTCTGTCAGAGGATTGGCCAAATCTACTCTGACTTCACAAATTCAATGAAATATTTCATCTCATAGTAGTACTACTTTTTCACATTTTTGTTAATCGAATATATCGATTTTTGCCATTGAAAGCTTATATTCACTATGGCTATTACCACTTGGTAACCTCAATACATCGACTTTTAAAATGTCGGTTTCTAACCATTAGTATATCTCATCTCATATGAATATAAAGTTTAGTCAACATCATTGTATTTTTCAATACAATGGTTACTCACAATACTCGATACCATAAAACATGATATTTCTCAAATATTTATTACCTCAGCTCGTCTCAATATACAATATTGAGGTTATGAGTATATATACTCAAATTTCATTCTCTCAAAAATTAATCATCACGTAGTTCTCTAATTTTTATAGAGTCCGTCTCAGAATTACGGTCATCACGTGGAATTCATCTCAAAATATTAAAGCAATTATATTGCCAATAATGAACATATTCAGCCCCCACTATTTCTAGTAATCGACTAAAAGTTGGAAATTCTCAAATATAAATTTTTAGTAAAGCGAATGATAGACTTAATCAATCATATATAACATGGATCAAAAATTGACTAATATAATAGAAAATAGTTATACTAATTATACCAACCACTTCATATGCATGAGGAATTTAAATTAATATAAATTAAAATCTCTACTTATAATTAACAATTTCTTATTCATTGTCAACCAAATAAAATAACACTTATCGCAATAGAATTTTCTCTAATTCTCAAGCATTTTGCCATTCCATCAAACTTATGACTTTAATTAAAACATGTTGCAGTCAACTAAATTACAGAACCATTTAGAGCAATTCACATGACAACTCGTTCTAGGTTATCTCCTTTATAAATTTTACGACCCTAACTCATCTCTTTTTCCTTCCCAAGCAAGAACCAAACATTCTATAAAAGTTCTACTGTTCATCTGCACGACCACAGCAACCAACAAAAATGTAGGAGCTCTTGACCAACAAATTATTCGTTATTCCAGACAATTTTTTTTTTCATATAACGTACATCAAGATCACAACCACTAACGAAAATGTAGGATTCTCAGCTAACTGATTATTTATTACTGATTTCATTTGTTCTCAGATCTCCAACGTGTATTCAATAAATAGACATAGAAACTCATCTCCAAGATAATGCATTCAATTATTAAAAGCATCCACTTCCATATTTAGACCATTCACATTATCCACCAACACAAACCGCCCTTCCATAATACAAATTCACAGAAAAAATAACATCTCATTTAGAAGACTCCACTATCTAGTATTATAATGACAGTGGTTTTAAGCATAAGTTGTCGTTATGAATTCTCGACTAATTAATTAGGTGTACTTCGCCTGATATGCAATTATAGCCACGGGACGACTTTCAAACTCAAACAGACACATGCGATCTTGTTCACTTCCACACAGTTACAAAGCAATGTAACAATATATTGATGCTAATTAATTTAATACCTTTGATAGGTAAATACCTTGCAGCCTCTTTATGAGTAGTTCCTCGAAAGTAGTCGGTAATGTGATGAAAATGTCAAAGATTACCCAAAATTACCATGATGTCCTTGTTTCTCCTGTGGGAAAAAATATAGAGCAGACCCAACTGCAGACAACAAGCGAGACACATGGTCTCCTCCTCTTTCAACTATGGGTTAATGATTTAATTTCCAAGTCTCTAGTTACAGTGCTAAATGGAGGATCGTCATCTGCATGGAAGGATGTCAATCCATTCCCCACAGGATTCACACAATGAGCCCTTTTTTTCATTTGATACAACAAACTTCTTAGTAATGAAGTTGTTATCTCCCATCTAAAATTTTTGATTTGTCTCACCAAATAAACTTCTCCATGCACTTTCACCTCAAATATTTGATACACAAAAAATTAGGCCAAATGGTCAAAGAATCAAGAACTGGTAAATCACAATATTCAGCTCGAGGTTATGTTCTCAAAGAATGAACAATAAAACATTGCACTATATATTTCATGACCAGATGTTTCGCATAACTGAGCTTAACCGTAAATATTATAATAATTCACTTACTCTTTGTTTAAGGCAGAGCCTAACACTTATGTAACTCACGAAGTCCCTCCCTTTAATCAAATACCATTCACTAAGGTATGAGCCAAACTTGAGTCAACAAGGCAGCTACAAATTAATTTCCAATGTATATATCCATATATATAAATATATTACGAGTGAAATCAAAGAAAATAATACTCTCCGAACTCTACTCAATCAAATAATTAACCACGTAAATTTTTATTGGGGGATCACTCACACGTAAAATTTGGAGAAAATCTTTCTAACTAATTCCATAATATCCTAATTGCTAGGATGTGCAGTTAACTTTTTGAATACCATAATTTTTTTTTTCAGCGAGTTCTTTCGAATACTAGGAACCCAAAACTAGAAGCAAAAAAATGTCATTATACCATTTGACTATCACCATCTCAAAAATAATTTGTCTCACTGAGTGCCAACTATGCAAATAATAACAAGTGCCAACTATGCAAATAATAACAACCTTGTGTAACCTCTAGATTATACGATCTATCAGAATAGAAGTAACGACTCAATCCTCAAATTTATTTATTTGCATGCAACGACATTATAGACGAATAGTAAGATGGAAAACCATACCATAACAACGCATGTAAAATTTGTTTGCAAGCAAATATCATTTCCAAGGCTAGAGAGCAAGATATTAAAATAGAAGCCACACACCTTGGTCGTCCTTATACTTGCACCTCCATCCTTCTCTCTCCGCGTAAGACCATGCTCCAGCAATCCCAAAAAGGATGCAACAGCAACGTAATGCAATGGTGCCTCGAGGGAATATGACAGACGATGGAGTGCCATCTATATTCGAGCTTCCTTCTCCATTAATGGACACTACTAACATCCACCATAATTTGTAAGAGTAACCAAAATTTCCAACACCAAATAGTCCTAAGATTGTTGGATAAATTGAAAATTTTAGTAGAAAACATGAACGAAATTTTGATCTGAGTCGTGCGAAGGGACACTGTAGTTAGGACTATTTCACCCGTAGGTGTAGACCCCCAGCATTAAACAGATTCTTCCGAGTATGATGACTCGGGTGTCAAGAACTAACAAGAATTTAGTAAATATAGAGCGTAACCCGGGAAAGGTAAGCCAAAAAACTTGTACTTGATGCCAATCATGGCTTTTATATAGTGGAGGAGTTGTTTCTAAAATATATAAATTAAAAAATATTTAATTTAATCATGGTTGTTACGCCTAGGAGAGAGTCTCCAGGCAACTACTTGGTCCACTTAATGACTGAGACAGAATTTCTCAACCACTTATTGACCTTTTCAACAACCAATATACTTAACTATGAGATAGGTTAGTAAAAAAATATTTTATTTTTATTTAAATAAAACTTTTGAAATAACACGATTTTCTAACAGCACCAACCTTTACTACAAAAAAGGCTATGATATTTTACTTACGTTTAGGGTCTTTTTGCAGACATGAACATGAACAAGCAAAAAGGATGAACAAGACAGAAGATGAGTGGGTTTTTATTTCAGCGACCTAGTGAGTTTTGGACCAGATTTACAATGGGAACTATGTATAGGGGTGAGAATCATGAGAATGAGAATCGAGAACCAAAAACATGAGAGAAATCATGTCCAAACCAATCCGATTAAGTTATGGATCTGGACCAAAATCAAACCAAAAAAGGTGGTTTTGATCCGATCCAAAACCAAGGACCGAGAAAATAATGGTAAAAAGACAATCTACTAAAAAAAACAGTGTACATCTAAAAATTGAGCAATGCAAAAATATGGTTTATAAATTGTAATTTTATCATGTCCTTAAATATATATAACTCAAACTTTCCTATGAAATCATAGCAAGATAAATAAATAATATATAAAAAACTATTTATCAATATAAAAAATTGTGCATCTAAAAGAAAAACTTCTATGCCATTTATTAATTAAATATTGCAGTTTAATAAATACTATAATGCTAGATATTTGACGCATAGTATGAAACTACAGCATCGTTCAACTCCACCATCATCAATGGTACAGAGGGAGCATCTAGCAAAGCATGAGTAAACAAGTGATATAAGATTGTTTATTAAATACTTACACCAACAATAATTTATGATAAAAATAATTTTAAAAATATGAAACTTGTGATAATGGTTCGTACATGTGATTTGAAAGATTGCTGGACTTAACAAAAGGAGTTACAGGAAAAATTGAGAAAACCTAAAAAATAGCCGGCACTATTTGTATAGGTTAGGGCGAGCGCTAGCCTTGTAATTTAATGAGAAAATTGCACTTTGGTTCGGATCTTTATGGTTCTCTGCAAAAATATTCGGACCAGAACCAGGAACCATTTTTTTAGACAAACAAGGAACCAATCCGGACCAAACATTTTCAATCTGGTTTTGGACCTTTTTTTTTGTTCGTTTCATATTGGTTCTATGGTTCCTGGTTGTTTTCTCACCCCTATGTATCGCCCTCCTCTTCTGCTCTAGAAATTTGCTTGGAAAATTTGCTTTGGAACCCTATCTTGTTCTTTGAGATTAATGTATTTCTCATTAGTTGTTTTCTAATTTAGATTTTTAATTCGAATTGGAGTTTACAAAATTAAGGTTCTTCAAATTTTGATTCTCTATAATTAGTTTTTATTTTCACTAAAAATGTTTGGACATGAGTTTGAGTTTGAGTTTTGGTTGAAGGTTGGATGAAAATGATGAAGTGGGAGGAAGAAGATGAAGTGGAAGGAAAGAGAGATTTTTTATTTTTTAAGTGGGAGGGGCATTTTTATCTTTTCAAGTGGAGATTCGCAAGAGAAAATGACATATTCTGGCAATAGGGACCCGAGAGTATAATAAAATTAAACACGGGGGGGGGGGGGGGGGGGGGGGGAGGGGGGGCGAGAAAATCAATTCTGGCTATACTATCACGTCCACAGGCTATGCTCAAACCCAGAAAATACTTCAAGATCCCGAGATCTTTCATGTGAAAGTAACGAGATAAATAAGATTCCAGATGCATAATAGAGTCCTCATGACTACCACAAATAATTAAATCATCCACATAGACAAGAACGCACAGCGAAACGTCATCGCGATGAAACATAAATAGCGAATAATCAGCATAAGACTGACTAAACCTATAGTTGTGTAACGCGGCGGTCAGCTTGATAAACCAGTTTCGAGGAGCTTGATGGAGGCCATATAATGATTTACAAAGATGACATACCTTGTCAAGACCAGCATTATTAAATCCAGGAGGAACCTTCATATAGACCTCTTCCTTCAAATCACCATACAAGAAAGTATTGTGCACATCCATTTGATGTAAATGCCAAGATCGGGCAACTGCGACAGCTAAGAAGGTACAAACACTGACCATCTTAGCAACTGGAGCAAATGTCTCATTATAGTCGAGACCTTCGGTTTGGAGATCACCACGGACAACCGGGCATGCCTTGTATCGTTCGACTGAACCATCCGAGTGATATTTGATACGATAAACCCATTTACAATCAATGGCGGTCTTGTCAGGAGGCAATGGTTCCAGCGTCCAGGTTCCATTTTGTTCAAGGACATCGATCTCGTGTTGCATGGCAGCCCGCCAACGTGGGTCTTTAATCGCCTCACCAAAGTGAGCAGGTTCATGAGCATTAGTGATAGCTGCGACAAACTGGCGATGACACAAGGTAAAATTAGCACTAGTGACATTATTTGCAATAGGATAGACCATACCTGAGGACTGCAATCGATGTGAGGAAGGAGTGGGGGTGTCGTAGTGCATGTGCATTACGTATCAAGATGTGATTCATGACAAAATCTCAAAATTTTGCGGGAGCCATCCGTGAGCGATGCCCACATCCAAGTGATGCGTCAGTAGGTGCTGGAGGTGTCACAGGAAATGGAACAATTTCAGTACCGAGACCCTACATGTTCGTATCAATTTCAACACCAGTCGAGGGTTGGCCAGCAGCAAGTTGTGGGTCGTCAGTCACTGGTACATGAGTAGGCTGCGGGACAGTATTTAGCAGGGTAGAGCTGCTCCCCCTCATATCCGAGTTGCCTGTAAGAGGCCCAATATGAGAAAGGACCTCATCAAGGGGAGGATTGGTAGTCGGCAGATGGGCAACGGACTGAGGAGGAGGTACAGGTGGAGTGGAGTTCTTGATGAATGGAAACACCTCTTCGTAGAAAACTACATCCCGAGAGACAAAGGTATCACCATTGGAAAGATCGTACACAATCCATCCTTTCTGGCCAAAGGGATAACCAATGAACATGCATCGACGACTTCGAGCAACAAACTTGTCCTTAACACGAGGCCGATGATGAGCATAACATAAACAACCAAATGTTCGCATGGTAGTAGGAGGGGGCTTTACCAAACAGTACTTCGTAAGGACTTTTACCTTTAAGCAATGGTGTTGGAGTGCGATTAATCAGAAACCCCGCAGTGAGAATACATTCGCCCCAAAATTAAAGCGGTAAGTTCGCCTGAAATCTTAAAGCACGACCAACATTAAGAATGTTGCGATGTTTTTCATTCTACGCGCCCATTCTGTTGAGCAGTATCAACACAGGAAGTCTGATACAGTATACCATGCTCACGTAGATAAGGTTGGAGGCCAATAAACTCTAAACCATTATCACTGCGAACCACTTTAACCCGTTTACTGAACTGGGTCATGATCATAGTGCAAAAATTCAGAAATATAGAGCTGACCTCGCTCTTTTCCTCCAGCAAATAAATCCATACTGCTCGAGAGCAGTCATCAACAATAGTCAGAAAGTATCTGGCACCACAAAAGGAGGGGATCCGGTATGGACCCCATAAATCACAATGAATCAAGACAAATGGTTCATCTTCTTTATTAGAACTCAAATCAAAATTGGACCGAGTTTGTTTGGCCCGAAAATAAACATCACAAGGATTGTTCAACAATTGACTAGCATCCTTGTTGACAGAAGGTAACAAAGTTATGATTTTATGTGAGGGATGTCCCATACGCTGGTGCCATAAGACTACCGAATCACCGACGACAACCTTCAACTCACGCACAGGAGCCACCGCATGCAACACATACACCCCAACTGTTATTCACCCACACCAATCACCACTCCTCGAAGTGCGGTCCTACAAAATACATAGCTTATCTGCAAAATTGGCTGTACAACGTGAATCCTGGATCAACTATGATACAAAAATTAGATTAAAGGTCAACTGAGGAACATAAAGAACATATTGTAGCATCAAGTCATGGCCGAGCCTGAAACTTCCAGCTTTCATGGCCTGTGCCTCACTACCATCGTCCAACCGAACAAGAAGGGAGATTCACAACATCGTCCAAAAAACTCAAATCACCAGTCAAGTGATTCGAAGCACCAGTATCAAGTAACCACTGAGTATGTCTTTTCTTACTAGATAACTTATCCAGTGAGGTCGTAGCAGCGTTCTCAGACTTAGCTCCATTGAAGATTTCAATGACTCGGTTCCATTGGTCATCTGTCATCCATGAAAATACAGATTGATCTCCATCATAGCCACTGCCAGTCATGGAAGTGCACCCTCCTGGATGGACTTGAGCCACATGAGCAACTTACCCTCCGCGCCCTCGTCCTGCACTACATCCACCCGATGCACGTCCACCTTGAGACCCTCGTCCAACAGTGGTTTGTCCATCCTTTACAGAATGCCACCAGTCTGGGTACCCAATCAGTTGAAAACATTCAGTTTCGGTGTGTCCAGGCTTATTGCAGTGTCCACAATTTTGCTTCATGTCATCACGTCGTGCAGATGGCCTTATGTTTGTCTTCGTTTGCATCACAAAGCTCAAAGCCTCAGTGCGTTCTTCCTTCGTAATGGCCACAGCACGATGAATCTCCTCATTCATTAAGCGAGCATGAACTTGGTTCAGGTTGGGCAGTGGAACGGTGCTCAGGATATTTGACTGAACCATCCGATATGTTGAGTCGTCTAGGTCCATCAGAAACTGATAAACCTTTTCCTTTTTGCATTCTGCCAACAAGTCTTTATCAGCTCCGCACTTGCAGCCGCAAGTACAGGTATGATGCTTAACATAAGCGCTGATCTCCTCCCACATACTCTTCAAACGATTATAATAGGCACTTAGGGTCATGCCCGATTGCTCACAGTTGGCGATTTTGGCCTTCAACTGATACACGCGCATGTCATTTCCAACCAAAAAATGCTCTTTTAGATCCTCCCAAAGGTCCTTTGCGCTTTCCATATAAGACATACTGGAACGCAGTGATGAATCTATTGTATTGAAGATTCATTCGACAAACATGGCATTCACTGCACTCTAGTGGTCAAAGTCAAGATCGGTTTCAGATGGTTGCTTCACCTGACCATCGATAAAGGCCAGCTTCTTCTTGGCCTTCAAAGCGTTGCGTACCGCCTTCATCCATTCATCGTAGTTATCGCCCTTGAGTACCATAGGTGTAATAATTACGCCAGGGTTGTTGGCTGAAGTCATGTAGTATGGGGAGGTTGGGTTCGTCATTGGTGATCTCCTAATCACGGAGATTTCTCCGGCTTTGTGTGTCTCTCCGCACGTCATTGAGCCTGGGGCTCTGATACCATGAACGTTTGTATGGAGAGAATGATTTGTTCTCGTTAAGAAATGGCAACGCTATATATACAATGTTGAAAGATCACGGTATTTTGCAATGTCCATATTCACCAGCATGTAATAACAAAGACAGTCGCCCAAGAAGGACCCTCGATATTCTGACCATTTTCAAAATATTAGCTCGAATCCACTCTCGATAGTCCACAGCCTCCCAAAAATTAGGCCGCCCGTGCGGGAGTAGTGCACTCCACACCTCCTCTGAATGCCTGTAATCACGAATACGTCCTGTGTATCAATGACTCTTCCCCACTAGAACATCTAGGGTAGGAGCTACAGTTTGTTTGATGTCGTCGGAATCGGTCTGCATTCGTCATTAACCTGCTATGACATAATAACCACGTAAACACACGAATACATTCAGTCAATTTTAAAGACCAAATTTTTGACCAAAGAGGCTCCCTCTGTTCTGGTAACTGGTGTCTCGTCATCGCATGTTACAAAGAACGCGTGGTGAACTGGCCATCCAATGTGAGTCCCCATGATACAGTATCAAGAGACCCCTGCCTGGTTGAGATATCTGTATGACTAACAATGCCAATTATGGTCCCTGCAAGTACTCAGATAAAATAGCCAGATCCCAACTCCTTGTAGCCTGCTAGTAATTGGCCACACAATTAACTTCCTCCTCTAGTGGTATGTCACCCACAATATGGTTGCGAAGGGGGGAGGGCTCGAGCCAAGAATCATTCCAAAAGAAAGTTCATATCCCATTCCCAACATTCCATTGCATGAAAGACATCAAAGCATGCCTAGGTTTAACAAAGACCTACCACTTACGAAGCAAAACTCGCGCCCACAGAGTGTCCTAGGCCTGTATAAAATGCCACAAAAGTTTTGCAAATAAAGTCATTTTAGCCCTTTGCATAGGTTGAATCCCCAGACCTCTCGCCGCCTTCTGAAGGTAGAGAGGAGGCCAATTAATCAAATGGGGCCTTCGGCCTCATCTATGGACCCCTTAATAAAAGCACGGGTACGCATGTTTATCTCTGCATAGATTGACACAGGAAGAATGTCAGTCTGCATAATGTGAGAAGGTATAGCCGATGTTACCGAGCGGGCAAGTGTAATGTGTTCGGCTAGACTGAGAGTCCTAGTCTCCCATCCTGCCATTCGGGACCGCATCCTATCCACAATGTAATGGTATGACTGTTAAAAATTTTGCACCACCGCCGTAGGGACCCCAACATATTTCCCTAGATCCTCAGTCAATAGAATCCCTAGCTTTCACAAAAGTCAATCTACCATCAACATTGGAGGACATCATGACTTTGAACTTGGGTAGACTCACTTTTTATCCCAAGCTTTCACAGAAGTCATCAAGAAGCTCGCAGACGAGAATAGCCTAATCCATTGAAGCCCTGCACATAATAATCAAATCATCAGTAAACATCAAATAGGAAAGAGGTGGGGCACAGAATGTAAGTTTCACAGGTGCCCAATGCCCTTCCCCCAATAAGTTGCTCTACAACATGCCATACAAAGGACAAAAAGATAGGGTGAAAGATGGTCTCCCTGTCGAATGCCCCAAGACAGAAAAAAAGCATCAGATTGACCTCCGTCTAGTGAATTTTGGACCAGATTCACAATGGGAACTATGTATCGCCCCTCTTCTTCTGCTCCAGAAATTTGCTTGGAAAATTTGCTTCGGAACCTAGTCTTATTCTTTGAGATTAATGTATTTCTCATTAGTTATTTTTTAATTTAGATTTTTAATTCGAATTAGAGTTTACAAAATTAAGATTCTTCAAATTTTTATTCTCTATAATTAGTTTTGATTTTTACTTAAAATATTTGGATTGGAATTTGAGTTTTGGTTGAAGGACGGAGGAAGATGATGAAGTGAGAGGGAGAAGATGAAGTGGGAGGAAGAGGAAGGGAGAAGGAAAGAGAGATTTTTTATTTTTTAAGTGGGAGGGGCATTTTGTCTTTTCAAGTGGAGATTCGCCATAAAAAATGACATATTCTGGCAATAGGGACCCGAGTGTATAATAAAATTAAACACAGGGGACTAGAAAATTATTTCTGAAAAATGAGGGACACGAAAGGTAGAATGATCAAATCCCAGGAAACTGAGAGTAATTTACCATAACAATTATGTTAGAAGCATACTTTGAGAGTTGCATAATTAATTACCATAATCTAAGCATAATTTTTAATATTGGCTTCCTGACTAGCAACTTTTTTTAACATTGTCAAATTTCCTAATAGTGAATCTTTAGAGTTGCATAAATTGGACATCAAAGTCACATCTCGAGTTGTATATATTGGACACTATTGTCTCGTTCTCTCAACTTGATGACCTAATTAAATTGTAATGTGATTAATAATATGACTAATAGTATGACTTATATAGCTAATTAGTAAAGTTTAAGAGAGATTTTATATAGATCAAATTATCAATAAAAAGAAGTAGAGAATTGTGATGGGATAGTGTAAATTTTGAAGAATGGTAGGAAATATTTATAGTGTTTTGAAGTAGATTTAAATTTATATAAAAAATTAGAAAAAAGTAGAACAGTTAGGGTCCAACCGTTGGGCTCCACCCTACCTAAAAAGAAATGGGACGCCTTTGCCGCCTCGAGGTTGCTGTCAAGATTCTCAAAAATGGGACTTCACGAGGCACGTGAAATGGAGTGGGATGGGGTGGGGGCATTCAAATTTATATTTTCCCCTTGTTTTTCCTTTTTCAAATTAGTCCTAACTTATTTATTTATTTTTTTATATATATTACGGACGAATTTGACTCGAATCAAATTCGCAAGTTCGACGAATTTTAGAAATGTTGAACCGTATTTAATTCATCTCAGGACGAATTCGAATAAAATTTAGACGAGTCAAATTAAATTTTTGATGAATTGAATAAAATTGCGAATCAATTTCTAACAATATTTCTAGATAAGGATAATTAGTAGGCTAGACCAACATTTCTCTTAATTTGATTTTAACTCGATTAAATTAGAAGTACATTGTTTAATTGGATTAAAGTGTCATAGGTTCTTTTGATAAGTTAATGAGTCACGTGTTATTTTTTAATTGGATTAAATAAATTTGGAAATAAATTTATTTTAGGAGTCCACGTGATAAAAAATGTTCTTGCGGTGAAATTAATTATTGGCATAATTCCAACCTTCACTCTCGCCTCTCGCCTCAGTTTAAAAAAAATTAAAAATTAAAAAATAAAAATTTCTTTCCCATCTCCTCTCTCCTTCACTCTCGCCTCACCCCTTCCATCTTTTCTCTTCTCCCCTCCCATCTCTCCAAAGAAACAACGGAACTCATCTTCACGAAACACTAAAAGCTTCAAACCCAGCATCCTCAAGCCCTAAACTGGGTTCAATTAATTTTGAAAAATCGTCGTCGAGAATGAGAACAACCAAGAACGACGTTGAGAACGACTGAGAACGACGGCGGTAGTGAAGCACCGGTGAAAGGTCAAGGTCGAGTTTATGGCACTTTTGTCCAGCAAGTCACTTTCATCTAATTAAATTCATCTAATTGATTCATCTCATGGGGACTTAGAATGGCTTGCTTTCTGTTCATTGCGATGGGAGAATTTGAACGGTTATGGGTCGATTGGGCAAAAACGCATCGAAATGACGATGAACAGCTATGAGGGAAAATTATTTGCTGTTGATATTCCTTGATTTGCAGTACCTGGTGTTCGTCTTTCTCCATCTGGGCATCCGGCGAGCCCCAAAACGACAGGTTCGAACCCAGTTAATTTTTGGGTTCTCATAATGTTGTTAGAGCAAGGAAACCATTAATTTTTGAGATGAGATGGGAAGGGAGAGGCGAGAGTGAAGGAGAGAGAGGAGAAAATTTTGTTTTTTAATTTTTTTAACCGAGGGGTATTAAGGTCTTTTCAAGTGCCTCCTCGCAGAAGAAATTTTTCAGTACCAGAGCGAGGGACTAAAAAGGGCTATTATTTAAAAATAAAAGACCGAATAAGGTTATTGAAAATAGTAAGGACTAAATAGAAGTTTGCTCAAACATCAGGGACCTTAGAATAATTATTCTTAAATTAAATAATCAATTAAATAGCATGCCCGACTATGACTAAAGTAATGCCCGACTACGTCTAATGGCACGTCCGACTATGACTAATGACATGCTCGGTTAATATTTAATAAAACTTATAATAAATTAAATTGCATGTCCGGCTATGTCTAATAGCATACCCGATTATACCGTTATATTAAAATGATTAATATTAAATAATACATACTTATAATTAAAAATTATATAATTAATTAAAATTTTTGTTTCAATATAATATATGAGTTTGATTCACTTGGTATATCAATTCGCAAAATTTTAATTTAAAAAATGAAGGCTAAGATTCAAACAAAATACGCGGGGGAGTGTGCGTGAACGAACGCGCCAACCACTCCCCCCACCTTTATGATGCATGTGTCACCCTCCCATCTCTCCTACGCTTTTTTTCGCCATTCAAGTTACAATTAATTACAAATTTGCCAGTGAGGGTCGGGACTGGATTTGGTCCTGGAACCCCGTTTTCAGGATCGTCCTGGAATGCCCATTCGACGAACTATTCCATCATAACTGGGCGAACCATTTCATCATAACTAGGTGAACCATTTTATCATAACTGGGTGACCATCGTGTATCCCAGGACGGTCCATTCACCCCATTCAGTGAATCATTTCATCATAACTGGGCGAACTATTCCATGATAACTAAGTAAACTATTTTATCATAACTGGATGAACCATTTCATCATAACTCGGCGAACCATAGCGTGTTCTGAAAAATTGGGAGTGCTTCGGGCCAACCATTTCGTCATAGCTGGACGAACCATTGAATCATAACTGAGCGAACCATTACATCATAACTGAGCAAACCATCGCGAGTTCCAGGACGGTCCTGGACAAAAATACATGTCCAGGACCAAATCCAGTATCGTGGGGGTCTCCCCATAGCCATTGGTTAGGACTGGTCGGAAAAGCCCATTTTGGACCCAATTCAAACCTCCTAATCTTCGGCCCCGGCAGCCTCCACGTTAGTATATTTTTTCCAATATATCTTTGGTTTACACTGATCAGACCGACTAATTTAGATTTCTGTCGGATAAAATATTTAAAGATAACTAAATTCTCTTGACAATTATTAGATAACTAAATTCTCTTGACAATTATTTAACGTTGATACAATATTTTCAATTATTTGAATTCGATACCTCGATAAACTAAATTAACACCCTCGTCAATTTATAAGTGTTCGTCGGTAGAAGTCTCCATTATATTGCGTCAATATCTTTTTTTCGTCAAAATATTGTGTTAAGTTTGGTAGCTGTAAGTTGCAACTTAAATAATTGATACGTAAGTTTGTGGTTTCTGACTTGGTTATGTATGGATAAACACGAGGGTCCAAGACTTGTCGACATCATTACAGGTCGTTGTTGTGGACAAGTAACACCTACATTTATGTGGGGAGAAATTGTGCATGAAAAAGGGGTTCCCCGTCCCGTCCGGAAAAAAGGAGACCAAGGAAAAATAAAGAAAAATCACTGACGCTGACGCAAGCAAAAATCACCTCTTTCCTTGTGACGCTAACGTGTGTTCCTTTTTTTTAATTATCTTTTGTTTTTATTATTTAATTTTTAATAATGTATATCATTATTTAAAAATATCATTTTATTATAAATATTTTTAAATATAAATATTAAATTTTTATGTCCCTATTATTAAATGTTAACTTGGCGTGTCATTTTATCGTAATCTAAGATACCTTTTTATCGTACACGGGCATGCCAATTGATCGTAATCAAGCATGTCTTTTTATCGTAGCCGGACATGCCAATTGATCATAACCAATCATGCCTTTTTATCGTACCCGAGTATGGCAATTGATCGTAACCAAAGATGTATTTTTATCGTACCCGGGCATGCCAATTGATCGTAACCAAGCATGCCAATTGATCGTAACCAATCATGCCTTTTTATCGTACTCGGGCATGCCAATTGATCGCAACCAAGTATGCTTTTTTATCGTACCCGGGCATGTCAATTGATCATAACCAAGAATATTTTTTTATCGTACCCGGGCATGCCAATTAATCCTTGAAATAGCATATGTATACGTGAGAATGGGCAAATATCCCCTAATTCCATTTTTTATTTCATTACTTCGCATCCAATCTTCCAAACAGAGAAAAGAGAATTAAAAAGGAAAAGCAAATAAAAAAACCGTTGGTACCCATGATGAGAAGATTATTTCCATTGTCACGAACTACATCAAAATTAGTTGGCTCCCACTATAGAGAAGATTAATGAGCTCTATTCCGACGATGAGCTTCGCCGTTAATTATCCGAACAAATCACCTTGGTACCCCTACGACAGTAACAATCTCAGAAGAAAACAAATGCCGACAAAAATACCCATGTCCATACCAAGGAAAAATAACGAGAGGATCAAGAATAAAAGAAATTAAAAGATGTAAATTAAGATTAAGGAAGACTACAAATTCCAATTAGAAAGAAAAATAAAAATACAAAGAGCGCAAAGCACACTACAAGGTAGTAATTAAAATCAATAGAGGAGTGAGATTCGTCAACAGAAGACTGCTGGATGGAGAAATTTTATAACTCTGTATTCTTACCCTCAGGATCCGCAAGGTATGCATGGTCTGACCCTTAAATTAAATGCAAAAATATGTGAAGATTAATCATGAAATATCGAGTATATCAATAAAAAATTATAATTATATATACCTCAAATTTCGGAATCAATATCAAAAAGAATATTTTAGAATATTTGAGAACTCTATTTATAGTAAAAAATAAACGTAAAAGGGCCTAATTAGTGCCTAATCAAGGTCCAGTTAGGATAATGTCTAAAATAGGGTAAAAGAATAAGGGTAGCGTATATACCCTATACGCCGCCTCTAAAATGGACCCATACTCGTATCCTATCTTAGACATAGTTAAGGTCAACATACCATAGACTCACGGGATAAAAATAGGGCTTGACTCTCAAGGTATGGATATTTATGTCATCTCTGATTGTGTTCCTCTTTTAAGTAAAGTTTTTCTAAAAGGGACAAATTATTGACCCACCGAATTTTGCAAAATAAGATAATATCTATTGTGATCTTAGTCTCCACGCCGGTCTTCTAATAAGACTTTGTTTGATATAGTATGGAAATATGAATATTCGTGAACCCTCTCTGCAATAAAAATCAAACGGTGTCTATTATCAAAAAAGGATATAAGGCTGTCGCCTCCTCTCTCATCTTCTCATCCACTTATCACCCAATGTCTCTCCTCGTCGTCTTCCTCCTCTTCCTCCTCCCTCTTTGCTTCATCTTCTTGAACCATTTCATAAGCTCGTCGTCCAGAAGGGCCAAGAACCTTCCACCGGGTCCTAGACCATGGCCTATCCTTGGTAACATTCCCCATTTCGCCACAAAGAATCCTCATGTATCTGCCGCCAAATTTGCCAACACTTATGGCCCGTTGATCTCCTTCAAGCTTGGGACACAGCTCCTGGTTGTTGGCTCTTCTCCAAAAGCAGCCATGGAGATTCTCAAGACTCATGACCGTTCACTCTCCGCCAGGTGTTTCTCATACTATATGCGGAATTACATTTTCAAACGTGCATGTAACATTAAAATCTTTGTATTTAATTCAAAATTTACATGATAACCTCAACATTTTCTTTTTCGGTTCGTGATTGGACAGAAATTTGCATGGTGAAGTTATTAGCATATACGAGATCAAACCATTCTAATAACATATTAAAATTTTCATATTAAGCCACAGAATTTACATATCAAACCCAAAACTCACATGATAATCTCAATACTCTCCTTCAAGTGAATTTCATCGGATTCATGATCGGACCAAAACTTGTATGAGTTGAGGATAACAACATACACGAGATCACACCATTCTAATATCATGTTAAAATCGTCACATCCAACCAAAAAACTTAAGACACTCTATTGATTAATTTTTAACACACTACATTTACAATTAGCGATATGCTAATCTCCATATCATATATTGTTTCTTCTTTCAACCCATGTCTCAGGCACTTGCGTAAAGCGCTTCCATTCAGCAAGGAAGTCTTAAACAGGATTTCACTTGTTTGGGCGAGCGAGTGCAGTGACCACTGGAAGTCATTAAGAACTCTCTGCAAAACTGAGTTATTCTCACCTAAAGCAATAGAGTCACAGGCCACCATGAGAGAGCTCAAAGTCTCAGAGATGATCAACCTCATCAAGACCAAAGAAGGCCAAGTTGTTAAAATAGGAGAATTGGTCTTCAACACAGTGTTTAATATGCTTTCCACCCTTTTCTTCTCCAAAGATTTGGGAGAAAAAGGTGACAAAGTTGGGTTAAAAAGCTTAGTTTGGAGGATATTGGAGCTGGGTTCCTCTCCTAATGTCTCTGATCTGTATCCTGTTCTTGCACCATTGGACCTTCAAGGGATTCATCGGGAGTCGGTGAAGCTTACCAAGAAGTTCTACCGTGTTTGGGAAGACGATGTTAGAGAGAGAAGAGAGAAGAGAGTTGCCCGTGAGGTTGGTGGTTCATCGACGGATGACTTCTTGGATGTTTTTCTTGCTAATGGATTTAGCGACGACTTTATCAATTGGTTTATCGTGGTACGTATAGAATCCAAACCATGAACTGGTATTATAATGATCATATTTACATTTTGTCTTGATATCATGTTCGAATTTTCATATCCGTTTCAAAATTCGATCGTGTCTAATTTGTTACCCGCTAGAATCTCCCGTTAGAAACTTTTAAAAAATGAGTATAAACTAGCTGAGCTGCAACTTTCGACGTAGGATAGTCTCTACCACTACAAATCCTACGTAATCACTCGTATGATCATATCTTTTTGTATTCAGGAATTATTTATTGCATGCATTTACCTAAATCATGCAGCGTGATTTAGTTTTGCTATATCCGAATCTTCATGTCTGACTCAAAATTTGGTTTTGTAATTTAGTATAAATAGAAAGATTAATTCTCCATAATCAACGTGAGATGCATACTCGAATAATCATATATTTTGTATGCAGGAATTATTTACTGCAGGTTCAGATACTACCACCACAACGGTGGAGTGGGCAATGGCGGAATTGGTTAAAAACAGAGGAGCAATGGAAAAGGTCATGGAGGAGCTCAAAAGAGAACTCAACACACAACCGTTAAACGAATCTCGAGCCTCCCAACTTCCATACCTAAACGCATGCGTTAAGGAGACGCTGAGACTTCACCCGCCGGTTCCGTTCCTAATCCCACACCGAGCAGTCCAGGACTGTTCGGTTATGGGCTACACAATCCCGAAGGATTCTCAGATACTCGTCAACGTATGGGCCATTAGTCGTGACCCATCTGGGTGGGACGATCCACTGAGCTTCAACCCCGAGAGGTTCCTAGGGTCGGATTTGGACTTCAAGGGTCGAGATTTTGGGATGATACCTTTTGGATCAGGGAGAAGGACGTGTCCTGGGCTCCCAATGGCCAACAGGCAAGTGCACTTGATCTTGGCCTCGTTGTTGCACCACTTTGATTGGTCTCTTCCCAATGGCGAGGATCCCGGCAAGCTGGAGATGAAGGAGAAGTTCAGTATTACGTTGCAATTGGAAAAACCTCTATCACTTGTTCCGAAAATTAAAAGTATTGTGTAATTTAATAAAACAATAAGTACAATTTGGAACGATTAAATAAAACATAAACACTATCGTAGTTTGTGGTTGTGATTATAATTCTGTATTTGTATGAGGAAAATTTACACTTATACGTATGTACTGTGTACACATTTCAATAAAATTACATATACATACAAAAAAAAATGTGTGGCTATAATTGAATAATTATATTGACTCCAATTAATTACATCATAATATATTTACATAGCTAGAAGCCTCTAAGATGGTGTGAACTAGCCTCGGTATTCTTGATAAAAATAAAATTTGCGTGATCACCATAACTCGATCACCGAAATTATTTATGAACATAGAAGAAAATGGAATTGCAGCTCCCGCTTTGTTCAAAAACTATCGAAGATAGTAAAATTTCTGCTGATCCAAATGTCTCTCATAATGTGAATCACTCTTTCCCGATCATACCAGCTGTGATGGATCGATCTAATACAAAAAAGATGAGGAAAGGTTTGATCAAATGCACCACGTCGCCCCCAATTTCTTCGCAAAATAAGTCTATATCCACCGCTAGGATGGACAATGTAGAAATACGTGAAAGAACTTTTATATTTCTGACCGTTTCTCAATTTTGGACCGTTTCTGACTTGGTTACGTATGGATAATTCAATACGAGGGTCCAAGATTTGTCAACGTCATTACATGTCGTTGTTGTAGACAAGTAACACCCAAGTTCGAAATGCTAAAGATGGGCATACAATTAAAAAGGATTACCAATTTTTTTTAGAGGTAAAAGTAAGTATTATTACTTCAAACTTCACCAAGTACAAGAGTATGCAGGACTGTTCAAGGTAAACAGACTTTGCAAGTTTAGAGTTACACCAAACCAAACTTGCAACTCCAAGTCTCACGACCTAGTTACAGAAAACAAAGTTACATCTCAAATGCCCTAACACCTCATAGAACGAAGGAATATGAAAATGTCCTGGAATGAAATCTCCTTAGAGGTCCCCGACCATAGAGTTCACTCCGAAGTGTATCTAGATATGTTGTGAAGCAATCCATCCAACCTCGCCTCCACATTGTTGCGAACCACCTTGATCAAACATGCCAATACAATGCAGGTGATCTCTGGTCTTGAGCCTGCTTTAGGCGGGATTAACTTCGAAAGGCCCTTGCATAGAACCTGAGAGGCTTCAAAATGGAAATCGTCAAACATTAAATCATAGTGCCTTTTCACCGTGAAGCCCTCTTGTGGATTGCCCCGACAAACGAAACAATCTGAACCAAGCTTCAAATCCAGGGAATTGGGTAAAGAGTTCATAAGGCTGGTTAGACAATCTTCCTCCCACACATGAATACGCCAAGACAAGGACCATCTCGAAGTACCACCTTCCACAACACCGCACTTAGACATCACAGATTGTTTATTCAGGGAGAGGGAATACAATCTCGGAAACAATATCTTCAAAGGTGACGGGAAACACCATCGATCCTAATTGAATAACTCAGCCTTTTGCAGAAAATAGAAGCCGATGCAGCAGCAGAAGAGACAAGTCTCCAAAATACTTCTCCAAGGACCAACAATTTTGTCATTGCAGGGGATGCGATTAAATGGAAAGGAGAGATTAGCATCCGGCGTCCCATGAATCCCGCGAATGACACCCCCATTCACACCGCGAATGACCGAACCTTTTTGCTTCTTACACCCCCCATTCTTTGATCACCTCGTCCAGCCACACATCACCCACATTCACACCGACCACCGAACTCTTCTTGAAGTTAATATCAAGGCCTGAAACAAGAGAAAAGTTCATCAATATGCGCCTAAAATTAGATAAGCTCTCTTTAGTTGCCTCGGAGAATAAGATAGTGTCATCTGCATATTGCAAAAGACACAAAGAATCCCCGTCGCCCGAGAAACGAAGTGCCTCTATAAGTCCCAAATGCTCAGCCTCCAGTATCATCTTTTGTAGGCCCTCCGCATCCAACAGGAAAAGATAAGGCGAGAGAGGGTCCCCTGACGTAACCCTCTCTCGAACTTAAAGTTGTTGGTTGGAGAGCCATTTATAAGGACCGACAAAGAGGCACTTGATCCCCCTTGACTTTTCAATAGGTTTTGGTTAATTTTTGGCCTTCCTTTGTGATGTTGTTTCGATGCTCTTGTGGGGTGACTCGAATTAGATAGCATTTATTTTGTAGATATTCTACTTTAATAGGTTCTATCTGATTCCATGAGAATTTTATCTCCTGGTTGTAAACTGGTTGTAAATTTCTTTAAGATTTTTTGAGGAGTAATATACATTTACCTTTTTAAAAAAACGAAGAGGCACTTTGAATACAGCTTAAAACACATCCCCTCATCCGTAGGCCTAAACCCATCTTGTTCACACTAATGCAATTGTGGTTGGATGAAAACGGGTCCGCCTTTAATCTTGTGTTGGGAGAGTTCGAATCCTAATACTGTCAAAAATCTGAAGTTTAGGCCAACCCACCTAAATTTTACTTCACAAAAAACCATCTTGTTCATGACATCTTGCAGGTACTTCCAAGCCACACTATTAAAAGTTTCCGAAAGTCGTTAACGAGAACATGCGAAAACCTAGTGTGCTTAAGATACTCCACCATCTCGTTACAGGTCATGATCCTATCAAGAATATTTCGGCCCTCTAGGAAGGCTGTTTGCTCAGGGCCAATCAACTAATTCAGAACGCCACGTAGCCTTGAAGATAGAACTTTAGAAATGATCTTATATAGGCTGCTAACGAGAGATATAGGCCTGAAGTCCGCAAAGTTTTTAGCCCCTTTGGCCTTCGGAATCAAGGTTAGAAACGAAGCACCGACTTGGGGAAGCAGCTTGGAAATTATGAAGAAATTCTTAACAAAGCATAGCACATCTTCCTCCTACATAATTTCCCAATAGCACCTGCAGAAGGCGAAACAAAAACCGTTGGATCCGGGACTCTTCCCCCCTTCACAATCCAAAATATCTCCTCAGAAATGGGGTCACTTTCAATCCTCTTTGCACTGGCGGGATATCAAGCCTATTGAAAAGGTCCTGCTTCTACTTAGGCCTCCTGAAAGAGAGCTTTGAAATGTGCAGTAGCAGCCGACTCGATGCTATCCGGGTCGCGGCAGGGACCTTGGTCAGTCTCAATAACACCGATATGATTCACATGGTCTCTTAACTTGGTGCACTCATTCCGCAGGCTAATGTCATTTCAGAATAAACAAATCAGCTGTCATGGACTGCTCCCTTGGAGGAGGAAGTGAAGGGCAATTGCGATGACTCTTGGCTAGATGATATTTCTATGCCAGGAACTGCAGCAGTTGCTAGGGATCACACAACACAAGCGTGATTTTGGCAGGTCAACATGTTTCTACCATAGCTTCTTTCCCCTTGGAAGCAAAACTCCGAGTCTTATAGTTGGATGTGAAGATTGTCAAGGACAAGAAAGTTTTCATCGAGACGGACTGCCTCCTTGCTCATTCCTTTGTGAGTAACAAGTTTGCCGGAATCGATTGGTCTTTTGAGAACTTGGCTAAGACAATTAGGTTTCTTCTTCCACTCTGTACTCTTAGTCGCGTATCAAGGATGCAAAATCAAAGTGGCAGACTCGCTATATAAAATAATATGTCGACTAGGTTGTTTACTAAGGGACTCGGCTATTGCACCCCTTTTAGATACTGATGTATTTTTATTCTCAAATATTTTGATCTAATATATGTGCATAAAGCATCTTTGCCACTAAAAAAAAGTAACACCTACATCTACTTGTCAACCAACCTTTATAGATGTGTTAGATTATCGTATCTGTAGCCGATCACTGTCAAATATTTCAACCGTATTTTTTATTCATACTTTTTTTACTTTGACTTTTTTAGAGAAAAAAATTAAATCTCTTATCATTTTTAACTAACCGTCAATGTTATTTTCAAGTATCGTTTGACTTCAAATTTTATGTTAAATACAAATATTTTAATAAAGAATCACATCTATTCGATTCAAGTGTCATACACGACCGCAGCAAAATGTTCAACTCCATGACGACTCAATGGCTTGAATGGGATTTTATTTGGTAGAGCGTACCGTAGTATGAATCACATTTTTTACAAAACTTACATCTACCCTCAAAATAAAAAAAATTAGACTCCACGTATCATATGAAAATTTCAAAAATGAATTATAAGTTATATTCTGAGATTTCCTCATAGTCATGCTAGCATATAATATTTTATATATATTATCTCCTTTCTCATCTTCTAATTCACTTCTCATCCACTAATCACCAATGTCTCTCCTGTCGTCTTCTTCCTCCTCTCTCTTTGCTTCATCTTTTCTTTTAAAAGGTCAAATTTTATTACTCCAAAAATGTGTACACCACTTTGCTTCATCTTCTTGAACCATTTCATAAGCTCGTCGTCCAGAAGGGCTAAGAACCTTCCACCGGGACCAAGACAATGGCATATACAAATGTGCATGCAATGTCAAGACCATGGCATATACAAATGTGCATGCAATGTTAAAATTCAGACTCAAACTTCACGTATTAATCTCAACAAGTCCCGAAGTTCGCATGGAGCAAGGATAACAACATGCAAGGAATCAGTGCGCACTAATACCATCTTAAAATTTCATGTTTCTTTCAACCCATGTCTTAGGTACTTGCGTAAAGCGCTTCTATCCTGTTCTTGAACCTTTGGACCTTCAAGGGACTCAAAAGGGAGGTGGTGAAGCTTACCAATAAGTTCTATGGTTTTTGGGAAGATGATGTCAAAGAGAGAAGAGAGTCGGTCGAGGTTGGTGATTCAACGATGGATGACTTCTTGGATGTCCCAATATCATGGGCTTTCTGGACCGCTAGGAGTAAACGGGTCTTTGATGATGTTAACTGCTCTCCACGGTCGATTCTGGCTGTTGTATGGGCGCTAGTGTCGGTGGCTTATTCTATGGATATTGGGTGTATGTACAACTCTCAAGAGGAATTGTTGGTTCTCTGCTCGCTGGTAGTTCGGGGCCGGCCAGGGAGAACACCTCGGATTCAGGAATGCGATGGAGTGTGCCGTTACCGGGATGGATGAAATACAGTAAGGACGGGAGCGCCAGAGGCTGTTTTGTGGGGTCTTCGGGAATTGTCGAGGATTCGTGCATGGCTGTTTTGTGGTTCTAATTGTTATCAGATATGCATATGAGGCAGTTTAGAAATAGCGTTGATGGTGGTGGAGATAGCCCATGAACGAGGATAGCGTCAATTAGAAACTAACTCAGTTTTTGTGGCGTGTTTGTTTTGCCTTACTTCCGTAACTCATAGGAGAGGATGATGGTCCCGAAGCTGCTTTTTTACTGGTCGCGGTGAGAAATCCTTAGGCTTGCTTGGAACGTGTGACTGTCCCTCTATACTGTCTGATTTGTGGGCCAACTTTGAGCATTCCACTGGTCTATTGGTAAGTAGAAAACTTTCTTGACTATTCGGTATGTAGGTTAGTTGGAAATTTTATTTTTGTTTTTGTTTTCTTTTTTTGGGTAATAAAAATTTGCAATTTATACAAAAAATAAAACTGTTTGGTGAGTTCAGTGTATTGATTCCGAACCTCTTGTCCCATCTTTCTCTTTGTCAGCTCCCTTTCTTTCCTCTGGTGTAGATTCAGGTCTTGTTCGATCACCAGTGCTCTCTGAAGTACATCCGAGTAAGTGGGCAAGAGGAGAGACACCACCAGCTTCCTGATCTCATTTGTCAGCCCATCCTCAAACTTCCTAGCCCGAGTATCTTCTGTTAGTTGGTTAAGATAGTTGGATAAGTGACCTTCGTACAGTTCTAAAAAGCTTGACAATATATTTGTGTTCGTAAACTATATTTGTTCCGATTTTGTTTGTTCCACTTACTAGGTTAAATCAACTCATTCGTTTGTATATGACGTGTTTCAGATCGATCTGGTTCTAATCCTCTAATCGTTTCGCTTGATTTTTTAATAAACAATTTATTAAAACAAAAAATAGAAAAAATTGCTTAAAATTCAAAAAATAAACTAAAGATATTCCATACGCGGATAATAAAAAAGAGACTAGTAAGAAAAGAGCGCTTGGATTGCGTGTGAAAGGGCAATTCTTTCCCACGCGGTATGGGAAAAAACGCGGGTCGTCAAATTAAGCCAATCCTGATCTGACAGTTATTATTATTCGGGGGCAATTTTGTCATAGTTTTTTTATTTTCTTATTGCACATGTATCATTGTCACGCGTCCTCTTTAGTAGCAATTAATGGTCCCCATTTTTTTCTTTGCTTTTATTACTTGGTGGTGATTTTTTTATGTTCCTTTATTTTTTTTAAATGTGCCCTCACTTCTATTTTTTAAGCGGTCGGTAGGTTTCGTTTGGGGAGTCACAAATTTTTACTCTGGAGTCTGATTGAGATGATTCAAGTTGTTGTGCTAACCTGAGACGTATATCTACAACTTTTAAGTTTATGACTTCTCCCAATTTAGAGTGTAAGAATGTCAAAATTTTGTTTGCTAGTCAAATTTTTTAAGCAATCCACAGGTTTTGGTTGGGGAGCCACAAGTTTTCACTCTGGAGTCTGATTGAGATAATTCAAGTTGTTGTGCTAACCTGAGATGTATATCTACAACTTTTAAGTTTATGATTTCTCTCAATTTAGAGTGTAAGAATGTCAAATTTTTATTTACAAGTCAAGAGTTGACAGAGTTATGGTCGATAAGTTTTTGTTGGAGAGCCACAAATTCTTACTCCGAAGTCCAATTAAGGTGATTGAAGTTGTTGTGTAAAGCTGATGCCAATATCTACAATTTTGTAGTTTATGACTTCTCCTAATTAGGGGTGTAAGGATATTAAAAATTTGTTTAAAATCAAGAGTTGATCAAATTATAGTCGATTGATTTCGGTTAGAGAGCCACAAATTCTTACTTCGGAGTTCGATTGAAGTGATTAAAGTTGTTGTGCGAAGGTGAGATGAATATCTATAATTTTGTAGTTTATAACTTCTCCAAATTCAGAGTATAAAGATTTTAAATATATATTTGAAGTCAATAGTCAACTGATTTACAAGCGGCTGGAAGGTATTTGTCAAGTGGCATGTTCGGCTATGTCAAATGTCATGCCAGGTTATATCAAATGGCATGCTCAGTTATGTTAAATGGCATATCCGATTATTTATTAAATGGCATACCCAAGTTCGATAAATTGATATGTCCGATTCGATAAATTGGCTCGTCAACCACCGTGGTCCTCTCCCAGGGAAGCTCTGGTCTTCCCCTTCGGGATTTGGAGGCATTGCGGGTAGAGGAGAGAGTAGATGGCGGAAACTAATTTTGGTTGGGGAGCAAAAACTTCTTACTCAGGAGTCTGATTTATATGATTCAAGTTGTCATGCTAAGCTGAGACATATATCTACAACTTTATAGTTTATAACTTCTCCAAATTCGAAGTGTAAGAATAATTAAAATACGTTAGATATAACTTTATAGTTTATAACTTCTCCAAATTCGAAGTGTAAGGATAATTAAAATACAGTTAAAGTCAAGAGTTGATCGAGTTATGAGGACATATTTTGGTTGGAGAGCCATAACTTCTTACTCTAAAGCCCAAATAAATTGATTCAAATTGTTGTACAAATCTGAGACGTATATCTATAATTTTTTAGTTTGTGACTTCTCCAAATTCAGAGTATAAAGATGTTAAAAATATATTTGAAGTCAATAGTCGACCGAGTTACAAGCAACTTGTAGGTATTTGTCAAATGGCATACTCGATTATGTGAAATGACATGTCCGACTATGTTAAATGACATATTCAATTATAAAAAAATAGTATGCCCATATTCGATAAATTAGTATACCCCGTTATATCAAATGGCATGCCCGACGAGTTCATAATATATTTACATGGCTAGAAGTCTCTCAGATGGTGAGAACTAGCCTCGGACTTCTTAACAAAAATAGAACTTGCCCGATCACCTTAGCGAATTTAGATATAATACATGTCTTGGTTATATGGTGATATCGAATTTGTACACCGAAATTATTTATGGACATAAAAAAAGGATGGAATGCAAGAAAATTTCGGTTCGTCCAAAAACTATCGAAGATAGCAAAATTAATGTGGATCCAAATGTCCTTATATACTGAACCATACCTTCCCAATAATATCATTTTTCGTAAAACCGATCCAATCCGAAAGTGATGATGAAAGGATTGATCAAATGCACCACGTCACCGCAATTTTTTTGCAAAATAAGTTCATATTCACCGCTAGGATGGACTATGTAGAAATAAGTGAAAGAAGCACTTCTAAATTTTGGACCGTTTCTCACGATGATCCAAACAGGTGGTTGTTGTAGACGAAACACGAGGGTCCAAACAGGTGGTTGTTGTAGACAAGTAACATCCACATTCAATTATTTTGTAAAAGTAACACCCACGAGAAATCTTTTATTTTTTCTTTTGTTAGATTTTAATTAAATTATAAGAGATATTTCGTCGTTATTGTTTATGTGTGTGTAAATATATATATATATCAAGATCAAAATCTGCCACCCCCTTACTCGTCTTCCAATTCATTTCTTAGTCCTTAAGATATGTTATAATGTACTAGAAAGTCTTGATCTTAATTAATTAGTTCCTAAATTTTGAAAAAATATATTTATTAGTTCTCTTAATCAATTTACATCTCAAATGATAGATGAGATTACCAAAATAACTCCACTCACTTTAAAACTCTCTACAAACCTAGATTCCACCAAAACAACCTCACACACCTCATAAAAATTAATTCTACCCACCCAAAAAATCTCACACAGCAAAACTTACTTCAACATGTTCTGCTTCCATTTCGTCATATGTCAAAGCCTGCTCCTTCGCAACATTTTTTCTCGTTCGTACAATTGTCTGAAGAAGTAAAAAAAAATCAAGTAATTAGCCATTTCTTAGGCAAAGGGAAAAAGCGGGAAGAGGGAGGAGGAGATGCAACTCTTCCAGCAAGTCACAGAGCTTTTTAAGTTTGGCCTCCCGTTGCATGGTCTATTTCTTTTATAAGTCCGTTGCATGATCTATCCCATTCTCTTAGATGATTTTACTTGGGAATCGAGTAACGGAAGCAGAAGCCGATCCTTCTCGTCGAGATTCTCCCATCCCTGAAGGTCGATATCCAATCCTCGCGTTAAGGCCTGTTCTGAGTAATCGAAATTCACTTTCACTCATACTGACGGGGATTGACCATCTTCAGTGGACACTTTATCAGCCAAATAATCTGCTCAAACGTTTGTGTCGTATTGATATAGGTAGCATAATCCACACGAAAAATCTACGTGTTCCTTTTTCTTGTTAGTTTGGTAAATTTACTATAGTTCATTATGTTATTTTTTTGCATGAAAAAAACTCTTTTTATCTATCCATGTAGTTCTTTTTTCGTCTTTTGCTTGATGAGTAAGGGAAAATTCCTTTTCATTGGTTGAGTTTTTAGGATCATATCTTTGTTCTTAAACCCAATCAGTTATTATTTTTATTTTTAATATAGTGGGTCGGTTTCTTTTACCGTGAGGGTGTGATTATTATATTTTATCTTAATTTTAGAGTTTAAAAAAAATAGAGGATTATTTTGATAATCTCCTGTGACTTTTCAAATAGAAATTAATCTAATAGACTAATAAATTTGATTTTTCAAAACTTGAGGACTAATTAACTAAAGACTAAACTTTTGAATACATTATGTCAAATCTCAAGCACTTTTCAATATTTTTCCCAATACTTTATGTAGAACCGCATACACATATGTACAAATTTCGCATCTGATCTAAAATTCATGTCTTGTTACACATTCGGAGTTTGCACGGGGCAAAGAGATTACCGATATTAGGGCACCGAAAGTCTAAACATAAATGTTTAAATGTTTAGAACACCCACAGCAAATAGTAGCAAGAGATATAGAAGATAGAGAACACACGATATATGTGATTCGGTCAAAACACCTATATTCACGGAGCCGAGACCATCATCACTGTAGAGATACATGAGTACATAGGTCATAGGCGAGCTGTTGTAGAGAAAAGGGGTATAAGAACATCAAGAAGACCAAGGACGGATCTGGAGTGATCGTCCCAAGGTCGGCCTAACGGAGAGGGGGGGGGGGAAAATGCTAAGCTAAGACAGGCTACGCAAAGGAAAAACTATACAAGAGAAAAAGGAGGGTTTGTTGTGTTGATTGCTGGATGCCTTGCTCCTTTGCTTGAACCCTCTTTATATAGAAAATGATGACCTAGCTCCCGGCCCTTGTATAGCAAACTTCCAAATTAGGTCGTGCTCCATATAGAAAGATTTAACCCAATATTGTATAGGAAAATTTAAGGCCGACATCTAAAACAAGGAAACTTGGCCTTAAATGGGAACAACTAGGCAGTGCCGGGCAAGCAATCTCAGCCAAAAATAGGAAAAATCTAGGTCGTCATCTCATGTAGGAAACTCGGCTCAATATAGGAAAACATACCTTGGCAAACTCGACCTTCTCGAACGTCTCCACCAAAATAGTCATAGTGTCGGCCGTATGATCCAAGTTGGGTCGTACCTCCAAAATGGGCTGTCGCTATGTAATGCCTGAGCAGGCTTGAGAAGACTCTTAAAATGTGAAGTGGGATCTTACTAACCCAAAGTAGATACTGCCTACCACGTCCAAGCGGGCACATTTCTGACCAAAGGTATAATAATGCTTCTTTGAGCGGGTTACTGCACACCCAAAGCAGGTTGTCACCTACCGCCTACACAGGCAGGTTGCCATCTACCACCTGCTGAGGCGGGTTCAAAGATGGCTACCTAGCAAGACCAGGTGGGATGCCTCGCGAGACCGAGGTAGGCTGCCTAGCAAAACTGAGATGGGCTACCTCGCAATCGAGGTGGCACACTTGAGACTAAGGCAGAACATCTCACGACTGAGGAGGGCTGCCTCGCGATAATAAAGTGGGACATTTTATGAGACCAAGGCAAGCAGCCTCTCGAGACTACAAGCGAGCCCCTAAAGCACACCCGAGGTGGGTCTTTACCAAACTCGAGACTGGAAGCGATCTTTATAAAACCCAGGAATCCAAGATGTATCGATTCCACCAAAATGTGTTGACAATGCCAACCGAAGGTCGAGCCCATCTCAAAACCCTTTAAAGATTGAGATCATCCCGATGCCAATCAAAGGCCGAGTCTATCTCGATAACTACTATAGGTCGAGTCTGTTTTGACGCTAATTGAATATTGGGTCAGATCAGCCTTGACCCAAGGTGGATCGTCTAATCAAAAGATTGAAGGTGGTCTCGCAAGATGAAGAACCAAAAACATTCTTACCACTCTGGGTAACTCGCGATTTGTTGACAGTGTCGAGATTATTTTTAAACCTCAACAATGCCCCCCGCACATTAATGCTTCGGTATGGCCAGGTGAGCATTTGAGTCTCTGACCTTTATCAAAATTGCAAAATACAACCGTGAACACTTTATAAAAAAAATCAATGACAAGTATAAATTAGTCGGCCTTTAGGCCGAGTAAGAGTCATGTTACAAAATAAACCAATTTGGAAGAGGACCGTAAGAAGTAACTAAAGTCGTATCAGGTCACCGAATACCTTGTCTGAGTTTTCCGGTATTCACATCTATGATAAAGAATGTGATATCTATACTAACAGAGCTGACACTAACCTCAGGCGCGAGTATCCTTAAAAGGTCTTATTTTCTCTCAGGTCACCGGGTACCTTGTCTGAGTTTGCCTTAGCAACCAATCATCTGAGTTTGGTCTCCTCAAGCCAGCCTCGATCGAAATCCAAGTAGTGTTGAGCCTGCGGGAGAGTAAGGAGAGCCTTCTGTTCCTCGAGTTTAGCCATGTGTTCGGCCACTCGCCTTTTAAGGTCCCTGTGATCTGCTTTTGTGCTTGGATCTTCCTATCGAGATGCTGCCTTTGGGTCTTAATCAAGGCCACATGTGCCAATATGTCCGATATGACTCCCCCATCTTCAAGTCGATTAAAGACATCCTGCGTGGGTTAACTTCACCTCGAAGATCCACCTTCGTACGAGGGTGGTGAACCTTCCACTTGTCTTCAACGACCCAAGGGAGGAAGTACTTTGTCATCATTTGGTGGTGGTTAGCCTCTTGTCCACCTTCTTCTTGGGGATCTTGTGGACCAGTGGTAGCACGATCTGGCCATTCTTAAGGAGATTGTCATTAAAGCCTTTGTTTTGCTTAGGAAGTTTCTGGAACAAGTGAACTCGTTCAGGGTCATCATCTTCTTATGGACCAAGCTCTTACATTCATACTGTTTGCCCTTCTTGAGCTCAGTCATATCTCTTTCATAACCTGACCCACCTCAAGGCACTACTCATCACCAAGTTGATCGATCTCCAATGTAGGATCGTAGTGGTAAGTACCTTTGGATGAGGAGGCCCTCTTATCCTTCTCATGGATCAGTTGTTGTGCCATGGCCGCCTTCTGAGTTAGCTCTGAAAGGTCTCAGAACTTTTCCACTCCTAGCTTCTTACGCAACTGGTATGTAAGTCCTTGCATGACCATGGCTACGAGCTCGTACTTTGAGAAATTAGTTGGGCACCGATTCTTGGCTTTCCAAAATTGGACGAAGAACTTCTCCACTGACTCGTCTCTAATTTTTGCATGCGGGCAAGATCTGACACGGTATGCTTAGCTCTAACCGATAAAATTAGGCATGAAATTTATGTCTGATATCTGTCCAATCAAGCACTGAGCCAGGCGGTGGGCTGATGTACCAAGTGAAGACAGTCTTGGTCAAGGTCATCAGGAATTGGCATAGGAGCCACGCCCCTAGAGCTGAGGACTCTCCACATTGGATGATGAAGCAAGCGATATGCTCAACTAGTGACTGGTTCTCTTCACCTGAGAACTTAGTGAAGTTCGAGACCCGATATCCATGTAAAAAGGAGATCTGGTCGAAGTCTTTCGGGAAAAGTTTGAGGAACCTCGGCAGTGGGATGCTCCTTAGTTGGATCCCAATATCCCAATATTTCCTTCTGGCGATGTGCCTCACCCTCATGTTGGGCCCATTAGTTGAAGCCAAGTGTTGGCTGCTCCTTGAGGGGTTGATGTAGGCTCAAGTCCTCACACTCCTCGGGTTGAGGCTATCGTCAGCCTGGTTTGGTATAAGTCACATCAAAGGCTTATCCTCTTCCTTCAGCTCCACCCACCTTTTATGCATGACCTGAGGGATCGGAATAGGATTATAAACCCTCAAGTCGAACAGAATATTCATCCAGATATTCTCTCTTTCGAAGGAGTTTTGGTCGGCCATAATCCTAGACAGGTATGTTGGTCTTGGGACAAAGCCGGTTGATACCAGCTTGATTCAACCTGGACATTATTTGTCCCCGTCCTTGCAGTCTCGTACTGCCCATAGTGGTCTTCTCCTTAGGGGTGAGCTTGAAACCTGCAAAACTGTGAAACTGATCGACCGCAAAATTGATCGACCGAAAAAATTCAAACTGCACGCTTAAATGGTTTCGTGATGCGATTTCAAACCAATACCGATTTGGTGCAGTGTAATTTCGGTGTTGATCTCAAACCACACCGACCGACCACGAAACTGATAAATTAAAATGACGTCATTTTAGTATACGTGTATTATGTAAAAAAATGTCGTCCTTTTATTTTAGTATATAAACTTTTTTTTATTGTGTGAAAAAGGAGGCTTCTTTCCAAATTTGGGCCCACTACATGGGCTTAACGAAATGGGCCCAATTTTGTAGTACAAACTGCACCATGAAACCGCAAAACTATCAAACTGTACCACTGTAATTTTTTTTCGACACCGCCACACCAACAGAGCAGATTTTCACAAAACCAAAAGTGCAGTTTGGTGTGAATTTTTACACCGACACCACAAAACTGCACCGAATTCACCCCTACCGCTCCTTGTGTCCCCATACCAGAGGGCGCTTGGAACGAGAGAAACATAGGAGTCCCAGGCTGGTGGACCATTATAAAGCACACTCGGCACAGGGCGGAGCTAAGGTGAAAGGCAAGGGACCGGTCCATGGTTTCTTGAAGGTAGGTTGGATGGGTATAGTTAGGCCTGTGAATACGTTCCTCCCTCTGAGTTATGCCTCTGTTGTCTTGAAGGACTTACTCTTTATTATCGGGAGTACGGTCCAATTGAAGCATTTGTCAAAGCATTGAATATCCATCTCACCCATGTGTTGAAAGGCACTGTCCATCTGGTTGGTAAGTCCTTTTATAGCCTCTTTGGTACGCTTCATGATAGCCTCCTCAGTAGGCTTCATGAATTGTCACCCAAAACACCAACACCCCCCCCCCCCCCCCCCCCCCAAATGAGCCAGCTCATTGAAAAGAGTCGTGTTGGTGGAGTCTTTTTCGGTACCCGAGTGGGTTGTAGGGAGGGCCGGCTCTTTAGTGGGAGCCGTGTTAGATAAATTCTTTTCCAACGGGTTGTTGAGAAGAGAGTAGTGCCGCCTCCTTGGCGATGACCTGAGCAACTAGATTCTTTGATATCTTAGCTGTTCAAAGGGTTTGACCGCCTTCTCAGATGCCCTCTGTAATTCCACCAGGCGTGCCAAAAAATATGTTACAGGGAAAAAGGGTACAAGAACGTCAAAAATGCCAAGGATAGATTTGGAGTGGACGTCCCAAGATCGTCCTAGGAAAAGCGATACAAGAGTAAAAAATATGGTTTATTGTGTTAATTGTTGGATGCCTTGCTCCTTTGCTCAAACCCTCCTTATATTGAGAATGCCGACCTAGCTCCCGGCCCTTGTATAGAAAAATTTTCAATTAGGTCGTACTCCGTATAGGAAAATTTAATACGGCCTTGTATAAAAAAATCTAGGCCAACATCTAAAACAAGGATACCCGGCCTTAAACGAGAACAACCAAGTTGTGCTGGACAGGTAATCCCGGCCTCAAATAGGAGAAACCTAGGTCGTCACCGTATATAGAAAACCAAACTCAATATAGGAAAACCTGCCTTGGCCAACTCGACCTTCTCGAATGTCCTCAAAAATAATCATTGTGTCGGCCCTAAAATTCAAACCAGGTCGGCTTCAATCCAACCCAGGCGGGCTTGGACTTACCTCCTGCTCGAGTCTAGCCCAGGCGCGCTTAGACCTGCCGACTGCCCAGACGGATCTTCTTTTATCGCCCTCGTACACCGCGTGCCCAGGCGGGCTCCCACAAGCCCAGACTGGCCCTCACATACCGCCTACCTAGGCGGGCTCTAACAAGCCCAAGCGGGCTTCGGCCCAAATGGCACCCAACCGACCTAAGTGGTACCCAACCAACCCAGGTGGGTCTCGACCAAGCCGGTACAAACATCGATCAATTGGACCAAATCACGCGATCGGCATCCAATCGTTACGCTCAAGGACCTAGACATTTGCCAAAATTATTCCGTACCTCAACACGAGCACTAAATTTCGAGATTAAATCTCTACATGTACCACCATGTCATTACAGGAGACAACTTAATATGTTTTAAAATAAGTATAGAATTTTAAATCAGTTAAAATTTGAGAAATCTAATAAAGGATTACATAATTTATTTGTTCAGTTGTTATGTTAAAATATATAGATCTAACTTAAAATTTTAAATTAATGTATTTTTCAATCTTTATAAACAAATGAGCCACACATACAATAAGCAATATGATTATCTCGAGTATTATATATTTCTTTCAACCCATGTGTAGGCACTTACGTAAAGCGCTTTCATTCAGGAAGGAAGTGATGGACAAGATTGTACTCGCTTGGGGGAGCGAGTGCAACGACCACTGGAAGTATAAAAGAACTCTATGCAGAACTGAGCTATTCTCACCCAAAGCAATACAATCACAGGCCGCCATGAGAGAGCTCAAAGTCTCAGAGATGGTCAACCTCATCAAGACCAAAGAAGGCCAAGTTGTTAAAATCGGAGAATTGGTCTTCAACACAGTGTTTAATATGATTTCCACCCTTTTGTTCTCCAAGGATTTGAGAGAAAAAAGTGACAAAGTTGGGTTGAAAAACATAATTTGGAGACTATTGGAGCTGGGTTCTGCTCCTAATGTCTCTGATCTGTATCCTGTTCTTGCACCTTTGGACCTTCAAGGAATGCAAAGGGAGATGGCGAAGCTTACCAAGAAGTTCTATGGTGTTTGGGAAGATGATGTCAAAGAAAGAAGAGAGAAGAGAGTTGGTCGTGAGGTTGGTGATTCAACGATGGATGACTTCTTGGATGTTTTTCTTGCTAATGGATTCAGCGACGACCAAATCAATTATCTGAATTTCATATCCTATTCTAAATTTGAATATCATAATAGACTCCAAACTATGAATTAGTATTATAATTATCATGCATATCCAAAAGTAGAACAAGATGTTGTCCCACCTTGTTTAGATCTAAACATGACATTTCTATCGCGTAATATTTCGTATGATATAATCGCGTGAACATTTTCACTAGACTACACTTCGATTGTAGCCGAGAGATAAATGATCGGTGATCAACTTCTTAGTTGGGGCAGGCACCATTTCTAATATTGAAGTGGATTCGGCTTTCGTAGATGTTGCATTTGCTAGTGCTAACCTTAACCAACAATTTTGTCATGCGATATTGTAGTATGTTGTAATTCGTATGGCGTTATCTTTTCGTTTTACTTATCATCATATTTTTAATAATAAAATGCTTTTAAGTCACCATTTAAAAAAAATACCATGCAAGGTGATTTATATTATTTTTATATTATATTAAGATCTTCATATTAATTCAAAATTTGTTATGTTCAATATAGTATAAATTGACCGATTAATTCCCCGTAATGAACGTGAGATTCATTCTTGAATAGTCATATTATTTGTATGCAGGAATTATTTATTGGAGGATCAGATAGTACCATTTCGGATTTATATGAGAAATTTTTACACTTAAACATGTGTACTATGTAAATATTTCAACAAAATTACATCTACTTACCAAAAAAAATTGTGGCTATAATTGAATAATGACTCCAATTAATTTCATCATAATATATTTACATGGCCAGAAGCCTCTCAGATGGTGTGAACTAGCCTCGGACTTCTTAACAAAAATAGAACTTGCGTGATCACCTTAACGAATTTAGGTATAATAGTTCCGATACCAAATTCGACCACCGAAATTATTTATGAACATGGAAGAAGATGGAATTGCAGCTCCCGCTTTGTTCGAAAACTATCGAAGATTGCATAATTTCTGCTGATCCAAATGTCTCCTAAAACGTGAACCAGTCCTTCACGATCATACCTGCTGTGACGGATCGATCCAATACAAAAAAGATGAGGAAAGGTGTGATCAAATGCACCACGTCATCCCCAATTTCTTCGCCAAATAAGTCCATATCCACCGCTAGGATGGACAATATAGAAATACGTGAAAGAACTTTTATATTTTGGACCGTTTCTGACTTGGTTACGTATGGGATAATTCAATACGAGGGTCCAAGAACATCATTACTGGTCGTTGTTGTAGAGAAGTAACACATACATTTGAAATGCTAAAGATGTCTCTTAATCCCCTGTGTGGTTTTTGTTTTTATGATGAGGAGACTGTTATTCATATGTTTTTTAATTGTTCACATGCAAGGACTACTTGATTTTGAGCCTATTAGGATATAGGTTTAATATGCATGCTCACTTTTCTTTCGGTAAATGGTTGGAATCTATTTTTGAACTCTTGAAACAACATGATTCACATAGTTTAGTCAATCTTGCTACTTTATTTGTTGGGGTATTTGGCTTGCTAGGAATAGTTGCACTTTTGATAATGATTCCCCTAATAAAAAATGCAACTTTTTTGCGAGCTAGTTACTTGTCTTTTGAATTTTTGCAAAGGGAGTGCGCAGCCTCATTTCAGAATGAACAAATCAGCTATCATGAACTGCTCCCTCGGAGGACGAAGTGTGATGACTTTTGGCCAGGACCTTTTGGCTAGGAATCACACAAGCGTGTTTTGGCAGGTCAACATGTTTCTACAATAGCTTTTTCCCCCCTTGGAAGCAGAAATCCAAGCCCTTTTTTTTAATAAATAACTTTATTACTACAAGGGGAAAAAAATACAAGGGAGCTGTAATTACCATTGTAATTTACAAGGGTAAAACCCAAAAAAAACTACCACCAAACAAAAGTACCCTAGATTCGGCTCAAAAGAGCCAACCCCGCCCACTCCCCTAAGAGGAATGGCCAAAGCAATCGGAGGCGTGGGAATCCAAGAAAAGGAAAGGGTCCCAAGTTGCACCATGGAATTAGACCAAGCAAATCCACTCACGGGCACGTAAATGAATAGCACGATGAAAAAACTCCTGATTGTACGTAGCCGCTTCAAAAATTAAACGGTTCCTTGAGGTCCAAAACAGTCGTTGTACTTGGACGCATGTCGCAATGGGTGCTTTGTGGCGCACTTGGCACGTGCGCATCGTCGCGAGGAGCCTTAAGTATTTTGCCCGAGTCCGGAGAGAGCTGCGTAGCTACCGAAGTGACGAGATACGTGTGCCACGTTCTTGGAAACGCCCAGACAGTCGTTGTATCTTGGGGACGATTGCTGTAGCCCGTACCGCACTGAAATATACGGGGCAATCTCGTCTTACGGAGAAAGTGTCCAACACTTGCCTCGACTGCCGTAGATCCTAATCAAGTACACCAAACCCTCCGAACACAACAATCGTAAGACGAGATTTGTGTACTTGAAGATGGCATCGTCAAGCACCGTAGCACTGACAACGGCACCAGCAACTGTCCATGCCGAAAGGCCAGCAAAGTTCAACGGTACCGAGTTCAAGAGGTGGCAACAGAAGATGACGTTCTATCTGACCACGCTCAACCTAGTTCGGTTCCTAAAAGAGGAAGCACCGAAGATAGCAGAAAACGAGACGGATCAACAGAAGATCAACGCTCTCGAAGCATGGAGTCATAGCGACTTCCTGTGCTGAAACTACGTCCTGAATGGATGAGACGACACGCTCTACAACGTCTATGCGGTAACCAAGACCGCTAAGGAGCTGTGGAGTTCACTCGAGAAGAAGTACAAAACGGAGGATGCCGGGAAAAAGAAATTTATCGTCGGACGATTCCTCGACTTCAAGATGGTGGACTCCAAGAAGGTCATCGACCAAGTGCAGGAGTTGCAGCTGATCCTTCACGAGATCCAAGCCGAAGGGATGCAACTCAGCGAGTCCTTCCAAGTAGCTGCAATGATCGAGAAGCTCCCCCTGCTCTGGAAGGACTTCAAGAGCTACCTCAAGCACAAGAGGAAGGACATGGGCCTAGAAGACCTGATAGTGAGACTTAGGATCGAGGAAGACAACCGAAAGTCCGAAGTCAAGCAAGGCAAGGCCAACTCTGAGACCACCATACACCTCGCCGAGGGAAAAGGTGGCAAGAAGAGGAAGAAGTCCGGGGATAAGCAGGAGAAGCAAGAGCCCAAGAAAAAAAAGAACAAGAAGATCAAGGGCGACTGCTACAACTGCGGCAAACCCGGCCACATGGCTAAGGACTGTCGCCAACCGAAGAAGGACGACCAAGGAAAGGCTAACCTAGCTGAAGACTTGTCCGAAATGGATCTGTCAGCCGTGGTGTTTGAAGCCAACCTGGTGGACAATCCGAGAGAGTAGTTCATGGACACAGGGGCTACCCGCCACGTCTGCTCGGACAAGGAGATGTTCTCGAACTATATCCCGATCACCGGCCGAAAGCTGTTCATGGGAAACTCTGCAACGTCCAAGATCGTCGGTCTGGGTAAGGTGGTCCTGAAGCTGACCTCAGGAAAGGAGCTGACCCTCAAGGATGTGCTGCATGTCCCGGACATCCGCAAGAACTTAGTTTCTGGCTCACTGTTAAGCAAAGCCGGTCTTAAGCTTGTATTTGAGGTTGATAAGTTTGTACTGACCAAAGTGGGTCAATTCATAGGAAAGGGTTATCTAGAAAAGGGGTTGTTTAAGATGAATATAATAACTGTACATCGCACCTTTAACGGTGAAAATAAAGTTAACGCTTCTTCTTACTTGGCCGAGTGTTGTAATTTATGGCATGGTAGATTAGGACACGTAAATTTAAACTCGCTAAGAAAGTTAGTAAGTTTAAATTTATTGCCGAATCTAGAGTTCAACCCATCCGATAAATGTGAAGTATGTGTGGAGGCTAAAATGACCAAAGCACCTTTCCATTCGGTGGAAAGAAGTACTACGCCTTTAGAGTTAATTCATATGGATACTTGCGATATGAAATACGTGCAAACTAAAGGCGGGAAGAAATACTTCATCACGTTTATCGATGATTGCACGAGATACTATTACGTATATCTCCTAAAGGGCAAAGACGAAGCTCTTGATGCCTTTAAGAGATATAAGAATGAGGTTGAAAATCAACTCAGCGTGAAAATCAAAATGATCTGAAGTGATCGAGGGAGAGAATATGTAGCTCCGTTTGATGAACTCTGTCAAGAACATGGCATTATTCATCAGACGACTGCTCCATACTCACCTCAATCGAATGGCGTAGCTGAACGTAAAAATCAAACTCTTAAGAAGATGATGAACGCTATGTTAATTAGCTCAGGCTTACCCCAGAACATGTGGGGAGAAGCTGTGCTCTCAGCTAACCACATTCTAAATAAGTTGCCACACAAGAAAAGGGATAAAACCCCATATGAACTATAGAAAGGAAGGAAGCTTTCCTACGGTTACCTTAAAGTATGGGGGTGCCTAGCAAAGGTCGAAGTACCTAAGCCTAAGCAGGTGAGAATAGGACCCAAGACCATTGATTGCATCTTTATCGGATATGCGCAAAATAGTAGTGCTTATCAATTTTTGGTGCATAAATCTGAAAACCCTGAGATAAACTCGAGAATGGTCATAGAATCAAGGAACGCAACGTTCTTTGAGAATAGCTTTTCTAATAAGGAAAGAAAGGAAAGAAGTCCAAAGAAAAGAGCTCACGAGACTACGCAAGGGTCAAATCAGAAAGATGATGAACCTAGACGTAGTAAACGAACAAAGGTAACCAAATCTTTTGGTCCGGATTATCTAACCTATGCGTTAGAAGATGAACCCAGGACAATCCAAGAGGCATTGTCCAGTCCAGATGCTCCTCTCTGGAAGGAAGCTATCAATAGTGAGATAGAATCCATTATGCAAAACCACACGTGGAAAATCGTGGATCTCCCACTGGGCTGCAAACCTTTGGGATGCAGGTGGATCCTAAAAAGGAAATACAAAGCTGATGGATCAATCGACAAATACAAAGCTCGATTGGTAGCTAAGGGGTTCAAACAGAAGGAGGCATATGATTTCTTTGACACGTATTCACCGGTCACAAGAATCACATCAATTAGAGTACTCATAGCTATTGCGGCACTCTATAACTTCGAGATTTACCAAATAGACGTAAAAATAGCTTTCCTAAATGGAGAACTGGAAGAGGAGATATACATGGAGCAACCTGAAGGGTTTCTGGCTCCCGGTCAAGAGCATAAAGTGTATCGGCTAGTCAAGTCACTATACAAGCTAAAACAAGCGCCGAAACAGTGGCACGAAAAATTTGAGAGGACAATGCTGTCGAATGGATTTAAGATCAATGAGTGCGATAAATGTGTTTACATTAAGGGCACACCTGAAGCTTACGTAATCGTATGTCTCTACGTAGATGACTTACTAATTATGGGAAGCAATAAAGAGATTATTGTGAAAACTAAGAACATGTTAAAGGACCACTTTGACATGAAAGATATGGGTCTGACAGACGTCATACTAGGAATAAAAATCTCTAGAAAAGCTGACGAAATTATCTTAACGCAATCCCCCTACGTGGAAAGCGTGCTCAAGAAATTTGAAGCTTTTGACAAACCTCCGGTTAAGACTCTAGTAGATTTGAATCTACACTTAGCCAAGAATCGAGGGGACCCAGTATCTCAACTGAGGTATGCGCAAATTATCGGGAGCTTGATGTATTTAACAAACTGCACACGTCCCGATATTGCGTACTCAGTTAGTAAGCTTAGTAGATTCACAAGTAATCCAGGGAAGGATCACTGGCTAGCTCTGGAAAGGAGTTTACGGTATTTAAAATATACCATAAACCATGGCATACATTATGCTAAATATCCAGCTGTATTAGAAGGATACAGTGACGCAAACTGGATATCAGACACTAAGGACTCCAAATCCACGAGTGGATACGTATTCACCATAGGAGGAGGAGCTGTATCTTGGAAGTCCTCTAAACAAACATGCATAGCTCGATCCACCATGGAGTCGGAGTTTATAGCACTAGACAAAGCTGGGGAAGAAGCTGAATGGCTCAGAAACTTCCTAGAGGATATTCCGTGCTGGAGCAAACCGGTGCCTCCCGTATTGATACATTGTGATAGCATGTCTGTAATCGGGAGAGCACAAAGTACAATGTACAACAGAAAGTCTCGACATTTCCATCAGAGACACAATACCGTTAGACAGTTGATCTCTAGTGGGGTGATCACCATTAATTACGTAAAGTCCAATGACAACTTAGATGATCCTTTTACGAAAGGAATCACTAGAGATCAAATGTACAACGTAGTAAGGGGAATGGGATTAAAATCCACACACTAAAGAACGTCCATAGCGGTAACTCAACCATGATGAGTGGAGATCCCACAAACTTGGTTCAATGAGACAACTAAGTTATGGAGGGTTCAGTTAATCACCTGGAACCTATCTCATTCTCAGAAGCTGCCCAGGTGTTAACCTGCAGAGGTGTGGTAAGGTTAAGCATTACGCTTTTAATGATTCCTATACCTTGATAAAGGTGGAGTATGGCAGGATACTCTTGATAAGAGATCACCTATGTAAGTGTGAAGTGAGGCCGCTTCAAATAGGAAAAACACTTATGAATCCAAGATACGGTCCATGGCCAAAATGGACACAACGTGAGAACCCAAATATACTAGGGTTATTATTGTGTAAATTTTATTGTCTTAGTTTACGCCAAAAGCTGACGGTTCAAGACATCACGTTCACCGAGCAGCGAGTAAATCCGATAACAGATTACTAGAGAAGGTTCAAAGCCACAAGCTACCTGTCTCGATGCAATAATAACACGTCAGAACTTTCGATTAGACTCTGCATGCATATCATTCATGTGGGGGATTGTTGGAAAAGATTGAATGAAAAATTCAATGCAAAGCCCAAAGTGGAAAGGCCCAAAGTGGGAGGCCCAAAAGGGAAAAAGGAAAGTGCAATCCCACATTGGAAAGTGGCACCAACATTTCCTAGTTTATAAGGAAAAACTCCTTGTTGACTAGGAAATGAGTTAACCAAATGGAAGGATAGCCAACTCGGACTGCGGCGAGGATGGTGCGTAGCACTATCCGAGCACGAGCACGAGCACGAGCACGAGCACGAGCACGAGCACGAGCACGAGCACAAGCACGAGCACGCGTTCGCACACGTGCGTGTGTGCATGGCGCATTAGACGCAGGTCGCAATGGGCGCTTTGTGGCACACTTGGTACTTCGCACGTGCGCATCATCGCGAGGAGCTGGAGGAGCCTTAAGTGTTTTGCCCGAGTCCGGAGAGAGCTGTGTAGCTACCGAAGTGACGAGGGGCTGCGAGCACCTTTCAGGATGGCCACCGAAGAGGCACGAAGGGCAGGAATGTCCTGGAGACTTCCAGACGGCCGAAGGGTTGCGAGATCCCTCGTGAAGGAGTGCCAGCAAAGTCTGGACGCACCTGGAAGCATCCAGAATGCCACCGAAGGGCCACGAGCGCAGCCAGCCAATCTGCCTAGCGAAGGGACATCTCCGAAGGGCCACGAGCGATCTGGCTGCCTGCCTGAGTCGCCTCTCTTCGGAAGTGCCTCGTGCCCCTTCAGAGTGCCTGCTTGCTACCCTTCCAGCGCCTATAAATAGGCCTCTCCCCCTTATTTGCAATCATCCCAGCAACAAGTGCATTCCATAAGTATTGTTGTCTTCTCCTCTCCCCCGTTCTTCACTTACAGAAAGTCCGTCCGACCGAAAGTTCTGGGTATATAAGGGTTCGCCCGAAAGTTTCGAGATACGTGTGCAACGTTCTTGGAAACGCCCAAACAGTCGTTGTATCTTGGGGACGATTGCCGTAGCCCGTACCGCACTGAAATATACGGGGCAATCTCGTCTTACGGAGAAAGTGTCCAACACTTGCCTCGACTGCCGTAGACCATGGAATATACAAATGTGCATGCAATGTTAAAATTTCCATATCAAACTCAAACTTCATGCGTTAATCTCAACAAGTCCCGATGTACGCACTGAGTGAGGATAACAATATGCAAAGAATCAGTTTGTTCTGATATCATGTTAAAATTTATATATCTAATCATAACTCTTGTAACTAACAAGACAATAATCTTCACGATAACTTATATTTGTATTCATGTTTCTTCTAAACGATGTGATATTGGGATTTTTTTGTCTAACGTGCAGGATCATGGTTGGTGGTGCTCTGCCCCAAATTTTCTACTCCGGCATATCGGCAGGGATGTTTCGCCTTGCCTTTGCCTTACTTCCGTTTCTCATAGAAGAGGATGATGGTCCCGAAGCTGCTTTTTTAGTGGTCGAGGCGAGAAATCATTACGCTTGCTTGGAACGTGTGCTTTTCTGTCTTGGTCTCCACGAGAAATTTGGTCGTCACGACCTGCCTTTTTTGCCACTGTTTTGGTCGACGAGAGAGGTTTACTCGCGGCCAGATTTTCATTTGGTCTCGGTAGGTCGACGCAAGGACCGTGTGCGCTGCGAGGTCACTTTTGCCACGGAGACAATTTGCTTGGAGATTTTTAATGAGGCAATTTCCATGTTAGTTTTTCTTATTTTACTTTATTTTATTTTATAGGCATGGCGGTATTAACCTGATTTTTTGTGCTCTTTTTTTCTGTTATCGATTTTGTCCCAATTAATTTTTTACAGAGGCTCGCGGGTACAACCACATTAATGTATATGGATTAGTGGATGTGTTCCTACATTTAATCCGTGCGTGGGTTAGATGGAGGCTAGGGGACTAGGCCGGCGGTCCATTAGCCCGGTAGCTGATGGTCGTCCTTTCTGACCATTCGATTTGTAGGACAACTCGAAGATAGTTGGTAGGGTGACATGTTCATTAGCATGTTGGCTGGTGACTGTCCTTCTGGACTGTCCAATTTGTGGGCCAGTTTTGAACATTTCACTAGTCTTTTGGCCAGTAGAAGATCCTCTTGACTGCTCGATATTTAGGTTAGTTGGAGATTTTTTTTGTTTTTATTTTTTTCTTGGGTAATGAAAGTTTGCAATTTATTAAAAAATAAATTTTATTTATATCTGGCTCTAATCCTTTAACCGTTTCATTTGATTTTTTTAATAAACAACATTTTTAAAACAAAAAAAGAGAAAATTTAATTAAAATTCAAAAAATAAACTCTAGATATCCTTGCGGATAGTAAGAAAAGAGACTAATAAGAAAAGACCAGTAGTACCAAAGATGCCGCATTGGTAATCGTTTCACTTGATCAAATTGTAGCACAATGAAATTAAAAAAAATCAAAATCCTTAAAACTATTTTAATCGCAGGAATAGTAGATGAAGGAATAAATCATAACTTGGTAAGACAAAGCTAGTTAATAGTATTCATAAAATAGAAAACTTTCACTTATATTATAGTTGGTAAGGAATATAAATATAATGTAGAAATTTTATTTTAATTTAGGAATATTTAAAGTGTAGAAATTTCAGGAATTGTTCCAACCTACGGTTCTGGCACACTCCACGTTAGTATATTTTATCCGAAGAAGCCTACGCTATATATTTTTTTAGAAAGAGTGACGCAAAACTTAATATTAAGGTACGAAGTTATAAACCATAAGAAGAAAATACATACATAGAGGCCGATAAGGCCTAACAGAAAATGAGAAATAATCCCAGACAGCAGAGTGGCACGGATGGAAGCGAAGGGCGGTCGAGAAGCAACAAATGTCAACAACCAAAGCAGAGTTCTGCCGAGACAAGCGACGGCTAATAACCACGAGGCCACATTATAGACGCAGAATCGTGGACATTTGAATGCATACGAGATGCACGCTAATGAGAGCCAAGGTCGAACAAGTTTCTCCACCGGCAGAAGCAGGAAAGTTAACGAGATCTACAAGGACCCCAGATCAAGCCAAAGCTGATCCAAACAAAAACAAGAGCAGATAAGCCTAAACCAAAAGAGACCACTAAACAAAGGTGGCTCGGGGGCTAAAATAATAGACAACACAACGATAAAATACCACATAAAAATAACATGACAATAAGAACTAAACAACACAACCGAAAGCAAATAAAAAGTGAAAATGAAACGAATCACCCGGGGGAGGTCGACGGCGACTAGCCCCCCGTAGAGAAACAACTACTGCCCAGACAAGGTGGGAATCTATGACGGACGACGAAGGCAGGGCGACCAGACAAGGTGGAGCGGGGGCAGAGCTGGGATCGGGGCAGAGCTGGCTGAAGCTGGTCGGAGCTGTGCTGGGCTGGTCGGAGTGGAGGGTGGCTGGAGTGGAGGGTGGCTGGAGTGGAGGGCGGCTGGAGTTGGCTGGAGAAGGTCGAAACTGGTCCGAAGCAGATCTGGCGAGGCGAGGAGGTGGAACAGCGGGGTGAGACGGCAAGACGATGTGGTGGAACGACGAGGCAGGGAGTGGAACGGCGAGACGAGGTGGTGGAACGGCGAGACGAGGTGGTGGAACGACGAGGGGGTGGAACGGCGAAGGTGGGTGACAAGAGGCGATAGGGAGGAGGGATACGGCGAGATGGGAGGGCTTCACTTAGGAAGAGAAATATCTAGATATTATTAAAGAGAGCTCCACTTTTTTTTTTTTGAAAGGGAGAGAAATATCTACTGAAGCTTAGAAGCCTACACTACATTGTATTCATTTCGGCGGGCGTAAGTTGCAACTGAAAAAATTTATAAATAATTTGTAGTTGCAATTTCGTATTTGTACGTGTTGTACCTTTAGGCCCAATCAGGCAATTATTATTGTGCCTGATTGGGCCTAGGCCCATCAGGCCCAAATGTTGGGCGGAATGGGCCGGCCAACGCCGGGCGCCACGTTAGCGTGACGCAGTTGCCACCAGAATTGGCGGCCACGTGCTAACGCAGTTGCTACCAGAATTGGCGGCCACGTGGTACGCTGACGTGGTGCCACGTGGCAAAGCTATGGGTAACTTTGCCACGTGGCGGACATGCGGCCCAGAAGTGCCACGTGGCGTGTTCTGATTGGCCAAATTTTTTTATAAAAAGGGAAATTCGGCTAAACCAAAATGATATTCGCCAGACCATCACTCAATAGAAAGGCAAAACTTTAGAATAGTCAATCAGTTTTGATCAGATTTTCAATAGAGAAAATCTCGTGAAAATTAATTACGAATCTGTTATAATGTGATCATAATTCGACTGGCACAAAGATATAGTCGACCCGAACCTGTGGACCTCTTGCTTCAACAAGTAAGTAATTTATTATTAACAAATTAGTTTGTTAATTAATCAAGTTTAACATATAATTATTTGTTAATTACACGTTAAAACCAGTACGAAAATATTTTACATCTGCACGTATGTAAATGTAAATATTTTAATAAAATTATATTTTACCCAAAAATATTTGTGGCTTCTGTTTCTTTATAATTGAATAATTGTATTCATTCCAAATTAATTACATCGTGATATATTTACAGGATGATGTGAAATACCCTCGGACTTCTGAACAAAAATAGAACTTGCGCGATCACCTTAGCGAATTTAGGTATAATACACGTCTTCCGTTACGAGACCGGATTGAGTGGGGACTAAAGAAACTTTGTCCACATTTGGGAACTACATTTTGGGCCGTCAGATTTGATTATCTTTAAATCTGATGGTTAATAACCTACCAGGTGATATTGGTTTGCATGTGAAGTGATATTAGTTTACATGTAAAGTGATATTGGTTTGCAAGTGGCTATTTTACATATGAAGTGATATTGGTTTGCATGTGAAGTGATATTGTTTTGAGTTAATCCCCATAAATAGGGACTAGCTCAGTCCCCACCAAATCTGCCTGTTTGGACCCTCGTGAGAAACGGTCCAAAATTTAGAAGTGCTTCTTTCACTTTTTTCTACGTTGTCCATCCTAGCGGTGAATATGGACTTATTTTGGAAAGAAATTGCGGTGACGTGGTGCATTTGATCAAACCTTTCACCAACACATTCGCATTGGATCGGTTTTACGAAAGATGATATTATTGGGAAGATATGGTTCATGTTATAAAAAACATTTGGATCCACATAAATTTTGCTATCATCGATAGTTTTCGGACGAATTGAAATTTTTTTTTGCATTCCATCTTTTTTCTGTCCACAAATAATTCCCGTGGTCAAATTCCATATCACTATGTAACCAACAGGTGGTTGTTGTAGACAAGTGACATCCACATTCAATTATTTTGTAAAAAGTGACACCCACATTTATTTGTCAACCAACCGTGTAAAATGTGTTAGATATCGTATCTATAGCCAATTATTATCGAATGTGACTATTTAAACGATATTTTTTATTCATAAGTTTTCAACTTAACATCTTTTAAAAAAAAATTAAATCTATTGTCACTTTGGCTAACTGTTAATAGTGATTCCACCTATCGACTGACATCAGATTTTGTGTTGAATGCGATCTGCGAGTCATACACAACCGCAAACGAGGCAAGAAGTTCAACTCCACGATGACTCAATGCTTCTAATGGGACTTCATTTGATAAAACGTAGTATACTATGAACCACATATTTTTTACATTTACAATACGTTGTGGATCGTGTATAAAAAAATAATATCCACATATCATATAGTTTAATATTTTGATTAGATATGAAAATTTCATACGATACAAATCATGTAGTTTGTCTTTTGTTAGATTTTAATTACATTTTTTTGAGGGTAGATTTCAATTAAATTATAAGAGATATTTCATCGTTATTGTTTATATATATATATATATATATATATATATATCAAGATCAAAATCAGCCACCTCCTTTCTCATCTTCCAATTCATTTCTCAGCCACTTATTACCAATGTCTCTTCTTGTCGTCTTCCTCCTCCCTCTTTGCTTCATCTTCTTGAACCATTTCATAAGCTCATTGTCCAGAAGGTCCAAGAACCTTCCACCGGGTCCTAGACCATGGCCTATCCTAGGCAACATTCCCCATTTTGCCACGACGAATCCTCACATCTCTGCTGCCAAATTTGCCAACAGTTATGGCCCGTTGATCTCCTTCAAGCTTGGAACGCAGCTCCTCGTTGTTGGCTCTTCTCCAAGAGCAGCCATGGAGATCCTCAAGACTCATGACCATTTACTCTCCGCCAGGTACGTCTTATAATTTATGCAGAATTGCATATACACATGTATAAATTCCGTATCTGATCCAAAATTCACGTCTTGTTCTCAACATCTCCGGAGTTTGCACGGGCGAGGAGATTATCGGTATTAGTGTAGCGAAAGTGTGAACCTGAATGTTTAGAACTCCCATAACAAATAGTAGCAAGAGATAGAAGATAGAGAACACACGATATATGTGGTTCAATCGAAACACTTATATCCATCGGGTCGAGAGAATCATCATTGTGGAGATACATAAGTACATAAGTCATAGGCGAGCTGTTACGGAGAAAAGGGGTACAAGAACTCCAAAATCCTAAGGATGAATCCGGAGTGGCCATTCCAAGGTCGTCTAACAGAGAGGGGGAAAAGAGTGCTAAGATAAGCTAGGCTACAGAAAGAAAAAGTGATACAAGAGTAAAAAGTAGGGTTTGTTGTGTTGATTGCTCGATGCCTTTCTCCTTTGCCTGAACCCTCCTTATATAGAGAACGGTAACTTAGCTCTCGGTCCATGTATAGGAAACGCCCAAATTAGGTTGTGCTCTGTATAGGGAGATTTAACCTGACATTGTATAGGAAAATCTAGGCTAGCATCCAAAACAAGGAGACCTGGCCCTAAACGAGAACAACTAGGCCGTGCTGGATAAGCAATCCTGGCCGAAAATAGGAAAAACCTAGGCCGTCACCTCACACAGGAAACCCGACTCAATATAGAAAAATCTACCTTGACCTACTTGACTTTATCGAACATCTCCACCAAAATTGTCACAGTGTCAACCTTATGATCCAAGTAGGGTCGCACCCACGAAATGGGACGTCGTTGTATAATGCCCGAGCGGGCTTGAGATGACTCTTGAAATCCGAAGTGGGATCTTACTAACCCGAAGTGGATACCTCCTACCATGTTCAAGCAGGCACATTTCTGTCCCAAGTTAGAATAATACTTTCTCGAGCGGGTTACGCCCACCCAAGGCGGGTTAACGCCTACGGCCTATCAAGGTGGGTTGCCGCCTCTGCCTACCAAGGTGGGTTCGAGGAGGGTTGCCTCGCGAGACTAGGCAGGATGCCTAATGAGACTAAGCACGATGCCTGGCGAGACCTAGGAGGGCTGCGTCGCAACTGAGGTGGGACGCCTTGCGAGATCGAGATGGGATGCCTCGAGACTAACTCGGGACACCTCGTGGCCGAGGCGGACTGCCTAGCGAGGCCAAGGTGGGATGCCTCGCAAGATTAAGGCACGTTGCCTAGAGAGAGTAAGGCGGGACGCTTCACGAGACCAAGGCGAGCTGCCTCACGAGACTACACCAAAGGTCTTTATCGAACTCAAGGATCCAAGATGTATCGATTCTGTCGAGATGTGTTGACAATACCAACCGAAGGTTGAGCCTATCTCAGAACCCTTCAAAGATCGAGTCTGTCTTGATGCCAATCAAAGGCCGAGTCTATCCCGATGTCCACTGAAGGTCGAGTCCATTTCAACCCCAACCGAAGGTTGAGATAGTTCATCCTTGACCCAAGGTGGGTCATCTAATCAAGAAATCGGAGGCAGTCTTGCAAGATGAAGGATCAGAAATGGTCTTGCCACACTGGGTAACTCGTAATGTGTTGACAATGTCGAGATTATTTTTGTACCTCAGCAATGCCCCCTGCACGTTAACACTTCGGTACTGCCAGGTGACATGGTCCTAAAAAATAGCTTCTTGACTCATCTTCTTTTATGTGAGCATTCAAATCTCTGGCCTTTATTAAAGCTGCAGAACACAACTGTGAACACCTTTGAAGCAAAATCATCAAGAAGTAAAAATTAGTCAGCCTTTAGGGGGCCAAAAATAATATCTTTTATTCAGCTACGTCGGTATCTGTTGGGCCAATAAGAGTCATTTTACAAAATAAACTAGTGCAAAAGAGAACCATAAGAAGGAACTAAGGTTGTATCCGGTTAAGAAATCATCATATCCTCTCCCTGTGCCCTTGTATCATCTAGCTCGCTTGCGGCAGGGTGAAAGTAACTTATCATCAGCAGCTCTAAAGGGTCCTGGCCATCATCCTCGAATATGTACTTGACCAATTCAAATTATGGCAAGGCGTAAACTTCTAACCGCCTTGTCATGTCTTCAATGATTGTATTATTCATGGAAGGTAAGCCTAAGCGCTTGCTTCTCGAGTACGGTTCTAACCGGTCATTGGGTGGAAGGAATCTCTCTTTCAATCGAGCTCGGATACCTGGTAATCTAGCCCTCCACGTCACTTTGTACCACACTGGTTGCCACTGTGAAGCTGTCATAGAAAATAACTTTGACACAATTAGTAGCCGACTGAAAGGGGTTGGCATCAGTAGTCTCTACCTTGCCATCCGACTTCTATTGGATCAGGAACTGATGGAGGAAAGATGGGATAACCTAGCTCCAATGGGTCCAATCCATTACAAATGGAGTCAAAAGTAACCTCAGCAGCGAGTACCCCCAAAGGGCGAGTACCCTTGACAGCAAAGTTGATCATGATCATGTCGGTTGGAGTTGACCTCTCCCTCTCCTTGTTCAACTTCTTGAGGAGTGACTAAGGAAGGATGTTAACTACAGCTCCTTTATCCACGAGGATCCTTCCTATCATCAAAGATGTAAGTCATAATGGATAAGGGCTTGAGGTGCTCACATATACTCGTGGTGGGCCTCGCAATGATGATACTCTTACTGAAATCCTCGATGATGAGCACGGCTGAGAACTTCTCATCGATCTCAACTTCACCAAAGTTGTCCTTGATCACATCTCCTTCCAAGTGACTTGGTTGATTTGGCTTTCGTCCGAAGATGGCTGGAAAAGTGAAGACCATATTGATCAACACCTTTTTGGGGAATGACCAAAACTTGACATATCCCGAGTCTAGGTCGACCATGACCTCCTTCCCCTTCTGGTTAGGTGTGCCATCTCGACGAGTGTCCTCTTTGGGACGAACCTCGCTCTTGACCTTGGGTACCCACTTACGGGTTAACTTTTCTCTCAGGTTGTCGGGTACCTTGTCCGAGTTTGCCTTAGCAACCATTGAAGCTTTCCCTTGTCCTCCTTAAGGTCTTTAGTCTCCTCGGGCCGGCCTCGATCAGAAGCTGAGCAGGGTTGAGCCCGCGGGAGAGTAAGGAGAGCCTTTTGTTCCTCAAGTTGAGCCATTTGCTTAGCCGGTCGCCTCTCAAGGTCCCTTGTGATCCACCTTGGTACGAGGGTGGTGAACCTTCCACTTGTTTTCAACGACCCTAGGAAGGAAGTACTTCATCGTCTTTGGGTGGTGGTCAGCATGTCGTCCAGCTTACCTCCCATGTTTACCTTGCCCATCGAGTCTTTACACCCCAAGTTTCTCTCTCAGGTTTCTAGGGGGAGTCCATCCTTTCTTTGGTGATGGGTGCATTGAATGATGCTGAGGGTTGGTCTTTATGGAAGAGAGTGGTGCCGCCTCCTTGGCAGTGACCTGAGCAACCTGATTCTTTGACATCTTAGCCGGGCAAAGGGTTAGACCGCCTTCTCAGATGTTCTCCTTAGTCCCACCAGACATGCCAAAAATATGTTATAGAGAAAAATTGTACAAGAACGTCAAGAAGACCAAGGACGAATCCAGATTGGTCATCCCAAGGCCGGCCTAACGGAGAGGGAGAAAAAAGAGCTAAAGTTAAGCTAGGCTAGGCTATGATAAGGAAAAGCGATACAAGAGTAAAAAGTAAGGTTTGTTGTGTTGCGTTACTAATTTGCTCGAACCCTCCTTATATAGAGAATGCCGACCTAGCTCCTGACTTTTGTAAGGAAACTCCCCAATTAGGTCGTGCTTCGTATGGGAAAATTTAACTTGGTCTTGTATATGAAAATCTAGGCCAACACCCAAAATAATGAGACCCGACCTTCAATGAGAACAACCAAGCCGTGCTGGTCAAGCAATCCCGGCCTAAAATAGGAAAAACCTAGGCCGTTATCTTGTATAGGAAACTCGACACAATATAGAAAAATCTACCTTAGCCAACTCGACCTTCTCGAACGTTTTCACCAAAATAATCATTGTGTCGGCCCTAAAATCTAAACCAGGCAGGATTGGACTTACCTCCCGCTCGAGTCAAGTCCAGGCGCGCTTAGAACTATCGCCTGCCCAGGCGGGTCTTCTTTTATCACCAACAGAAGCCCAGCCCAGGCGGGCCCTCAAACAATGCCTGCTTAGCCGAGCTCCCCCAAGCTCAGGCGTGCCCTCACATACCGCCTGCCCAGGCGGGCTCTAACAAGCCTAGACGAGCTTTGGCACAAGCAACACCCAACCGACCCGAGTGGTACCCAATCGACTTGGGTGGGTCTCGACCAAGCCGGTCCAAACATCAATCAATTGGACAAAATAACGCAACTCGCCTCCAATTGCTACGCCCAAAGACTTGAATCGTATACCAAAATTAGTTCGTACCTCAACACAAACACTATGCCTCGAGCTTAAATCTCTACATGTAGTTCCATGTCATTATAAGAGACAACTTAATATGTTTTACAATAAGAATAAAATTTTAAATCAGTTAAAATTTGAGACAAATTTAATAAATGATTACATAATTTATTTGTTTTGTTGTTATGTTAGAATATCTAGATCTAACTCAAAATTTTAAATCAATGTATTTTTTAATTTATATGAAAAATACAAGTCAGGTATACATACAACTAGCAATACGATAATCTTGAGTATCATATATTTCTTTCAACCCATGTGTAGGTACTTACGTAAAGCGCTTCCATTCAAGAAGGAAGTGATGGACAAGATTGCACTCGCTTGGGGTAGCGAATGCAATGACCACTGGAAGTCTAAAAGAACTCTCTGCAGAACTGAGCTGTTCTCATCCAAAGCAATACAATCACAGGCCGCCATGAGAGAGTTCAAAGTCTCAGAGATGGTCGACCTCATCAAGACCAAAGAAGGCCAAGTTGTTAAAATCGGAGAATTGGTCTTCAACACAGTGTTTAATATGATATCCACCCTTTTGGTCTCCAAGGATTTGAGAGAAAAAAGTGACAAAGTTGGGTTGAAAAACATAATTTGGAGACTATTGGAGCTGGGTTCTGCTCCTAATGTCTCTGATCTGTATCCTGTTCTTGCACCTTTGGACCTTCAAGGAATGCAAAGGGAGATGGTGAAGCTTACCAAGAAGTTCTATGGTGTTTGGGAAGATGATGTCAAAGAAAGAAGAGAGAAGAGAGTTGGTCGTGAGGTTGGTGATTCAACGACGGATGACTTCTTGGATGTTTTTCTTGCTAATGGATTCAGCGACGACCAAATCAATTGGTTTTTCCTGGTAAGTATAGAATCCGAACCATGAATTATTCGAATTTCATATCCGATTCTAAATTTGATTATCATAATAGACTCCAAACTATGAATTAGTGTTATAATTATCATCCATATCCAAAAGCAGAACAAGATATTGTTCCCACCTTGTTTGGATCCGAATATGACGTCTCCATCACGTAATATTTTGTATAATATAATTACGTGAAGATTTTCACTGGACTACACTTCGATTGTAGCGGAGAGAGAAATGAGCGGGGACCAACTTCTTGGTTGGGGCAGGCACCATTTCTAATATTGAAGTGGATTCGGTTTTCGTAGATGTTGCATTTGCTAGTTCTAACCTTAACCAACAGTTTTGTCATGCGATATTGTAGTATGTTGTAATTCGTATGGCGTTATCCTTTTGTTCTACTTATCATCATGTTTTTATTAATAAAATGCTTCTGAGTTACCATTTTAAAAATATCATGCAGCGTGATTATATTATTCTTATATCATATTTGGATCTTCATATTAATTCAAATTTTGATTATGTTCAATTTAGTATAAATTGACCGATTAATTCCCTATGAGATTCATTCTTGAATAATCATGTTATTTGTATGCAGGAGTTATTTATTGGAGGATCGGATAGTACCACCACAACTGTGGAGTGGGCAATGGCGGAATTGGTTAAAAATAGAGGAGCAATGGAAAAGGCCATGGAGGAGCTCAAAAGAGAATTCAACACACAACCATTAAACGAATCTCGAGCCTCACAACTTCCATACCTAAACGCATGCGTCAAGGAGACGCTGAGGCTTCACCCGCCAGCCCCATTCCTACTCCCGCACCGAGCAGTCCAGGACTGCTCGATTATGGGATACACAATTCCAAAGAATTCTCAAATACTCGTCAACGTATGGGCCATGGGCCGCGATCCATCTGGGTGGGACGATCCACTGAGGTTCAACCCGGAAAGATTTCTCGGGTCGAAATTGGACTTCAAGGGTCAGGATTTTGGGTTGATACCTTTTGGATCAGGGAGAAGGATATGTCCTGGGATCCCAATGGCCAACAGGCAAGTGCACTTGATGTTGGCCGCGTTGTTGCACCACTTTGATTGGTCTCTTCCCAATGGTGAGGATCCTGGGAAGCTGGAGATGCATGAGAAGTTCGGTATAGCGTTGAAATTGGAAAAACCTCTGTCACTTATTCCGAAAACCAAAAGTATTGTGTGATTCGAAAATGAAACATCGTGTACAATTTGGAACGATTAAATAAAACATACACACTCCCGTAGTTTGTCCTTTTTTCGAATTTATGGTCTCTTGTCTCTTTGCTCAGGGCGGAGGTAGTTCTTATGTAATTGTTGGATCCCTGGTTTTTTCGAACTCTCCCTTAAAGAGGGCAACTTGTACTACGTCGTTTCGTCCGGGTAACTTGGTCTTCCAAACTTCGAGTCTCATTGCTTCGGGGTCGCTTGGGATTAGCCTAAAGATTGAATTTTTTGAGTTGGGTTTGAATCCGATTCGGGCATAGCAGGCATCCTTGGACTGTTGTTAGTTTTGGGTTCGGTTTGAATTAGGGTTTATGTATTCTGCTGTTTCTAGGTTTATGTATCAAGCTGGATTCGAGTTCACAATTTCTAGTTTCAAGTTTTTTTGTTGTTGTTCTTGATATTTTTAGTTGTGTTCTTAATTTTGGTTAGTTTGATCTTATTTTTTTGTTGGTTTTTAGTTTTTGATGTTTTTAGTCAAAGATAGGAGAAGATGAATTTTTTCATTTTTTGTTTAAGGATATTTTGGTCATTTCTATGACCAAAAATAAAAAAAAGAGCTGATGATGTCACTTTATTGGCGCAAGTACCCGAGAGTTTCTAAAACCAAATTTGGGGATGGCAAAATCAGCTTTTAAAATACAAGGACCCGAGAGAAAAATGACCAAACTCCAAGGACTAGGGGGTAATTTATCCCTGATTTTTTCCTTTTGGGATGAGGTGTATATTTTTTGTTGCTGTATATTTTCTGGGTCTTTTATGGTTGCTCTGGTTGTTTTTTTTATAAGTAAAGTATCATTGTCACAAAGGGACCCAAATATGGCAGTCACATCAAAATATCGCACCAAAAATACCAGATAACGTATATCATATGTACTATAATAATATGCAGTATCTCAATCAAAATCCAAGGTGACACCAAAAGAAAAATAATACCAAAGGTGCTCTAAAATACACCTATACAAACAACCTAGTTAATAACCAAATTATGGAGGATCGAAAAGCCAGAAATGGTCCACCCCACAGGCTGCCTCCTTAATAGCACGAAGGATAGAAGATGTATCCTCCTTCCAAGAGATTCTCGCGATGATCGCGAGATGCCAAGCCTCGGTCGAGAGGACGTCACGAAGGGCATCGTCATGAGAAACCATACCCTCCATAATCGAGGGAAGGCAAAGCTTCATCGCCGGCCTCTTCGGGGACTTTACCTTCGATTTTGGAGTTAGCGGTTGCAAAAGAGCTGCGGCTTTGCTAGTCGGCTTCCTAACACGGCTACTAGAGCGGGTTGGGCTTGTCAGGGCCAAACTACCCAATTTAACCTTCTTTGCCACCCGGACGGCAGCGATAGGCTCCAACGAGGAAGGCGTCGACCCAGAAGCGAGACGGTGTGCCTTGGTAACGACCGTGGAAGCAATACGCTTCTCCAGTCAATCCGCATCCACTCCAGCAGGGAACACCACGCCCTCGACAAAGCATCCAGCATCAACCGCAGCGACTGAAGCACTTGATTCACCAACCAACAACTTGGAGCCAACCTCCCGCAAACCAGAAGCAGCCCCCAGCTGCTGCGACTCCCAGCCCTCATCAAATGTATCAACCTCCAAATCATAAGAGGCTACACCAACAGAACCAACGAAGGGAGCCGAAGCCGCAACCAAATCATCCGCAGCGGGAGGCGAAGCAGGCCGAGCAGAGGCAAGGGAAGGGTCAGCGGGAAGCGGCAGCTCAACCTCAACACCAAACGGTGCAGCTGCAGAAGGAGAAGACACAGAACCTGCAAGCAACACATCCACCTCTAAGCCAGCACCCGAAACCACATCAGCAGCCGGAGTAGAGGCTCGCCCAACATCCAAAGCAACATCGACCACGTTGACATCCCCTTCAACATCGACCACGTTGCTCTGGTTGCTTGCTTAGCAACTGAACTGTTAGACGCATGTATTCATTTCTTGGTGATTTTTAATAAAATATATTTACCTCTAAAAAAAACTATTTTACTCATCTGTAGTTTGAACCTTATCTTACCGTAAAAAAAAAAGCTTGAACCTTATCATAATTAACAGAATTTTTATGTAAGAGTTGACTCTCATCTTAATACTTTTAAAACGATATGAAGGCCCACCCGTAATTTTGTCCGACCTTCGCGTCGACCAATAATCTATGTGAAATTTTCCCTTGAAATTATTGCACGTGCCTACTACATAGGTATTATTCTTTGCAAAATGTTGGAAGGGGAAATCGAGACATAAATGTGGTTTATGGTAGATGTGTCCAAAAACAGGGTCTCAATTTTCTCGGATGGAAAACGACCTTGTCACTCTGCAAGAGGTATGTGTTCCCGGCTAATTCGAATATATATTAATCGATTTTGTATCTAAATAGAGCTCAGGAAAAATGAAAGCACCCTCTCCCTCCCTCAAATCTCAGATGGGTCACATGCAACTGTTACAATTGTGTATGGTTTTAATAACACTGATCTAGCTTGCAATAGTGACCTATTACACTAGCGGTCCGTATCTGTGGAGGTCCACGTGTGACATCTGTGGAGGTCCACGTGTGACGGATAATTAGTCCAAGTAGGAAAAAACACGAACCTCAAATTTCATGACCGAAAATATATCATCGAAAAATTAATAGACTGATCTAGTAAGGCTCGTGCACGTCATCTCTGGTATTAATTACAGAAGCTGCTACATCGATCATTAATTATCGAAACATTTTGTCACTGTCAGGTGTGCAGAGTTAATACAAGATCTTTTTCAAGGAAAAAAAGGATAAGATTTGACCTTTTACCCGTAAAAAGACTACAGTTAATACATTGCTTTTAAGTTATTTTCCAATCTTTTATTCACGATTCTAACACAATCACTTGCAAATAGTGATATGATAATATCCACACCTTATCTCAAATTAAGTTTATTGATGACTAATTATTAGTTGGTGAGTAAAAGCAAGCAATTTCACTAATCGTGCTTGGCCTATAATGGGAGGCTTTCCACCCCAAGAGGCATAATTGGAAGTTGGCCCAGGCTGTGAGAAATGTCAATATCTTGTGTCGAGTTACTAAAATCCTAATCATCCCACGTGCATGGCAATCTGTCCCAATGCCCCACCCACTATGTCCTTTTATTTATACTTAGCACATGCACACCCGATGTTTTAGCTCATCAGGGCCGCACGCATATCATATGAGTTCAAATTTTAAGAATCGACAAATATTAAAAAACTGGTAGGCCAAAAAAATTCTACCGTTATTTGAAGTCTTGTAAAAATTTAAATTTAAATTAATCAGTCTAATAAATTTTTAATATCAGATAATTTTGTCAAAATTACTTATAGCGTAAATTGTTTGATCTTGATCCTTGTAAATTACTATGCCTTTTTACTACTACCGCTCCTATTTAGGACTTCGCATATTAAGCACTCGAGCAATAACAAGCCTTTTCGTGGATAGTCAACCCCTCTCAAACATAAAAAGGTTGCTTTTTATGTTTCTTAATGTGAAAAGGTTGAGAATATTTTTTTACAGAGTAAAAGCGTGACGAAGTGTCGTCAGCAATGTAAACACAACATATAATAATATCCTTATCTGCTTGCACCAAATATTTACCAATTTTAACTATTAAAAATTTTGGAAAAGTTCAACATTCAAACTATGACAATATAATTTTGGTATAAAATTTAAAAAAATAGTACCGTACTTTTTTTAATCTTTTTCCGTAAGTACTTTTTGTTTTCTTTTTTCAACTTGAAGTACTTTTTTATCTGAAAGGACGTACATATATTGTTTGTTATTGCATTTCTGGGTAAATATATTATATATGGTCTGTGTATGCAATTTACTGAATTATTTATATAAATTGCTATATTTATTTTTTACACCTCCAAAAAAAATTGCTATATTTAGCCTAATTAATTGGCTCATATATTACTCCCCAAAGAAAATAAAGTACCACCAACTCATGTATGGTCTGATGGATACGGTGTCAGTCCTTAAGCATGAGGTGGGAGGATCGAATCCCATGACCGTCTAAGATCCGAAATTGTGAAAACAATTTAAATCTCACCAAAAAAGAAAATAAAGTACCAAGAAATGTAAAAAATAGATTAGAAGTAATATATTAAGATATCAAGCAAAACAATAACATCCTTAAAGACGTGTTCTTAACCAATCCATATCCAATCGATCAACTCATTACAATTATTGAAAACTCTTGTATGCGTGATATGCAAGGTCATATATGTTCAAGGCTATCATCCAACTACAAAAATCGAAGAAACGAGTTAAAAATTGGATCAATTCCATTCTGTTCCTTCTTCCCCTCAACCCATACACACAGAATTTTAATTAACCGGGAAACAAAATTCAGAGATTACAAAAATTAGGGAACATATACATCCCATTTCTATAACCTGGTCCACCTTTCCACCCCATAAATATTCAAATACTAATTATCAAATCTAGACCTAAATTTAGAGATGACCCAAAAGAGATAAGAGAAAAAAAATTAATCCATTAAATTACCTAGCTATTTTCTCTTGCAAGACAAGAAGTTGCTCCTAACCTTAATGGAACCACTTTGATGACCAGACAAAGGATTACTAATATTATTACCTCTAATTTTCTTCTCACCATTAACTCTTTGCCTTTCCATTATTCGCTTGCTACCTTCCTCACTCTCACCTCCATTTCCTTGCTTCTTCCCATCAACGTTGTGCTTCAAGCTACCAGTGCCTTGGTGACTTGGCCCTGAAGAAGCATCAGAAGCCATCGAATCGTCGCTATCGCCTTCGTCTTCACGGTTGTACCCTTTACCCCTATCGTCATCGACGTTGGCTCCATCGTTATCGACGCTATGATCATTGTCATCATCTCCATAGAATGGTGACCCAATGTACATAGTCCACCCTGATTCACTGGAGTCGCACTCCTCGGTTTCTCCATACACTTTGGAATTAGGCTCCATTGAATATATGTTATAGAAAATATAAGTTGGTATATGGCTATATAGGCACCCAAGGCCAGGGGGAGAAAGAAGAAGAACAATCTTAGTATTAAAAACTAAGAGGTTCCAAAGGGCTCGAATTTGAGACCTTCGAGAGGATACACAAGTTTTTTGTTTCTCTTTTAGGTGGAATAAGATACATGGGAATTAAAGACTCTCCTTGGTCTTTAATAGCAAGGGATAAGTTTCTCACCCACCTGGGAAATCTAGCAAGGGAATTACATTACCAAGGAAGCAAGCAAATAAGCCCACATCAGTTCTCTGACATCAATTCTCTGACTTGAACAGCAGAAGACAGCTAGAAGCTGTCAAAGAAAGTGACACTTTTTTTGTACCAGAGGCATGTATGTGTAATGCTAGTAACAATGTGCATGTGTGTATATATATTTGTCGGTTCAGTGATCTTCGGGATATATCGGGCGATATTCTAGGCTTTAGTGTCTGCTCTTGTCAAAAAATAAAAAGGCATGCTTTTAAATGCAAAGGGGTAGGGGGAGACTGGGTCAGTCCAAAAACAGTAGAGAGAATATAAGACCCCAAAAAAAAGACACATGTTTCAAGTAAGACAAGACAAAGATGAACTCAGGGACCTCTCTCTCTTTAGTGTTTTTCTTTAGTCTTTTACACCTCAAGTTTTCTTTTTTCTTTCACAACACTTGGATCACCCGTCAAAGTTAGTTTCGATTGACCACATGTCTCAAGTTCGATACTAAAAATATAACATTGTTAAAATTGAGTTCAGCAAATGCTGATGATAAAATTTGACAGTTAAAATTTCCTCATCATTTGAATTCTTGTTTGACTCAAATTTGAATATTTTTCAACGTCACTAACCAACTAACGAGGGAAAAACCAATGTTGACAAAAAAGGTACTGGCCGGGGTGAATTAATGTGGTTGATCAGACAGATAGCTTCCACAATTTACTACTGCATTCACTTCCCAAGTAAACTCTTCAGTAAAACTTTTATCAGAAATGACCCATTGTCTCTGCCTCCGACATTGAATTGCATGTGCCCGGAAAAGGTGGAAAATAGAAGAATGGAAGTTTTTTTTGTCGTCGTGTTTTCAAAATTTCTTCTGACTCGATCAATTATCTGCCAAATTTTAATATTGATGTGCTCTCATAATGCAAATTCCAAATCTCTAGTTAATCCACTAAAATAAACTCGTACTAATTGATCTAAGTATTCAGATCGTGTTTATATATGTTTTAAATGAGGTAAGTTTTACCATTGGGTGTGTTTCGCTGTACAGTTTTGACTATTTTGGTGTAACTTGCTCCCCATGTAGGAAACACGCATACGCATAGTTGCTAGTTGCTACCTAAATGTAATCTTAATTAAGAGATTATTCTTTTACTATATGGTCCAACAAGAATCAGCTTTTTTGCTGTTCCTAATCATTGTTTATCTCATCATGATCTAGTTCAAGTTGACATTATTCTTAGACCAGGCACAGCTTTTTATAATTAATTTGTGTGTAAAAAGTTAGCTGGGAAGTCTCTCCAATAGACGTTCAAATATCTCGCAATTTTGGCAAAAAAATGACTCTACTAAGAAATTAATTGGGTCCAATTTCTTAGTCAAGTTTTTTTTACATACTACTTGCTCTAAAATCTTCGATTTGATGTGTTTCGAACTTGCATTAACAGTTGTTAACTAATTTATTAGTTAAAAATTATCTTTCCATGTCTTTTAAAGTTTAGATTATAAATTTAACACGCCATTTGATGTCACTAATGTGAACTTAACTAACCACTTTTCTCAACAAAAAAAAACTTAATAACTTTAGGTGATAAGGATTGATTATATATATAGTAGGTATTCAATGATCAATTTGATCTGGTAATATTTGTTTGGTAAATAAATTTTGGATAAATTTCCCTCAGGTCCCTGGTCTATAGAAAAATTATCTCTAGGGTCCTTGCTTTATTAAAAATTATTTAGCCGTCCCTGTTTTATGTAAAAATATTGGTCTCAGATCCCTAAGGCCGAAATCAGAGATTTTCTCCGGCGAAAAGGCACCTAAAAGATTTTCTCCGATTTCAGCCTTAGGGACTTGAGACCAACATTTTTACATAAAGTAGGGACGGCTAAATAATTTTTAATAAAACAGGGACCCTAGAATTGATTTTTTTAAAGAACGAGGAGTTGAGGACAATTTATCCATAAATTTTTATTCCGATATAATATTATGTATATTTTATGCCGTAAGATTTTAACTGTAGTCTCGTTAAAATTTGACAAATGTAAAATTTAGTAAAAAATCTGATCTCGTAATAGGATTACATGAACCCTGATCAAATGTAATCCATCAAGTGGAAGCCTAACAACAGTAATTTAATAATATGGTTTGCATGATTCATATGGGGCCCTCCATGTTTGAGGATGAAAACAAAATGAAAGGAAAAAATCAAACATAATCAAACGCTCAAGTTCGACTATTTGAAATGAAGCAATATTAAAATTTAGTACAACGAACTTTGTTACCCTTCGTATTATTATCTAATTAAAATTTGAATCAATCAGTCCGTAAGTATTCGGGTACCAAGGTCTCGGGTTCGAGTTCTTGGGAACGCAGCTGTGTTAAATACTTGTTGAGAGAGCTTTGCCATCTTTCAAAGGTCCTACCTGGCTCGAACTTGGATTAGTCGCCCAATGGACAAGATATCAAGTGATTCTAAACCCAAAAAAAAAAGTATTCGGGTACCAGTAATTTCTGAAGAAAAAGAAACTTAATTGTGACGAGCTTATTTAGTAGTTTAGTCCGTGTCGACCCAACTTCCCTCCTCCTCCATATGCATCCATACTAAAAGCATGATTTTCAACGTTCCCGCGAAGAATTCTTGAGTTTTAGTCATTCAGAATATAATAGTGTTAAATATTTGTTGGGAAAACTTTGTAATCTTTCAATGATCTCACCCGACTTGAAAATGAATTAGTCGATACAATAATGTCTAAATATTAAATGATATAGAAAAAAATATATTATTGCAACCATATTTGGCCTGTTATATGGTAATTCCAGACAAGGTTTTGCCCATGAAATTATTCTTGCTGCTTGTACTCTAGCCATAGGATGGAACCTTGGGCCAACCCTTTTTATTCAATTTCTCTCGCTTTTGTCCTCCACGTGAGGCATATCTTAGGAAGATATGGTTTATTATAATTGCATATGGGACAGTTCTCATTGCTTTTCTAGTTCCAACTCGTTCGTGAGCAAGTTTTTTAATAGGAGAGGGTAAAAAGGTGTTCGGTGTGTGTTACAATTAGGGTTCATAATAATTGTACAGAGATTGAAAAGTCCACGAGTGTAAATCATTGGAGCTCATCTTTTAGTTACTTTTTGAGGTTTAAATGGGCATTGTTCTATTCGAGTGGAGCTAATCAAAAAGTTTAGTACATGGAAAAAAATGGAAGGGAAAGTTGTTTTACTTTTGTTGTTCGAATATGTTCAAACATAAATTAGTCAAGTGTGTAGATATTTAAATAATAAATAATTTCCGGGAAAAAAATAGAAAAAAACCAACGAAAAAGATGTATTATTATTGCATTTTCTAAAATATTGCATTTTCCAGAAGGCTTGAATGAGTTGTTCCAAAAGATTAACTTAAAGTAGATTTTAGATTAAATTTTATGAATCTAAGATCCGACAATCTCGACTCTAAATTGGGAGCTGTTGGGCTGGGCGTATCATGGACCAATCCTTTTGGGCTCGCGTACGCTGGGTCCGCCCTACGATTTAGTTATGAGCAAAGCGTAGAAAGCCCATCAAGCATCACAAGCTAGGATCATGGCAATTTTTTTTATTTTTGATCGGTAATAGAATTAGAGATTTTTTTGATAAATAAATTTTGGGAAAAGTCCACTTTCGTACCCTGTGGTATCGACCAAAATCACTTTAGTACCCTGTGGTAAAAAACCGATCAATCGAGTCATACTTATTCCAATTAACATCAAAAAGGGCCTCGGGCAGCTGCCCGGAGCTGCCCGAACCTACCCGAGCGCTGCCCGGGCCACGTGGTCAGCCACGTCGCCAATTTTGATGACGTGGCGCCACGTCACCAAGAGGAGGAGGAGGAGACGGGGAGGAGGAGGAGGAGGAGGAGGAGGGGAGGAGGAGGGGGAGGAGGACGCGGGGAGGAGGAGGAGAGGAGGAGGGGGACGCGGGGAGGAGGAGGAGAGGAGGAGGGGGACGCGGGGAGGAGGAGGAGAGGAGGAGGGGGACGCGGGGGAGGAGGAGGAGAGGAGGAGGGGAACGCGGGGGAGGAGGGGGACGCGGGGAGGAGGAGGGGGACGCGGGGAGGAGGACGCGAGGAGGAGGAGGATGCGGGGAGGAGGAGGACGCGGAGGAGGAGGGGGATGCGGGGAGGAGGAGGAGGAGGAGGAGGAGGAGGGGAGGAGGAGGAGGAGGAGGAACGCGGAGGAGGAGGAGGAACGCGGGGAGGAGGAGGAGGAGGAGGAACGCGGGGAGGAGGAGGAGGAGGAGGAGGGGAGGAGGAGGAGGAGGAGGAACGCGGAGGAGGAGGAGGCGGAGGAGGAGGAGGAGGAGGAGGAGGGGAGGAGGAGGAGGAAAATCGGAGGAGGAGGAGAATTGGTGACGTGGCGCCATGTCATCAAAATTGGTGACGTGGCTGACCACGTGGCCCGGGCAGCGCTCGGGTAGGTTCGGGCAGCTCCAGGCAGCTGCCCGAGGCCCTTTTTGATGTTAATTGGAATAAGTATGACTCGATTGATCGGTTTTTTACCACAGGGTACTAAAGTGATTTTGGTCGATACCACAGGGTACGAAAGTGGACTTTTTCCATAAATTTTTGTTGTGACCAGAATTTGAACCTTGGTTATTCTTCCTTTCATCTTTTCCTTCTCAACTCACCCTTTCTTTACAAATATTCTTTGGTAATTGAAGATAAGTTCAAGAACTCAATATTTTGCCGCTAAACCAAATTCATTCTTGGTGTTTTTGAAATCACTTTAATCTAAATTAGTCAAATTATTTACTGCTTTATTAACCAACAAATACTTAGACCTTGTTGTAGCTTAATTAGGCATCGAATTCAAATCATTACGAATGCAATAGTGTTAAATACTTGCTGGGAGAACTTTGCTACATTCCAAAGTCCTATTTAGTTCGAACCTGTATTAGTCGACCCAATAAATCAGATACCATCGGTATAAGAAAATCTATGCATGGATTGCATGATACAAAAGCAGTCTTTCTTATGACTAGATCATGCCTCGATCGAGTTTTCAGGACCACTTAGTTCCTCGGACAATCTAATTAAGATTGGCATCAACCTACACTTAATATTTTTGGCCCCACTTTTTGGTATACGTTACATATCCATGAATTACGACTAATCTATATCGAATAGGATCAGGTCCGGCAACTCTCTCAGCAGACTATCAGATTCACAAAGTTCGAACACAACATTAATTAAAAGAAATTCAAATCACTTACCACTTAAATCGACTAATTCTAAAGTTTTCCCTAGCATCTGAAATAACCGGGTATTGAAAAAATCCCATGTCAAACAGCCTTCAAGAGACGCCAGTATATATAAAATCATCCCTCACATTATTTATGAGTGCACTACCAATGGTATATTTGATGGACACCTCAACTTTAATGAAATTATGGGTTACGAAAAACCAGAACATACTTTTGAACCAATACACTAACATACCACCTGCACAACTTGCCATAAATTAAGCAATCTTCTCCTTAACTCTTTGTAACAAGGTAAATGTACCTGCTGTCACCGTCGTGTTCTGAAAATCCGCATACGCATGTCACGAAAGTGCGAATAGACCTCAACGGCAGGGGCTGCAGAACGGCTCGCAGTTTTGCGCATACGGGAACTTACTGAGAGTACTTGGCGATCAGCTTGTCGACGTGAATTATGATATCATCGATACGAGGGCGGACTGCTGCCTGGGTTTGCAGCATCCACGTCACGAATTGGTGGAGGGCTTCTGGGTATGGAGGATTTGGTCCAGCAGGCCACTTTACCTGTGCATTTACGATTGCCAGTTGTAGGCTGCCTCCGGACTCTCCCAGGGCATACTCAAAAGGGGATACCCCGTACCTAGAAGAATCGGCAATAGGCCATCAGGACAAAGGGAAACAAAGAAATCGTACAAATGGAAGTACTCATATTCCATTTGCTGTTGAGCATTGAATAAGTACAAGCCAGGAGATGCAATTGAAAAGCATGAGAACAAATGTATCTTGTGGTTAACATCTATGGGAAACGAGAACTGGAAAATCCGGTTGTAGCCACCACTGCAATGACTAAAAAGTAATTGCAATCGAGACGAGACAACAGCTCTGACAATCCTTTCAGAAAAGGAATGGGACTACATAAAAGACAGAAGTAAAAGTCAAACAGAAAAATGCTGGACTAACCCTTCAACCAAAGAAAAATGGTGAATCAAGTCTGGTTTCTATGTGATTTTGTCTAGTCATACACTTGACAAAGAAAATAATCGATAGATGACCAAGAACCAGAAAATATTGTTCCTGAATAACCATGAGGATGAGGGAAGTTAGACAAGGTTAATACTCACATGATTGCAAAAAGAGTGCATCCTAATGACCATATATCAGTTCTCTCATCAATGTCTGCATGGCTCGGGCAATCCCAGAACTCAGGAGCTCTAAAAGGTGCCGAACAATGCTCAGAAGCCCATTCCTGAAAAAGAGCCAGCGTTAGCTAAGGTGTGACTACAGCCTAGTTGAGCAAAAAGAGCTCTGGCAGCCATTTGTAGGATCCTAACTATCACAATTAATATACAACTTGAAGGAATTTCAAGCAGTGAATGGTGAAGGTCAAGACAGACTATCAAGAACACAATTCCCCCACACAAGCTAACGAAAACACCCAAAAGTGATAGTAGAAAGAAGAACCTGTAGCTGTAGTGCCTCTGAACGAGACCGAATTTGCCTCCTTGCAGGCCGTGCACTTCCAAAATCCATCAATATTGCAAGAGGGGACTGCCCTTTCCTATGTGTTAGAAGAACATTACCAGGTTTGACATCATTGTGTGCATAAGGAGGATCAAGACTGTGCATATGCTTCAGTCCTGCACAAAGCTGTAGATCTTGTACTTTTCAGTAAAAAAGCTTCAGCACATAAATGCAGATGTTGATAAAATATAAGACAAGACAATGCAAGATGTAACATGAAGGCGTTACTACTCTGGAGGAAAAGAGGCAATTTAGCCTGTGATACAAGATTGATTGTAGGGCTTGAGAAAAGAATTCATTATATATCTTAATTGTCCTCATCAATGAGAAAGAGATACTTGGATCCTGATCCTGAGCATTAAAAAATATACGGTCCAACATCTTGAAAAGCAACCGAGTCCGTACCCGACATGACATTTAACACCCGACATGACATTTAACACGTCAAGAGCATTTTGGTTACTCAAGTTTCATGGACTTGGGGGTATCTGATGACACACAGGAAAAAAAATTTGCTTATATAAAATCTAAGAATTAGAAAATCAAGAAGACTCTGCATCTAACATAATATAGAAAGAGCTTGAATAGAAGCTTATTCCAGCATTGGAAGAATAGAAAAAACAATTACAGAATTAATTTCTTCCACAATGAAGCATTTTTCCATGCTTTAAATGTTATTTGATGGCCCAGAGAAGGTTCCACAGTTCTTCACCATTCCACAAACAAAAGAAATGAAAATCACACAAAAAGAATCGTTCTTAAATACCTGGCGAAATATTTGAAGAACGTCTGAGGTAGATAAGAATTCCTTTTTAGCTTTCATAGCCTTGGAATTATCCAATAACGTTCCATCCAAATGAACTGGAAATAACAAATAGGCTTCGTGATTCCAAGATCCTTCTTGACTTGCCTAGATAGCAAAACAAAATATGTAACATGCAATTAATTCCATGGAAGTACATAAAGCACTAAACGAAAACCACATGAAAAGAAGCACACGCATGGCAGTATTTCAGCCAAAAAGTCAAAGATATTGGCATTCATACTGAAAACACAATTCAGTAACCAAAAATATGAACAGATAACAAGGGCACCAGTGCAAATTTTTTGTTGACATTCCTGAATATCCTCATTTCATATTCTGTTGCTGCAAAACTTACTGAAAGGATTGAAATGTCTGCAATGCTCATAGGATTAGATGCATCATTAGACTATCTTATCTAGAGTGTTTGGCCTTCTTCTAACGACTCCTCAGGCTACAAAAGCGATAGGGGTTCTTTCTCCCTTGCCAATTGAGCCCGGACTCGAGGGCAGGGATTATGGGTTTTAGTGGCTGTCAATAGCACTCTGTTAGTCAATCGCATACAGACTTCACTATTGATAATTGATTAAGACTCCGCGCATGATCATCAGAAATACCATCAATTATATGACTCCCAGCAGTTGCAATTGTTAAACGTTTTACTGAGATTCGAAAACTTCAACCCAAACAAAGTCAACAAGACAAGCGTGCTTTCCAACTTCTCCAGCTACGCAAACTGTTTGATGCCATCCTACAACTAGTAATTCCCATCCAAGGTCTGAGAAACTACCTTAACCGCGATGATAGCATGATCAATGAGCGGAAGCAGATTGCGATGGTTAAACAGCGAAGAAACACGAATCTCCTCGCGAACCAGTTCCAACTGCTCGCTATTCTGTATGAGAACCTTCTTCATTGCGTAGGTTCCATCATCTAAATAGTCAGACAAAAACCGAAACATAAGCGCCTCGTGAGCTAATCAACCACCAAAACAAGATCACAACCACCACCGACACCGATTTCCCCTAGCAGAAGCCGAGATCTACCTTCCACGACAAAAAAAAAACCGAAAAATCCTAATATTACTGGAACCTCCACTATAAACTCCTCGGATCCGAGATCGACGAAACCTAAGAAATGAGAGAGAAAGGAGAGCTGACCGGAGAGGTGAGACTTGTCCTTGACTTTGCGAGCGAGGCCGGAGTCGGAGGACGAGTCAGGGAGGACTTCCTTGACGAGGAAGACGAAGGCGAAACCGCCTTCGCCGAGCTGCCTCAAGATCCGGAACCGGTTCTCGTTGATCCACACGTCTCCGCCGCCGTTTACGGCGTCGTACAGCGTGTTCAGCCCCGAGAACGTGCACCCCATCCTCCTCTCTCTCCAAAGGACTCGTCCTCCTCCTCGTCTGGCTATTAATTAAATTAAATACTCAGGAGTTTCTTTTCTTCTCCCCCTCCCCCACCTGTCGACTCGGAATTTATTAATATTCTTCCAACCAATTTCTATTTTCCGGTTTTATTTTGTTTTTGGTTTTTAGAGCGAACATTACCAAAATAATTAATTAAATTAAAGGGAAAAGTCCACTTTAGTACCCTGTAGTATCGCCCAAAATCACTTTAGTACCCTGTGGTAAAAAACCGACCAATCGAGTCATACTTATTCCAATTAACATCAAAAAGGGCCTCGGACAGCTGCCCGGACCCACCCGAACCCTGCCCGGGCTACGTGGCCAGCCACGTCACCAAAACTTGATGACGTGGCGCCACGTCACCTCTTCTTCTTCTTCTTCTTCTTCTTCTTCTTCTTCTTCTTCTTCTTCTTCTTCTTCTTCTTCTTCTCCTCCCTGGCCGTAGGGATCCGCGAACCGATTCAATTCGATTTGACTCGTCGTCACCTGTTACGCTGGCCGTTGAAGGGTTTGTGGACCCCATCAGAGAAGAAGAGGACGGTTGGGAACCCCTGGACGTCGTACTCCTGAGCGAGGTCGGCCTCCTCCGTGGCGTCGACCTTAGCGAGCACCACCTCCGCGCCCTCCTCCTTAAGTTGCGACGCAGCCGCCGCGTACTCCGGCGCCAGCGACTGGCAGTGGCCGCACCACGGCGCGTAGAACTCAACCATCATGAACCTGTGGGCCCCAACGAACTCGTCGAAGTTGGACTCCTTGAGGACCACCACGTCCCTCTCGTCGATCTCCGGATCCTTGGCCGTGTGGCCGCCGTCGTCGTCGAGATTGGAGTACGATCCGCCGTCGTCGAGATCGGAGTACGATCCGCCGTCGTCGAGATCGGAGTACGATCCGCCGTCGTCGTCGAAGTCGGTGTCGGAGTCGTAGGGGGAGGATGCGGCGGTTTCGTTGGGCTCGTCGAGGAAGCTGAGGTCTTCGTCGTCGTCGTCTTCTGCGGCGCCGTTTTGGTGGGGCTTCGAGGCACTGAGGGGGGGTGAGGTTGGCAAGGACGAGGAGGAGGGTCGTGGATCCCTACGGCCAGGGAGGAGGAGAAGAAGAAGAAGAAGAAGAAGAAGAAGAGGTGACGTGGTGCCACGTCATCAAGTTTTGGTGACGTGGCTGGCCACGTAGCCCGGGCAGGGTTCGGGCGGGTTCGGGCAGCTCCGGGCAGCTGCCCGAGGCCCTTTTTGATGTTAATTGGAATAAGTATGACTCGATTGGTCGGTTTTTTACCACAGGGTACTAAAGTGATTTTGGGCGATACCACAGGGTACTAAAGTGGACTTTTCCCTAAATTAAATGTTTGCTGATACGGCTTTATTTTGTTACCAATTAATTAATTGAATTTTAGTAGCCGGTGTACATGGATTGGAAGGTAAGTGGTTGCTGGATTTGAATTATTGTTTTTTTTTATATATTAACTGAACGCATTTTGTAACTCAAATCCGGTACTCATTTTGATATCTGGCAGGCTGATTATTCATATCTGGGAGAGTGATTGACATTGTACATTTTTTGTTTTTCCAAAAAATATATAATTATATAAAAGGTAAAGTGATGATCAATCATAAAATAACTTTACTATATAAGATAAAAATATACGATATCTAATTTGAAAAATTTCAAACAATAATTCTACGGTGAATAATTTCTGGTTTCGGGAAAAAAGAGAGTTAAGAACTCTTTTACTGGGCCGGCCCATACACAAAGGTAGGCCTCTCGACGTGAAGCCCATATCAACGGGGTGGGCCTATGACCGAACCCCACACCCTTGACAATTATTCTGTAAGTAAACCTTACTCAAGTAATTAAAACTTTTTACTACCCGAATCATATTTCATTGGTAAAATATGCAAAGCACGGCAACTTTCGGATTATTCAAATTGGTCCTTGCAGAAATACACAACCTTGTGAACCGTTTGCATCTTCAAATGTATCAAACTTTGTCAACAAACAAGACGTCTGATGCGGGTTATCAGTTTTGCAGAGCTGGTCGGATCATCGGATGATCAGATCAGAACCGGAAATCGGAATAGGAAGTTCGGGACTGCGGGCGGATTGGTCCGTAAAAGCCATGGTGAAGTCTAAGGGAGGTCGATCTGGTTTCAGCTAAACCAACTCAACTAGAACGAAGCAGAAGGTTGTTGTTGAGTGATGCAGTGTATATTTCCACCTCCAAGAGCAATCTCTCTTGCACCTTCAATGCTCACCACCTGAAGCAACCGAGTCGAATACTTGTTATCAACGTGGTTTAGTAATGCGTAATCTAGTATACGATAACAAATAATGCAGCCTGAGCAACGAGAAATAACGGAAATTATTGAATTTTGGGACATCTTTGCTGGCTGCTTTCATAGTCCGAAAATGCAGCCGCATCAAGAGTAGAACTCGGCAGGACAAGTATATAAATAATCTTCTGTCAAGCAGAAATAGATTCTTACTTCACGGTCAGGAAATGCTTGAGAAAGTACGCGGACAGCTTCATCATCCCATTTCTTGTCCCCAAACTGTGAAGCAATGATCGCACCGTTAGCAATGTAGAAGTTTATGTATGAAGCAGCCAGCCTCGTATTTGCCGGTCTTGGCTTAGCTTCTCCATCCTGAGGTTAACCATTTCAAATTAGACAACCAGAGAGCCAACATAAGTTAAACAAGAACGAAAACGAAAGAAAACGTGCTTGAGCACCTAACATTTTAATCATGAGATTTACGAATGTGCAACTAGTTATCAATCACCTAACATTGTTGGCAAGAAGCCACTTGATCAACTAAATAGAGCACAAAAATGCAGGCCAAAAACTCCCTTACATCAATGATTCCAGCAGCTTCTTCCTCTGTCATATAAAGTGGTCCGGGTACATGAAGTTTGATTATCTCAAACTTCCTACCCTTTACATCATTCTCTTTGGATAGAATGGAAAAGGCTTTTGTTGAACGGTCAAACTGAGGGTCATTCTGATCGTCTGCCCAAGCCAACAATACAACTCCGGGCCTCGCAAAGCAGCACATGTTATCGATGTGGCCATTTGTATCATCATCAGCTGGCATCAATTAAGCAAGCAACTCACTGTCCTACTGAATTAAGAGCATCCCAATAAAAAGAAGATCACAAATCAGCAGATTCTAGAAATAATTAATTACCGTATAACCCATAAGGCAACCAAATAACTTTCTGCACTCCCAAGTACCCCTTAAGTTCATCTTCTATCTGTTCTTTAGTCAACTGTGGATTTCTGTTCTTGTTTAAAAGGCACTCCTCGGTGGTCAAGCATGTCCCTGCAGGGCAATATCAACGGTTGTGATTAAACTTGGTTAAAAATAAACACTAGCCGATGTGCAAAAGAGAACAAACAATCAGCCCTTTCCAATTATAAACAGGAAAAAGATCACCTTCTCCATCAACATGGATGCTTCCACCTTCAAGAATTATTGGGTTGTAAAATCTTGGAAGCTTCTCGACTTCAAGAATCTAATGCGGATCATGCAAACAAATATTAATTCCTGTGGGCAGACGGAAACAGTCTGCAAAGTATATATTTTATTACTTCTGACCTTCCTGGCTATCAGAAGATCAAGACTCCAATCGTCGTAACAGCCTTCATCAATGCCTACAAGGTTAGAGATCGAAGTGCGTATAAGGAAAGTATCCGAGCTGTACATAATGATCGGTTCCAGTGCCGTCCCAACGAAGTTATAATATTTTGATGGAATGTTGATTGGTTGACACTGGAATATTGCAAAAGAACGTACCTCCATAGCTGTTGAAATTCCAATCAATTCCTGCAACCTTTACCTCCTTATTTCCTGAATTTGACGTGCTTCGTTTCACAACAAACTATAAGGATGAACAAAATATTTCGTGAGAGTCGGAGTAGGAGCAAAAAGACCAAGAATGTGAGATTTTGGTGAGCACAATGGCTGCAATGTTTTTGTGTATATGGAGGCACTCACAGTCGGCCCAGTATCACGGAACCAAGAATCATTCATACTCATCTCAACAACTTGGACGTGTTCTGGGAGCTGACTTCGGGCATTTTCCCACTATGCAAATGACAAAATATAGCTTTTACGATTGAGTCGAAACATAATCATAGCCGTAACTAGACTAAGCGTTCATGTACCAAAAAAGCCAAATTAACCTGAGCTGAACTTGCACAGACAGTTACGGGCTCATATTTTGAAATTACAGTTGCCACCCTGCAAAATGCTTCCTGTCCGGGAACTGCATTATTGCGCCAGTTATCTGGACGCTCCTGCAACCAAAAGAATAATTTCTAGTAAGTCATGATCCAGCCTACCACTCGAACAGAAAGCACAAACATGAAAAGTTGGATTAAATGTTAGGAATCAATTGATACCCAACTTCACTCGGAACAAGTAGCGGAACTTCATAGAACGAATCACTAAAGGAATTCTACAATCCACAAGAATGTCGATACCTGCTGCTTATAAGTATTTGTTAGACCAACTAAGTGGGCTAAAAAACAGACCGAACCTTTCGGACATGTACGAAAACAAAGACTCAGAACACAAGGAAGCAAATCCAAAGTACCAATAGTTCCATCTGGCATCAATTGCAGGTCTGGAGAAACCCAGTGAGCACGACTAAACCAAATTATTCGAACACGATAAAGACACCAGCTTTATAGCTCTACCAAGGAGCCAAATCCAAGGACATAGTGCCACCACCCATCAAGAACCAAGAAAACCAACCTCTTACAGTTCTAGGAGCCCCCCGTAAACCGAAAACAAAGAAACAAGTGGTCTCACAAGCCAAATCATTTGCCAATGAGTCACCCAGAGGACATACCCGCTAGACCGATTAATCCGAATTTCGAGTATGGCAATACCAAAAAGAGTATCAAATCTCACCCTACCAAGTTCTGACAAACAGAGCTAGATTCCCCAACTGCTCATAATCAACAACCCAACAAGCCTTTCACCGCATGTACCAAAATGGGCCAAAAAAATTCGATCTTTGGGATAAATCTCTCACCTCTATAGCTAAAGAAGCAGGAGCAAACACACAACAAGCAATGAACTTATTGGGTTCAACCAATGGAAAAAGATGAGAATTAAGTGACTTACGGGCCATCCCATCCAAGTACGGGAGTGAGGCTCCCACTCTGCGGGCATATGGTATCCATGGTCAGCTGGTCTTCCTTTTATCTCCACCATTTCTTCTTTTCCCTGCTTCTGTGTCCAAACTAAGGCAAAAGTAGATGTACTAATAGAACTGAACACCAGTTGTAAGATTCTTTCTTCCGGGTCCTTTTAGGGGAAGAAACAAAAGGGTTTGGATTGAGTTCGGAAGCGCCATTTCGAACTGTTTGGATTGAAAGACATGCAGAATTTAGTGCAAAAAAGTTAAAATACAGGGACAAAAATAAAAAATTTTGTGCGTAGTAGGGGATCACCAACATGTCATTATCGATAACTGGGCATGTCATTGTCGTAACACGCGGGCCTTTATCAATAACTGGGCATGCCGGTGTCGTAATCGGGGCATGTCATTGTGAGAACTGGGACATGTCATTATCGGTCCTTCAGTCCAAATGATCTGGAATGACCCTTCACTCCGGACCCAATCTACTGCGAGAAACAAAAGGACTCTGATAAAGGTGTTTTTTTTAACTACCCATAGAGCCATCCAATCCGATAATTTTTTGGTTGGTATCATCTCGTGTAGTATTTGAGTATTTAATGATGAACAAAATTATTAATCTGATACGTTTGCAAGACAGAATAAGCGTCGAGTAGTAAGTGGCGGTATTTACTTTTCTAAGGGGCGGTATTTACTCTTGGTATGGGAATACAAGTCTTTGATGTAGAAGAAATGTAAAATAAATATAATTTTAATATATTAAGAATATTATATATTTTGCTCAAATAGAATATTCAATAAATATTAAATAGAATAGTAAAATAAATATATTATATAAATATTTTTTTTTAACTAGCTGGAAAAATATAATAAGTTCCACGTGTAATTTTTTCAATTAGATCGGCTCGAAACCTAAAAAATGCACCCACAAAAATTCCCATACCATTTTGTTACTTTTGCCCTACTCCTTAGTTCTGCGACGTGCATTTTTTTTGCGTGTATTTTTTTTTCCTGATCCTTTTTAGGGTTTAGTATATTACTGTAAAGTATGTTTTGATAGGCACTGAAAACTTGTTAATGGTCAGTGATCCTTTAATTGTGCAATAATGTATATATGAAAACTCATAAACCATAGTACTTCTCAATTAGTGGATATGACTTTTGGCCTATTAGCTGGTCTCCCCTTCTAGTTAGGACATGGTTGGAGCTTTTCTTTCAACGTTCTGGGAATTTTCAGTGCATGGACTCCATACTCGAATCACAACTGTAGATGATGCATGGTGTGTGTGTGTATTCAATGTAGGCACAAATTGGCAACAAGATATTTCATTCCGAGCATGATCTTACATCATTAAAAGTTCAAACCAAACAACTCTGCGTTGAGGTAGAATAGGTGAGGAGACCTCCGCGGTTAGAAGAGCGCTTTGGTTACTTCGGTTACTTCAGATACCACTTGATCGAAATCCGTCTTCAACTTTTCCTGTTCCTCCTGCGCCAATTCTCCCTTGGCAGGCTTGGTTAACACCAAAACACAGCATGTGGGCCTCTTGGTAGCTCCTGCACTTGCAAGGTCCTGGAGTGGAGATGACAAGAGGAGAGATCAGTTTTGACAAGTCGGGCAAAATCAAAAAGCAACGAAAACCAACCTTGACGTAAAAAATGAAAATGCCGACGTCTCTTTTTCTCCACATTTAAGTTCTTTACAAACTGACTCCGAAAAGGAAACCATCCCTTCTTTTGTACATAACATAGGAAGACACTTATTGGGATCAAGATTATGGTCTGTTACATTTTTCGGGTCACTAGACTGACAAAAACAGAGCATTTTTATCACTATCCTGCTTTACGTTGTTCATACATCCATAGAGGAAAGCAACCAAACCGACATGGAAAATACATTAGTTATATGTCTCACAGAGAACAGATAGCATTGAAGCAATCTCTTTCAAAAGCCATCATTCGAAAAACGCAAACCACGAGTCAATGTAATTTTACTGCAAGGCATCCCAACATGAGGCAAAAAGATGAAGTGAAATATCAGGAGCTACTCACTTCTTTTGTGGGAACATAAATGTAAGGAATGTCCTCATCTTCACACAAGATTGGAACATGAGTGATCACATCTATAGGCGATATATTCCCAGCAATGACACACAACCTGGACCAAGTAACAACAAAACCCGCATCGGTGATTCCGAAACAGATCAAAACAGTCTATACAAGAATAAAACATCAGCACACAATCGCTAATCTCGCGAAGTAACAAAACAAAGACGGGGAGGAAAGACTAACCCTTTGTTGCCTCTCCGAATGCTCTTAACCACCTCCTTCACACCCCTCTTCAAGCATTTCTGCTCAGCAGCTGCAACAACAAATAATATCGATAAAATTACACTACGGCCACCATCCCAGCAACTAGAACAAGAAACCAACTAGCTTTATCTTTCGTTTTCCCCTCAAAGAAAGAGAAAAAAAACCTGAACTACTAAAAACACCATCTTTCAACTACCCGGAACAGGAAAAAATTCAAACTTTAAGCTACTCTGGCCCAAACAATTCATGGGTATTTATCGTATTAAGAAACCAACAGGAAAGACACGTGCTTTTCTCGATTTTGGGTGTCAAGAGAGTACCTTTCCGTACGAGCTTGAGGGTTTTCTTGCAAAGCTTCTTCCCAGCGAGGGGCTTGGCTATGGGGGCCAAAGCGATGGCCTTCTTCTTGTCCTTCTCCTTCTTGTGTGACCTCTCTGTCTCGGTGTCGCTTCCCATCTCTCTCTAAAACCGAAGGGGAAGGAGGAGAGAGAGTTGGTAGGAGGAGGAATTCTGTTTTTAGGTTTCTTATTATTGGTTTAGGGTTTAAGCCTTTATGCTGTAACAGTAAATATCAATTTACTCCTTGAAGTCTGGGCCTTTGCTGAATCTGGTTATTTACTCTTTTTTTTGCTCCAAACATCCAAACGAGTGTTATTTTCTTTGTCAAAATTTATTTATCCCCATTTTATTTCCTCCTATTTTCCATGGTCTCATCCAAACAAAGGGTAAAAGTTTGGTTAGTTATACCCACTAGGAATGTCAAAATTGCATAAAATAATATGTTAAACTAAAATAATTTAAGAAAAAAAATTCATTTTACTGTCTTGTAATATCACATTTTTTCACTTATACTATGTGGTAAAAAATGTATACTCAATCAGTTTTCAATTATTTTCACTTAGAGGCCTCGAACAGCTGTCTCGGCCCTCCAAGTCGAAACATCGTTGTTTTTTGAAATGACGTGGTACATCACATGTGCGAGTCTATAATACATGTAAAAATGAAGTGACTAAAATGCCAAAATAATCTCTAATTTATTTTCTAATACGTGTATAGATGCGCAACATGCAAACATTAATAGTGGGGCTAATATCTGAGTTAACAAATTTATTTCATTACCAATATAAGAAGGTTTGTACTAATAAGTACTTAAATTAATGAGTAAGCGAGTTATTCTATTTAAACCAATATGTTTTGAGTTTCAGTCATGGAGAATGTAGCAATGTTAATTAATTTTTGAGAGAGTTTTGCCACTTTTAAAATATTTTACCTGACTCAAACTAGATTAGTTAGCTCAACATAAGTTTGAATTCAACTGATATAAGAAGGTTTTTTTTATAAGTGTGATATAACAAGGTTTATAGCTCAAACATACAAAACATCAATAAGGGGGCGTATCGTCGACAAGCTACATCAACGTGTTGTTATAGACACCAACAAAATTGATAAGCATCGACCCAACAAGGTAATACCCTTTGTACTTCTGAACTTCACTTATCAGTGTAATGCCCAATCGATCCGATAAAGAAATATTTGAGAATATCTTACCACTTAAATTAATTTTCACCGCCATAGGAACATTGACTGAAAGATATTGCAAGGATATAATCATGGTGTAAAAAAATTATCTTAAAAAAATTTAAAATTTTGAAGACGCAAAATTTCTATTTATAGAAAAATAAAAATAGCAAAAAGAATAATTACCTTAATCCGAAATTAGCACTAGCGTCTACGATGTAAACAACTCCTGTTAGTTGATCTGTGTCTAATCCGTCTAGAAGGCGAAATGGTACTCCATCGGCGCAGTTCCCCAAAATGTTAAAAAATAAATGTAATCTTTTGTCAATCCCTTTTTCGATATCTTATTAGAAGGGCTGATTTTTTTCAGAGATTGGTCAGTTTCCGAGTAAAGAAGAAAAGAAACAACGCAATGTTAGATGCATGATGTTCCTTTTCAATCCAACTTTCTTTTTTTGCCCTTAACTTAATGTTAGTTGAGTGCCCGGCTCTCCAACGGAAAAAGGATTCGTTTTTAGAGATCAAAACCCCAGACTGGACATCTAGAGGTAAAGCACTGTTTCGGTGCGGGCCGCGAGATAAGTTTACGACGAAACCTAAAAATCGATCACTCCTATTCTGACTTTTCCAGAACCTCCGGTAACACAGCTGAGACAGCGACGGATTCTCTACCCGTCACAATTTGTCTTGTAGCTCCTCCTCCTCCTGGTACCACCAAGAGGACAAAGTAAGCATCGGCGATCCACAACTCTCCGGTGGAATTGTTGAAGCCGAGACCCAGTGGCCTTCCACATATAGATCCTAGAAATGAGCCGATGTAACCATCACATACCTTGGACCTGAAACGATGTTAGAATCTTCGTATTTTTTTATTCGACGAATTTGTAGTCATACAAGAAGAATCGATTATGTACTAACATATTTTGATGTCATGTTAAAATTTATGTACCAATCCAAACATTTAAGAAAAAAATGTTGATTATCTATAATAAACAAGCTAGACCTTACAATCATCTGATAATATTATTCTTTGTTTTTGTTCCTAGTGAATCATCCGTATCTGTGTGTAAAAAGTTGCTTCTACTTCAATTTACTATAATCATGTCTTTTATGTATTTTAAATTTGACCTCATACGTAATCTGATTTGTACATACAAAATTTGTTTTATTTTTTCGAAAAAGAACTTAATAATTGAAAAGTTCCAACACATCTGATATTTTCTCCCACAATATTTTTGGCAAAATAGCTATACGTCATTAATGTATGAATAATTGATTAACAAGAACATAGTAGTATCCTTTAATCCTTAATATTTCCCAAAATCAATTGATCTGTCTTTAGACCTAAATTCTAACCAATTATTCGGTGAAAAACCATTTAAAGTGCTAAATATATACCTAAGCCCAGCCAAAAACTATAAAATTGTTACTCTGCTTCCAAACCGTGATTTTCCACCTCCTCACTTTCAGACTCCCATTTCTTTTATAAATGGATAGATTTTATTTATGCACCCTCAAATATTTATACCAAGGCTAAATTAGTCGGACCTAAATGATTCCATGTACAAAAAAAATCCTTTTGTCTTAAATAAGGAGCACAATTTTGCAGTCACCTGGTCGGAGAACTAAAAGCGTATTCCCGGAATCCATCATCCGGGTTTTCGTACTTGAGAATCCGACCATCTGCAACGCCGGTGTACGGCCCTTGGCCACTCGAATCGAAGACATAGGCCTCGGGGCCAAGAGCTGGTGGCGGTAGCGGGACAGTTTGGAAGTCCGGTGGTGGGGTACAAAGAACAGCACTAGGGAACAAGAACAGGAACACGAGCAAAGAAGAAATTGCCATTTTTTCCTCGATAGGTCTCTGGCTTACGAAGAACAATTATAGTCCCTGTATTTTATATGATGCACTTGGAACACATAATTAGAATCTCGCACGTCTTTGAAACAATGGGTCGATTGAGTGTTTGAGACTCCCAAGTTAATTTATGTGATAAAATAATATGTTCATCTATTGACTTAATAGTCTAGTTTTTTTTTTTAGAGGACTTAATAGTCTAGTTTGGATGCCAAAATATTAACATAGTAACATTGCAGGTTGATTAGTGACGATGTCAAATAGTTAGAGCAAATGTTTTATACCTTGTGTTATTGGGGCAAGTAACCGAAGGATAAAGCTGACGGATTGGAAAGTAATAGCATACCCACACTTTTATCGTGAAATGTGGATATGGAGGATCACGCATGCTTGTTGGTATCTATTTAGTTACTTGATCCAAACATGTAAATTAATTACCCTAAAAAACATGTTAATTAATGTAGAGGATTCGTTCTCATGTTTTATTGATTATTTTAGTTAAATTATTAGCTCTTGGAATCCTAATATTTCATGAACAATTTTAAAAAAAGGTGATTTCGAGAACGATTATAAGAGCTGTTGATAATTACCACCACCTTAGGTTGGTTTTAGGCATACTTGGGAAGCTGCTTGGTGTTGTAGACAGCCAATTTCAAAACATGATTCCTCGTCATAATTCACGAGTAAATGTTCAATCAATCCCCTCCTCGGACCTTGAGACGATAAGATGCAATACTCATACCTAAACTCTTTAGTTAAATTAAAATAATTTATTACCGATTGATTTACGTATTTAATATTATTTCGTGCAACATACATAACATTAAGAATGGGAGCTTATAAATCTTGCTTAGTATGAATTACTGAGTTTATTTAATTAGCAATTTAACAAGGCTAAAATTAATAGGAGTAGATTCGAACGTTATGCAATTTTAAAATTTTGAATTTTTTTTACCCATGTAAAAGACATCATTTCTAAAATGGTCTCTTAGTTACTTATCAAAAAAGTTGTCTCCTAAATTCGACCAAAAGTGCTCGACTCCTCTAAATACTAGATTCAAACGTACACAATATTGATAATGGGGGCTTATTGTTTATTATCAATATTACCAGGATTGTAGGTCGTCGATTACAGGACCAACTACATCAACATGTTGAAGACCCCGACGAAATTCGTAAACAACGACCCAACAAAGTAATACCCTTTATACTCTTGAACTTCACTTATCAGTGTGGTACCGTACTGATCAGACAAAGAAACACTCGCCAATATATTACCATTTGGATCAATTCTTACTGATGTAGGGACACTAGCTGAACCGGTTGGTGTCTCCATAGTCACGGCCACCAAGTAATCTCCATTTACCGTCCTCTTGATGTTGTCTGGCCTTCCGCGGAAAGTAACCAAAATCTCTGATGTGTTAGCTCTCGGACCCCTGAGCCAGAATTTCTGAACTCTCTTGGCTATGAACTCAGTGAAGACGATGTATGATCCGTCGCCACTAACCGCAACGCCGGCGGGGCCGGAAAGGCCTTGTTTTAAGACCGTTACAATTTTGGTTCGAGGGTCTGTTGGAATATCACCCAAGATTAACATAATTAGTCCAAATCTAATTAATTAACCTCCACCTAATTTAGTGGACAAGCCACTAATAATTAGTGGACAAGCCATTAATTTTCCACTAATAATTGCCACTAATTTGGCTTAGTGGAGATACCACTATTGCAATGGCAATAGGTGAATTATTCCTCCTTTAAGTAAGGAGGAGTAAGAACGAGAGGGTGGCTGTGAGATGAAGAGAATTGGAAACACATTAAGGGAAAAATATATGATTGATCCCTGTGTTCTCGAATCGTCTCCAAGGCAAATAGAGGTCGTGGAAATTGTTCTTGACTCCGATATACCGTGAGTAAGAACCGACCGGTGACAAGAACCCGTTACGATCCTGTGGATACTGCACTACAACAAGTAAGTGCATTTATGATTTAACGAATTCGTTCGTGAATTTATTTAACGTTAAGTTAGATATGATTTCTAGATTAAAACATGTATAGATGTACATATATGTATATGATATGTAGATATCATCATTGGTATCAGAGCTTGATTAGTTCTTGTTCTGGATACTATTTAATTTTTGATAATAAAAATTATGTGTAATTTTTGGATCAAAAATTAGATTTTAATAAACTGTTCTAAAGATAACAGTTTCGGTTGTACTTGTGTGTACAATTGGCAAATCTCTAGGGATTGAATTGAATTGTGGTTCAAAACGCGCATATAAGGACTTCGTCCTTATTTGCACACGGGTAAAAGTCCCAGGGACTAATCTGTAATTTTGTACGCGTTGAAACCAATAAGGAATCTGTCCTTATGTGCAAATGCGTGAAACCCTGGGGGACTAATCTGTATTTTTGTACGTTTGGAACCAATAAGGAATTTGTCCTTATGTGCAAACGCGTGAAACTCTGAGGGACTCGATTGATATTTGCCAAAAATCCCCAAATCGGGAAGAACCCTAATTTCGCCCTTTTTTCCCCAAATCGACATCCGACTCAATCCGAGCAAATACGACGTTTTGGAGGCCGGAAATCGAGTTTACTCGAATCCCCGATGAGTCCCCGACGTCTTCATACCATTATCTCGCGTTGACGTTGCCGGAATCAAGAGATTGAAGCCGGCGACGCCGGAAGAACGCGGGAGGGAAAAGATGACGGGGATGGTGATCGGGGGCATGACGGCTCACGAGGATGCTATCGACGTGCTCGTGAGACCACGGCGAGTCCGTTGGAACCGGTCTCAGCCGTCGATTAGCCGTCCTCTCACCGTGGTCGTCGTTATTTTTGATTTCGGAGTCGGTCGTTCGTTTTCTCTTCTTCAATCGACGAAGAATGAGAGGGAGAAGAAGGAGATTGTGAAAAGGGCAATTCCGTAATTTTACGAATTTTTTCCCGGAGTATATATACTCGAGAAGGGCAAAACCGTAATTTTACTAAGTAAAAAAATGGACGCTGGTTTGACCATGGGTCAACGCGTCGCGGGCCGAACGCGTCGCGGCCCGTTTTCATTTTTTCTTTGGGCCGTTTATTTTTAAAGGGGCCCAACCCACATTTTGACTTTTACAGTCAATACGAGTGTGGGTTTTTGGGCCAATTTTTTCTACGCGGCCCATTTGACTATTTTGATTTAAATGAGTCTATTTTTTAGACTTGGTTGAATAAAATGAGTTTTATTCAAATAAAATTTTATTTTTTATAATATTTTGATTTTAAAATTATTATGATAATTTTAAAAATCAATAATATATATATTAGAATGAGTTCTAAACTATATTTAAACAAATATTTTTAGTATTAAGATACTAAAAATATGAAAAAGATTATAACCTATAAGGATCACGCAATAAAAGGCTATATTGTGAATATTATTGGTACGCTTTATCATTGATATGATTAAAATTGTGATTTTAATCAATTGGGACTACTTGTGAGTTGACCCAAATAACTTGCGTTATGATGCAAGTTATCAATGAGGAAGCAGTGTTGTCCAAGACAGTGTGTTGCACCTGTGCTTGTTGCAAAGGCACAAGACATGCGCCGAAAGATATTAAAGCGTCGTATCTCTCGTTGGGTGCATAAAGATAATAAACAAGTGCTTACCGAGCATATTGTATATGTTCACAATGAGATACAAGAATGTATCTTGGCTGGAGGTTATAACAGTGGGTATAACAGGGTATTGATGTTCATGGATCTTCTAGCTATGCTGAAGATTACAGAAGATGTTGACACTTTTATTTCTCCAGTAACTGGGACTACTCACAGAAAAGCTGTGGAACATCTGGTTACATATCTAGGTGGGAAGGGATTTTTAGATGAAATTCCTCATAATAAATCAATGAGGTTGCGAAGTGGGCGTAAAGTACGTCGCTTCTGTGCTCATGAATATGTTCATGCATTCCCATATCCTAGCAAGTGGTCAATCATGAACTATGTTCCAGCCCGTGTTGTATATAGAGATATTGTCTTTAATAATGCGTAGATTTTTTGTCTGGTTTTAAATCTTGTTGGAAGTTTTTGTACAAATGTGTATAAAACTTCATGTATTTTTCATGATTGTAATAACAATGCATGTGTGGCGATTAAATAATTTGTTTATTTAATTGATTATGATTACAGCCATGAGAAATATCCACTTGAATTTACTAAGTGAAGAACTTTTAACATTTGAAGTTTGAAATTAATTCTCGAAGGGTGAGGGGAAGCATACCCGCGACTTTCTTCGAATTCGAGGTTAATCGAGAACTTTAATATAGGTTAAAAGTTATGAGTGTTTAGTAAATTATTGTATTGCTGAAAAGATTCTTGACATACAACATTCATAATTTCTCAAAGCTATGTGGATAGCTATGTGCTGAAAGAACTATAGGTTCTAAAGACTATTGATGTGATTATAGTCTAATCTGTGGATGTACTCAATAAATGAGTTGATCGCACAATGAAAAACGTGTCTATGTGAGATGTCCATTGTGATCAGCAAGCTAGCTATGGCTGGTCACATGCTCAAATGTTGAGTATGAAATTCAAACTGTTCCATGCCTACGAAATTGGATCATGTGAATGACCCTAATGCATATTGATAATGTTATGACATTTCATGAATGCGGACTATCACCTTGAGCTTAAGGAGGGCCACCTCTTAGCAATTGAAGTTCATCATGAGGTGTATGCAACTAGTGCTTATTCCAGTGGGAGCAAATAGTTAGGTTGACCACTGTGATGAAGGCAAATGGAATTTCTGGAAAATAAAAAAGTGAAACTGAACAGACTTAATCCGGACTCAGCCCGAAAGAAGAGTTCTGAGGCTGAGAAGAACCTAAAGGGCTAACATTTCTGAGCTGAAATGTTTTAACTGTCAAATGAAGGGGCATTATGCAATAGGTTGCACTGCCGAGAAGACAAGACGTTCATTTAACTCACTTATGAATGAATTAAATGTGTCTAGCTCCACCCTTCTAATTGAATATCACTTAATTGTGAGTGGCAATTCAATAGAGATAGACCATGTGACAAAGAAATATAAAATTTTTGTCGAATTTCGATGAGTACCAGTTGGAACAAGCTCCATTATATATACACGAGTAGAAGTTAAAATGGTTGGCTCATGTAGAATGAGCCTACATACCGTGCTTCTACATGACATGTTATAAAATTCATGGAATTTTATGTCTGTTCGTGTTTTTACTGACTCTTAGTTTCCATTGGATGATTGAGTACATCACACTTAATTAATTTTTTGGATAAGTCTTTACTCATTTTAGTTATTTAATGAATGGTTTCTCATCATGGATGTTGATCTTTGAGATTTACATAGTGATGGTTTTTTCGTGATCACAACTTTTCTAACGTCTCGAGATGATGTTATGTTGTGATATTATAGACTGGGCCAAATTGGTCAAGAACGCATGAATTGTCTTGTGTAGGCAGGATTAAAGGGTATTTAGAGAAAGCTGTATTTGCCCACATGCGAACATTTCTAGATGGAAAAACCTAAATGAGAGCCATTTGGCAAAATAACTAGATATGATTGTTCAGTGTAATTAATTCATTCTGACGTATGTGGACGAGTGAATGTGAGGGCAAGGCATGGGGCCTATTATTATTATTATTTTATCACATAGATGACTATATTTAGATATGGTCAAATCTATTTGATTTCTCACAAGTCTGAAGTTTTGTGTAACTTCAAGGCATTCGTGTATAATGTTGAGAATCAATTTGATCTGAAGATCAAGACCTTACAAATTGATTGTGGTCATGATTATCTTCTGATTTAAAAATTTCATATGATAAAAATAGATTGAACATGAGTGGTTCATTCCTTACACATCTCATTAGAATGAGATAGAGGAAAGAAGGAATTGAATTCTTCTTGACATGATTAGACATGTGATAGCGGAGGCAAATTAGCATTTATGCTTTGATGGATGTACGCTCCATACCGCCACATATGTTCTATATATATATATATATATATATATATATATATATATATATATATATATTTATTTATTTTTTTTTTTTGCCCTCTAAATATGTCACTTCTACTCCTCACCAGTTGTAGATAGGTCGACACCTTGATCTAAGCTACTTAAGACTGTGAGAGTAGATTTTCTTACGTCCATCTGTGTGAGTATCTTACAAAGAGTGTCTTTGTCGAATACTTATAAGTATCTGAGTGATACGTGTTCATGGGTGAACAACGCAATGGACAAGTGATATAAATTTTTACCACGAGACGTCATATTCTTGGAGAATAAGTTTTCTAAATTGGGAGAGGTGAGTATCGACTTACCTTGTATATTTCTGATGAGCTAGAATCATCTGGATCACTCCTTCCGAGTGGGAGAATTATGGAGGAGGAAGATTTACCACCTCCGACTGATCCGGAAGTTCATGATCAAAATGATCTTCATCTCATTATGAGTATGAAGGATCTTCATCTCAGTGGGAGTATGATTGATCTTTATCTCAGTAGGAGTAAAATTCTAAAATTCAGTGAGAATTTGGAATATAACTTATGTAGGAATACGATTCCAGGTTATGATGAATACATGAGAGATGTTTATCCAAATCGGGATAATCGTAGAACTAAAAGACCTAGCATTCCACTCCGACGATTTGAGATTGAAGGTGCTGCAAATGCTTTCTTGGTATCATTAAGAAAACATGGTGGTCCAAGTGAGATTCTTTTAGCTATCCTACAAGATGAAGATGAATCTAAGAATATTTCTGATGCTCTATCGGTTCCCAATTAGAATGAATTAGTTAGAGCAATGAAGAAAGTTATGACTTTCATAAAACATAACTATGTTTAAGAACTGGTTAAATGTTGACCTACCTAAGGGGCGCAATTTGAGAATTAATAGATTCTTGATCACAAAGCATAATAGACTTGCTTAGCTGTCATAGAATTCACACAACGTGAAGACACTGACTATGAGAAGTCATTCTCGGTTGTTGTGAGATTCATGCCTTTTAAGTTTATTCTGGCTATAATGACTTGCTTGATCTAGAGCTACATCAAATGGATGTAAAGACTGTACTTCTCGGTGGAGAATTGGATGGAGAAACCTATATGGTTCAACCAGAGGGTCAAATCCAAAAGAATGAGGCAGTAAACTTAGAGTTTGCTAATGTTGAGATTTGCTCATGGCCTCATACAGTCTTCAAGACAGTGTAGTACTCGTCGTTTGATTTCGATCATGTCATATGATTTCGAATTGATTGACGAGTACTATGATGTATATTTTAAATGCTCAAGAAAAAGTTTGTCATTGTATATTGTATGTAGATGACATACGAATAGCCATAATTGACTAAAGATATCTTATCAAAGTCAAAGTGTGGTTTTCAGCCAACTTTGAGATAAAAGGTATGAGAGAGGTTGATTACATACTCGGAATTAAGATTTCGAGGAATCGTTTGTGTTGGACGATTCAAATGTGATGACATCGATCTATAGTATGCCCTAGTAGTCAAAAGGTCATTTTCTGAATAAAGATTTATATCCAAAAATACCTCAGAAGCTAAAGGATGTGATAGATGTCCTTTAAGCGAATGTTATGGATTATTTCAATCCAAGTAAAGCACATTGACAAGTGGTCAAAGAAATTATGAAGTACTCAAAAATAATTATAGAATCATCATTGAGTTATCAAGTCGAGACTTGATATTGAGGGGTTATACTAATGCCTATTGGGCACGAGATGTGGAAGTATGAGAATCCATATCAGGATTTATTCTTCTTGCTAATTGGAGTAGCTATATATAGACTTGTGTCTATCTCCAAGTGAGCTGTAGGGACAGAATAATTTTTTTCTATAGCTGCTATGTAAGAAGTGATATTATTAAGAAGAGTCTTAATCTATTTATCCCTAACGACCTCAAGAGAATCAGTGAGCAGATTCTTTGCGATATAGTTGTGTGTAAAGAAATGAGCATGAAACACATATCTACATGAGATATGAAGGCAGATCCAAAGTTGTACCTCAAATGTGTTTTGAGAAACATGTCAGGTCCCAGGATTTGCGAGTGAGTTATTTGTGCTCGTATAGCATCTGTTGAATTTACTATTCAATGGAACTTGATGCTATGTCAGCAATACAGATGTAAATGTTATTTTGAGTGACATTTACTCCAATGCATGTCAGACAGAGAAGTAGCCCACTCACACGGGTGTTTACCTCAGTGGGAGTAAGTGAGTTGATTCTTGATTGGGATGAGGCAATTTTAGAACATCATGAATTATCGAGTGCCTGTTCTAAAATATGAATGCCGTCTTGCTTAACTACAAGAGCAGTCTTGTTAAAGCGCAAGATTATGTGTAAGCAATAATTGCTACATTAAATGAGTTCTTGGAACTTATTGGATTATATGAGATCCTATGGTAAGATGTAAGTGGAACTTACCATAATTCTGTCTAGAAAGCCTAGAGTAGTCTTTGTGTAGACTAAAGCTGTTGTTTGTAAACATCGAGGCTGATGCTCTAGTATGGTGTTATTTGCGAGAGACATGTGCTCCTTTAATAGGAAAGAACACCATAGCACATGAATTGTGTCATGTGTGCTCTTCGACCAATGGATGGAAAATCAATTTTATTATTTAGTGATTTCAGTTTCCCTGGTGTGAGACCAACTCCGAAAACTATGGTTTTCGAAACACTACCCTTAAGATCCTAAATATATTTTGGAAATATGATTCAGTGCTGCTAGCTTGGAAAGTCTTTAAAGGGTCATGGTTTGATTCGACCTGGCAAGGCTGACTGGAAAAGCAGGCTGAATCATGATGGAAAAAATATTGTTAAGGGAGAAGGTTCTTTATTGATCACATTCGAAAAGCTTCGTGGTTCACTGGTGCACCTATTGTATTGAGAGCAATACAATAGTGAACACGAATAGATTGTTTCAGAAATCACATGTAGAAACAAAGAATGTGAAATAAGACCTAGGGTAAGGCATACTTTACGTAATGGAGGTATCGAGATGCTATCATTCAAGTGGCCGAAAAGTGCTCTTGAGTTTAGCTACGTGCACTCGATGTATGCTGGTCGCACGAAATATTTGCCTATCACGATAAGAGAAAATATTGAATATGTTCAATCATGTGTGAGTGGGAGATTGTTGGAATATCACCCAAGATTAACATAATTAGTCCAAATCTAATTAATTAACCTCCACCTAATTTAGTGGACAAGCCACTAATAATTAGTGGACAAGCCATTAATTTTCCACTAATAATTGCCACTAATTTGGCTTAGTGGAGATACCACTATTGCAATGGCAATAGGTGAATTATTCCTCCTTTAAGTAAGGAGGAGTAAGAAAGAGAGGGTGGCTGTGAGGTGAAGAGAATTGGAAACACATTTAGGGAAAAATATATGATTGATCCCTGTGTTCTCGAATCGTCTCCAAGGCAAATAGAGGTCGTGGAAATTGTTCTTGACTCCGATATACCGTGAGTAAGAACCGACCGGTGACAAGAACCTGTTACGATCCTGTGGATACTGCACTACAACAAGTAAGTGTATTTATGATTTAACGAATTCGTTCATGAATTTATTTAACGTTAAGTTAGATATGATTTCTAGATTAAAACATGTATAGATGTACATATATATATATATATATATATATATATATATATATATATATATATATATATATATATATATATATATGATATGTAGATATAATCAGGGTCGTAGGCCAGCAACCTTCCTGATGCGTCGTTAGCCGCAACTGCTTGTGCTATTTCACTACAATGTAACGAAATTTTAGAATGGCATTAGTATAAGTGTATATAATTTGATATATCTGATATGTCAGAATCTCGATATTAAACTCAAAAATATTTTTATAAACAACGTTGTTTGATCAACGGTTTGACTAGTCAGACCACAAATCAGAGGCCAACGTCGGATCAATTTTTACCCTAAATTCGGTGTCTAGTTAAATCAACGGTCAATGCAGTTCTATTGGCCAGACTCACCAGTTTGTCTGATTGGACTCGCCGACCTAGCCGAAATATATTTTTTAAATATATATATATATTAAAATTAATTAAATTTTGATTTTGATTGTAATAAATATAATTTTGCAATGATAATTAGACAATATTGATAATTTATTTGCTATTTTAATACTAAATATAATAAATAATAAATATTTTTATTTTAAAAAGTTTGCTCTGACCGACAATCCGACTAATTTGACCGATTGACTAGGAGCACGAAAACTTCGGATTGACCCCCGGATCATTTTTTAAAACCATATTCAAAACAATAATATACCTTATCCCGAAGTTAGCACTGGCGTCTGTGATGTAAACAACTCCGGTTGGTTGATGAATGTCTAGTCCGTCTAGAAGGCGGAATGGCACTCCACCGGCACCGGTTACAAGTTGTCTTGCAGCCCCTCCTCCTCGTTGTACCACCAAGAGGCCAAGTAAGCGTCGGCGATCCACAATTCTCCGGTGAAGTAATTGAAGCCAATGGCCTTCCACATTTAGGTCCTAGAGCTGGGTCAGTGTAGCCATCACATACCTTGGGCCTGAAACATCAAGGTTAGGACAATAAGAACTTCCATTAAACATAGTGTTAGAGTTTTCGTATCCTTTCGAACTGATGGAATTGTGGCCGTGTAGGAATAACAAACTACAATATTTCTAGTATCATTTTAAATTTTTAATCCTAATTTTAAGAAAATTAATTTTGATTGCATACTCTATAGACGAGTCTATGATAGAAATGTCAATGCATGTGATTATATTATTCTTTGGGTTTTTCCTAGTCAATCATCCATAACAATATGGGAAAAGTTATCCCCACTAAAACTTATAGTCATCACGTCTTTTATATATTTTTTATTTGATCCCATTCACACTTCAATTCGTACATTCAAAATTGTATTTTTTTTTAAAAGATTATTAATAATTAATAAGATCAAACACATTTGATATTTGCTCCCACTAATATTTTTTTCCTGGCTCCACCACTACATAAGAGGTGAGCAATAAAGGGAAGATGTGTAATAAATGAGTTTTCACTCCACCGGACACGATCCTTCACTGTAGTAAACATGACAAAAATCATCTACCTCACTTAAACCCGTTTATTAAATGTCGAATAAAAGACTGAAATATATGCATGAGACTGCTCGGTCAGTTTTCCATTTTTTGTAGTTTCCCGATCTTGATCAGTTTGGTACACACACCGAGCCAAAATAAGTTCGACGAGAAACAGATAGAAAGAGAGCAAAATGTTAAAGTCACCTGGTCGGAGAACTAAAAGCATAGTCCCTGAATCCAACAACCGGGTTTTGGTACTTGAGAATCCTACCATCTCCGACGCCGGTGTACGGCCCTTGACCACGCGAATCAAAGGCATATGCCTCCGGGCCAGAAGCTGGAGGCGGTAACGGCAGCCTTTGGAAAGCCGGCATTGGGATACAAAGAACAGCACTAGGGAGCAAGAACAAGAACACGACCAAGCAAGTCATTGCCATTTTTTCCTCTATACTCACCAAGAACAATTCGAGTCCCTGTATTTTATACGCATCAGAATAATGGGTCGATGTAGTGTTTAATTCCCAAGTTATCTATATGATAAAAATATAACTATTCATCTATTGATTTAAAATATTGGTTCGTATAAGAAACTTTTAACAAAATATAATATCAGAGCAGTTTGATCTATTGTATATGAAAATTCTCTAAACAAATGATCACATACTTTCACCAATCAATAGGCTCTCAACAACACATGATAATTCTCTATGTCCGATATTTCAGTTTGTTGGCTATTTGAAAAATATAAATTTAAATAAGTTTGTTACAACTCCAGGTTGGTTATGGGCCTTTATAACAGACGGATAAAGCTGACGAATTGGAAAGTAATACCATACTTAACATTTTATATCGTGAAACCACTTGATCTCCGAACACCTATTTGATCACTTGATCTCCGAACACCTATTCGATGTCTATGAGATCAGCTGCGAAGTAAATCAATAAAGACAAGAGGGTATACAACTAAAGACAACAGGTTCAAGGATGGAACTAACGATCCATTTCTCTACATGACATAAGCAGCACAACCACCACCGGAATACAAGGCTACAAGTAGCTGGAATCCTATCATGGGTTGTCCCAAATCTTATGGGTCAAGAGAACGATCAAAGCCAACCTATTCTCAAACTTTAACTAGATAGCACATCCAGCTCCTGCTACTTCCAGAAGCTGACTTGCGCCGCACAGGGGCGAATCTTCGGTAGATGACACAGGATGAGAATGAGAGTTTCTTGTCAAATTGTGACACTGAAAGTCGTATGAATATCACATGCTCTTCATATCGGTCAGCAGAGTCTCGAACTCTTCCAATTTCCCTCGGAATAGGCCTGGTGGACAAAAGTTATGATAGGAGATAGTAGATACTGATACGGAGATCAAGTCTGAGATTACTGAGCTAACCAGTTACATAAAGTTGTGGATTTGTGTAACAATTACCTTTTGTGTGCTTCATTGTTGACAAATCCATGTCCCAATCGCGAGCCCTCGTAGCCAGCTTATGTTCTACGGCCTCCATCCAACTTGTTGTAAGCTTTCCAATATTTTCTCTAAGTTCAGATTCAGCTTCTGCCAACTCTGTACAAAGCAAATACCCACTTTAAATATAGGCCCGTAACTTTACTTTGTTGCAGGAAATTAACCAGTTACATGGACGCCAAAAAAGAGTTACATCATATGTATGTGGTCTTATATATGTTCAGACCTCAAAAGGCAGTAATCTTCGAGTATCGTCTACTTATGCACCATTTTACCTATAAAAGATCTGTAGAGTAGTTCTTTGAATTCTATATTTCCAGTGCTTCAAGTTTTGATGGAAACAAAAAAATTGAACGTCAAGTTTTTATGTTAGATTCAAGATTGAAGATTACCGTGAGACAAAACGTCGACAGAAGTTTCCTCATTTAACTGCAACAACTCATCGGCAAGAACAGAGCAATGGTCCTCTCTAGCAGATTGTATTTCTAATGCTTGGAGCTCACGGGTAAGCTCAGCAGATTCTTTCCCGGCCTGCACAACAATTTACCATAAACACTGAAACTTGGGAGAGAGCTTGAAAGAAACTGAATCAAGATAAGCGCAACAAGAAATCATACAAGGATGCATGAAGCACACATTACCTTGGCAACCTTGTCTCTCAGTGATTCTAACTCGGCATCCAGATCAGGATCAGATGGGAGACACTGGATAAATACACTTTCACCAGATGATTCCTTTGAGAAAGAGTGCACCACCTGTTAGTATTACATCATCAAGAAACTTGCTTCGATTTTTATAAACATTGAATTACTCACTCTCCCCCAACTAAAACACCCAGTCACTATTATATGGAGGGGCAGATATCGAAGTAATCTCTGCTCAAAGAACTGATCATATTCCAATAGTGATGTCTGATACTAGATGTTCAATTACTCATCTGATGGATCACCCTAGCGATCGTCAAAAGCATTCATCTCGAGGAAACTCTTGTAGACACCCCGTTCCGACCTATTGTGACCTCAATTCGACCAAATTCAAGTCAATCAGATGCATCCCACAATCCAACACAATTGAAACCTTCCTCTCCCGGATCCAGTTTACACGAAAGCATCAAAAGTACACAAATCATACCTCTCCGGGTAGGCAAAAACCCTCGGAAACCCTGAAACAGTGGCGAAGGCAGTACTCCGTCCACATCTCCAACCGCGAATCCAATCCCGCTGCCACCATATTCCTAACATAAGCCGCCCCCTGTTTAACACCATCCCGAACAGCAACACAAAAAGCAACGAACTTTAACCCTCGGAAAAAAGGGAAAAAAATAAATCATCTATCGGCGAAAATGGGGATACCTCGGCTAGCTTCCGAGACCTATCGACGTCTTCAATTACCAAGCGATTGGAAGCTTCGCTGCTCAAGATTTAGGGAAAACAAATTATGAGGACATGAAATATTTTTCCTTAAATGAAAAAAGAACTTTTTTAATTAAATTGGAAAGCCAATTCCCGCAAAAAATAAAATCGGGAACCGGAAAACATTTCCCAGCGAAACGAATGGAGCGTTAATTTGGAAAGTGAAGTAAAAAAGGGAACTTTAGGGTTGGGGACCTGTGGAAGAAACGGAAGGCGTGGTCGAGGAGATCGTCGACGGAGTTTAGGGTTTCGTTGAGGAACAGCTCCGGGTTTATCTTCAGCGACTCCTCGCTCCCGCCGCTTCCTTCTTCCATTTCCTAAATTCTTTTTAGAGAGAGAGAGAGATTTTGAAACGAAACGTCTCGGTTTCCCGCCAGATGGGTGTTGGGTGGAAATACTAGTTAACGTTCTCTGTTTGGGCCTGGATCTGTTGGATCAACATGGCCCAATAATATATAGCTCAGTTTCGACCCGGATAAAATTTGTGATGTCATTCGAATGTCAGTCGGTTAACTTAGTTCAAAAAATAAAATAGAACTATTACAAAAAAAAAACTTTCCGTTAGCCAGATCGTTAAAAATGAATAATAATTTCAGATAATATTAAGAGAGAATATATGGATCACGTATAGTCATAATTTAGGGTGACATACAAGTCGTACTTGGAAGTATAACCAAACTAAAAAATTCCCGATAAAAACGGAAAAATAGAAACTTGATGGAACCTTAACCTGTCCTCTCCGCATGTGAGTTCGTAGCAATTAAGAATACCAATCATGATCAAACTAGAACGGTAATCGGATTCACTTACGAAAACTTTATCATTGCACAAATCTATTGTAAGTCTCCAGCTCGAACTACATTATTGCACAAATCAATGTGGTATAAAGGTAAATTAAATTCCATTCGACTCCCTTGAAAACAACATTTTCTTTCCTTTCTATTCTCATTCTTTTTGCTCCTTTTTCCAACTCTCCTAATGATATATTTAGTTCATAAATCTTGAACTCAAATACATTTTAGGGATAATTACTGTCACGCCCCTGGTGTTTGGCATATTTGCCTCTCACTCTTTGTCTTTCGATAATTGATTAAAAACTCTCCATAGTTTGGTTTTATTATACTCTTAGACCTCCCGCTGATGTCAGCATTTTTTTTGTCATGAAAATGATAAAAATACCCTTGAAAAAATAAAAAAACTATCTTCTTCAACCTCTAGATCTCTCACTATGAACACCAAGAACCAAACCCGAAATCAAAACCATCGGTCTCTCTCCGTCCCTTTGGTCGAAATGGAGCCAATAACTGAAACAATTCGAGCAATCCTTTTAACTAGGAAACCCCTAACTCCCTGCATCGTCTTCGTCCTCGCGTTTCTCTCTCCTCCCTAAACCCTTGCGAATTGCTCCGGTGACTGAAACCCTAAGCAGCCATGGCTCGTAACGAGGAGAAGGCCCAGTCGATGCTGAATCGTTTCATACCGATGAATGCAGAGGAGAAGCGAAAGTCGAAGGAGCGCCGCCCCTTCCTCGCTTTGGAGTGCTGCGACCTCCCGACGTCGATAAGTGGCGTCAGCAGATCTTGCGCAAAATTGGCCAGAAGGTCGTCGAGATCCAGAACGAAGGGCTTGGGGAGCACCTCATCGAGCCTCCACCGGCTAGCTCGCATCTCTCGTCCGTCTTGACGAGCGTTTGTGGGAGGGAGGCCCTCTAGGAGGACAACTCTGGGATCCTCCGCCCCTCTGCCGCCGCGTGCGCACTCTCTGCTCCTTTGTCGCAGCGAGGATCCAGAAAGGCCTCGTCCGCTCAGTGGAAGGAGACGACGTTGCCCGCGTCGAGCTTCTTGTTCTTGACGAAGCGGCTTCAGCCCTTGCTTTCTTAATTTTAGGAAAATATGATATTTTTTGTTTGGTTTTGGGTGTTGGTGTTCATGGTGAGAGATCTAGAGGTTGAAAAAAATAGTTTTTTTTTGTTTTTTAAGGGTATTTTTGTCATTTCCATGATAAAAAAAATGAAAAAATAGATGCTAACGTCAGCGAGGGGCCTAAGACTAAGAGTATAATAAAACCACACTATGGAGAATTTTTAATCGATTGTTGAAAGACAGAAGGTAAGAGGCGAATATACCAAACACCAGGGACCTGACAGTAATTATCCCTACATTTTACATAATTTGCAGAATTCCATGACTGCCAAATATGAAACATCTTGGCCTTTGCATGTCCAACTTAACTCCCACTCTCGTTATTTCCATGCAAAGTATTATGCCAAATTGATCTTTCACCGTTCACATTTCTAAAAGAATCCAAGTTCGTTCTATTATCAATTCTAGAAATTTGAAGTTACGCTCCATGTGCAATGGGAAGCAAGTTCAATTTTCTTACGGGGACCTGAAGGCGTAACGCACGTTACCGAGCTCCTCTTCGATCCGAAGAAGCTGCAACAAATGTAAGTACGGCAAACTTTAGAGGAAACCGAGGCGGAGTAGAGGGAGCAACGAGAGGAGTTTACCTGATTATACTTGGCCAACCGCTCGCTTTGGCCCCAGTAGCCAAGCCCCTCGCTGGGAAGAAGCTTTGCAAGAGAACCCTCAAGCTCGTACGGAAAGGTACGCTCTTGACACCCAAAATCGAAAAAAGCACGTGTCTTTCCTGTTGGTTTCTTCATACGCTAAATAAATACCCGTGTTTTATTTGGGCCAGAAGTAGGTTAACGTTTGAATTTTTCCTCTTCTGGGTAGTTGAAAAATGGTGTTTTGAGTAGCTTAGGTTTACTTATTTCTTTGAGGGAAAAACGAAAGATAAAGCTAGTTGGGTTCTTGCTCTAGTTTGCTGTGATGGTGGCCGTAGTGTAATTTTATCGATATTATTTGTTGTTGCAGCTGCTGAGCACAAATGCTTGAAGAGGGGAGTGAAGGAGGTGTGGTTAAGAGCATTAGGAGAGGCAACAAAGGGTTAGTCTTTTCTTCCCCGTCTTCGCGAGATTGGTGATTGTGTGCTGATGCTTTGTTCTTGTATAGACTATTTTGGTTTGTTTGAGAATCACCAATGAGGGTTTTGTTGTTACTCGGTCCAGGTTGTGTGTCATTGCTGGGAATATTTCGCCCATAGACATGATCACTCATGTTCCGATCTTGTGTGAAGATGAGGACATTCCTTACATTTATGTTCCCACAAAAGAAGTGAGTAGCTCCTGATATTTCACTTCATTTCTTTGCCTCATGTTGGGATGCCTCGCAGTAAAATTTCGTTGACGCGTGTTTTGCATTTTTCGAATGATGGTTTTTCAAAGGGATTGCTGCAAAACTGATAGTTCTCCTCTTGTCATCTCCACTCCAGGACCTTGCAAGTGCAGGAGCTACCAAGAGGGCCCACATGCTGTGTTTTGGTGTTAACCAAGCCCGTCAAGGGGGAATTGGCGTAGGATGAACAAGAAAAGTTGAAGACGGATTTCGATCAAGTAACCGAAATCTGAAGTAACCGAAGTCACCAAAGTGCTCCTCTGACCGACAGAGGTCTCCTCACCTATTCTAATTCAATACAGAGTTTTGCTCTGTACTTTTAATGATGTAAGATCATGCTTTTTCTATCGGACTGAAATATCTTGTTCTCCCAGGTCGAGATTGGTTGATGCATAATATGGCCCTGTCCCCGTGGGATCAGTAAAATCTGTTGATCACAAAACGCAAATTGTCAGGAAGAAAACTGGTGCTAATTGACAATTCAAGTGCCTATGAATATTACAAACACAATGTTACTTTTGCTCTCACAATTGGGAGGTCATTTAACGTTGGAATTGAATGATGGAATTCAAGTAAAAAATCTCAAAAGTGGAAAGCCCAAAGTGGAAGGCCCAATATAGAATAGAAAAGGACAATCTCACATTGGAAAATGACACAAGCTTTTTCTAGTTTATAAGGAGATGGTCTTTGTTAGCTAGAAAATAAGTTGACCACTGGAAAGCCAACTCGGACCATTGTGAGGATTACGCACCATCCGAGCTCGCGCACGTGCGTGTGCGCATGGCGCATTGGATGCAAGTCGCAATGGGCGCTTTGTAGCGCAATTTACACTTCGCACGTGCGCATCGTCTGGAGGAGCCTTACGATTTTTACCCAAGTCCGGAGAGAGCTACAGGCTGCTTGCTAGGCTGCCGAAGAGATGCCTCGCGAAGGAGTGTGCTCACCGAAGAGCCACGAGCTTCCTGGAAAAGGGGCTTGTCCAGAATGCCTACCGAAGAGCCACAAGTGAACTGGCTGGCCGAAGAGGTGCCTGAAGGGCAGCCTGCCTGCTGGCCGAACGGACCCGTCTCCTTGGAAGTGCCTCGTGCCCCTTCGGAGTGCCTGCCTCCATCCCATCCAGCGCCTATAAATAGGCCTCTCCTCCTCACTTCCAAACTTGTCCCGAACACTCATTGCATAAGCATTTATTAGCAATAGTCGTTCTCCTCTCTCTCTCTCTCTCAAGAAAGTTTTGAGTATCCAGCGGTTCGCCGAAGCTTCGAGAATCGTTGTGCTACGATCTTGGAAGCAACTAGTCGTTGTATCTTGGGGACGTAAGCACTGAATACGGGGCAATCTCGTCTTACGGAGAAAGAGTCAAACTCTTACCTCGACTAAGATCCTAATCAAGTACACCACCTCTGACAAACAACAATCGTAAGATGAGAATAGTGTACTTGAAGATGGCATCATCAAGCTCTGCACTAGCACCAGTGCCGACGGTCCCAAGAACTGTCCACGCCGAAAGGCTGGCAAAGTTTAAGAGATGGTAACAAAAGATGTTGTTCTACTTGACAACGCTCAACCTGGTTCGGTTCTTGAAGGAAGGTGGCAGAAAATGAGGCTGATCAACAGAAGATCAACGCCCTGGATGCATGGAGTCACAGCGACTTCATGTGTCGTAATTATATCCTGAATGGATTAGATGACACCCTTTACAATGTCTATGCAGGTGCCAAGACTGCGAAAGAATTGTGAGATTCCCTGGAGAAGAAGTACAAGACGGAGGATGACGGGATGAAGAAATTCATCGTCGGGAGATTCCTCGACTTTCAGATGGTGGATTCCAAGAAGGTCATAGACCAAGTTCAAGAGTTGCAACTGATTCTGCATGAGATTCACACCGAAGGCATGCAATTCAGTGAGTCCTTCCAAGTGGCTGCACTAATTAAGAAGCTACCCACTTGTGGAAGAATTTTAAGAACTACCTCAAGCATCAGATGAAGGACATAGGGCTGGAAGACCTTATTGTGAGACTGAGGATCGAGGAAGACAACCGAAAGTCCAAAGTCAAGACCAGCAGGACCAACTTCGAGGCTAAGGTTCATCTCGCCGAATGAGGCACCGGCAAGAAGAGGAAAAAGCCCAGAAACAAGCAAGAGAAGCAAGAGCCAAAGCAAAAGAAGGCTAAGAAGATCAAGGGCAATTGCTACAACTGCGACAAGCCCGGTCACATGGCAAAAAAATTATCACATGCCAAAGAGGGACGATCGTGAGAAGGCTAATCTGGCCGAAGACATATCTGAGCTATACTTATCCGTCGTGGTGTTTGAAGCCAATCTGGTGGATAACCCAAGAGAGTGGTTCATTGACACAGGGTCAACCCGACACATCTGCTCAGACAAGGAGATGTTCTCGACCTATATCCCTATCAACGGACAGAAGTTATTTATGGGTAACTCCGCAACTTCTCCCGTAGTCGGACTAGGCAAGGTGGTGCTGAAGCTGACCTCTGGAAAAGAGTTGACCCTCAAGGATGTGCTGCATGTCCCAGACATTCATAAGAATCTAGTATCCGGCTCCCTGTTAAGCAAAGCCGAGATGAGGCTAGTATTTGAGGCTGATAGATTTGTATTAAGTAAGGCTGGTACCTTTGTAGGAAAGGGTTACCTCGAGAGGGGACTCTTCAAGATGAATGTAATAACTGTTAAACGCGTCTTTGAGGGCCCTAATAAAGTTGTTAATTCTTCTTACTTGGCTGAGTGTTCTAACTTATGGCATGATAGATTATAACACGTAAATTTGAGCTCACTAAGAAAGTTAGTAAGTTTAAATTTATGGCCTAAAATAGAGTTTGATCCAAATAATAAATGTGAAGCATGTGTAGAGGCAAAAATGACCAAAACACCTTTTCATGCAATGGAAAGAAGTACTATACCTTTAGAGTTAATTCATACCGACATATGCGATATGAAACACGTGCAAACTAGAGGTGGGAAAAAGTATTTCATCACATTTATTGATGATTGCACAAGGTACTGCTATATACATCTCTTGAAAGGAAAAGACGAAGCTCTAGAAGCTTTCAAGAGTTATAAGAATGAGGTTGAAAATTAACTTAGCACTAAAATCAAGATGATTCGAAGTGATAGGGGGGGAGAATATGTAGCTCCGTTTGAGAAATTCTGTCAACAACATGGCATTATTCATCAGACAACTGCTTCATACTCACCTCAATCAAATGACGTAGCTGAACGCAAGAATCGAACTCTCAAGGAGATGATGAATGCTATATTGATTAGTTCGGGCTTACCCCAGCATATGTGGGGGGAAGCTGTGCTCTCAGCTAATCACATTCTAAATAAACTGCCACACAAGAAAAGGGATAAAATCTCATATGAACTATGGAAAGGGAGAAAGTCTTCCTATGGTTACCTTATAGTATGGGGGTGCCTAGCTAAGGTAGAAATAACTCCACCTAAAAGGGTGAGAATAGAACCCAAGACCGTTGACTGTATCTTTATCAGATATGCCTACAACAGTAGCTCATACTAATTTCTAGTGCACAAGTCTGAAAACCCTGAAATCAACGAGGGAATGGTCATGGAATCAAGGAATGCAACATTCTTTGAGAATATCTTTCCAAATAAGGAGGGGAAAGACCCAAGCTCAAATAAAAGAGCTCATGAAGCTACTCAAGGCTCTCATCAATTTGTTGAGGAACCTAGACTTAGCAAAAGGGCCAGAACGGCCAAGTTGTTTGGTCCAGATTTTCTGACATACGTGTTAGAAAATGAACCTGGGATAATCCAAGAGGCGTTGTCTAGTCCAGATGCTCCTCTCTGGAAAGAAGCTATCAACAGTGAGATAGAGTCCATCATGCAAAATCACACGTGAAAAATTGTGGATCTCCCACCAGGTTGCAAACTTTTAGGTTGCAAGTGGATCCTTAAAAGAAAATACAAACCTGATGGATCAATCGATAAGTACAAAGCTTAGTTGGTAGCTAAAGGGTTCAAACAAAAGGAAGGATATGATTTGTTTGACACTTATTCGCCGGTCACAAGAATCACATCTATTAGAGTGCTCATAGCTGTTGCAGCACTCTATAATCTCGAGATACATCAGATGGATGTAAAAATAGTTTTTCTAAATGGAGAACTGGAAGAGGAGATATATATGTAACAACCTGAAGGGTTTGTTGTCCCTGGGCAAGAACATAAAGTATGCAAGCTGGTCAAGTCAATGTACGAGCTAAAACAGGCGCCGAAACAGTGGCATGAGAAATTTGACAGAACAATGATGTCAAATGGCTTTAAGATCAATGAGTGTGATAAATGTGTATACATTAAAGGCACACCTGATGCTTACGTGATTGTATGCCTGTATGTAGACGGCATGCTAATCATGGGAAGCAGTAATGATCTTATCGTGAAAACTAAGAATATGTTAAAGAACAACTTTGACATGAAAGATATGGGTCTAGCTGACGTTATACTAGGGATTAAAATCTCTAGGACGACTGAAGGAATTGTCTTGTCACAATCTCACTATGTTGAGAATGTACTCAAAAAATTCGAGGCTTTTGACAAACCTCCAGCTAAGACTCTGGTAGACCTGAGTCTACACTTAGCTAAAAATAGAGGGGACCCAGTATCTCAACTGAAATATGCAAGGATCATTGGGAGCCTGATGTACTTAACAAATTGTACACGCCCTGATCTTGCTTATTCAGTTAGCAAGCTTAGTAGATTCACAAGTAATCCAGGAACGGATCACTGGCTAACTCTGAAAAGGGTTCTAAAGTATCTAAAACATACTTTGAACCATGGCATACTATATACGAGATATCCAACTGTATTGGAAGGATATAGTGATGCGAATTAGATATCGGACACTAAAGACTCCAAATCTACCAGTGGTTACGTGTTCACCATAGGTGGCGGAGCTGTGTCATAGAAATTCTCTAAACAAATGTGCATAGCTCGATCCACCATGGAGTCAGAGTTTATAGCACTGGACAAAGTTTGGGAAGAAGCACAATGGCTCAGAAACTTCCTAGAGGATATTCCTTGTTGGAACAAGTCTGTGCCTCCTGTATTGATACACTGTGATAGCATGTCAGCAATAGGGAGAGCTCAAAGAACTATGTACAATAGTAAGTCTCGACATATCTGTAGGAGACATAACACCGTTAGACAATTGATCTCAAGTGGAGTAATAACGATTGACTATGTGAAGTCCAAGGACAACATAGTTGATCTTTTGACGAAAGGAATCAACAGAGATCAAATATATAACGCAGTAAGTGGAATGGGGTTAAAACCCACACAATAAAAGTGTTCATAAGGGTAATTCAACCATGATGAGTGGAGATCCCACAAACTTGGTTCAATGAGACAATAAAGTTATGGATGGCTAAGATGATCACTTGGAACCCTTCCCATTCTCAGAAGCTGCCTAAGTACAAACCTGCAGAGGTGTGGTTAGGTTAAGCGTCTATATTTTTAATGATTCCTATACCAGGTAAAGGTAGAGTATGGCAGGATACTCTCGATAAGAGATCACCTATATAAGTGTGAAGTGAGGCCGCTTCAAACGGAAAAACACTTATGAATCCAAGATATGGTCCATGGCCGAAACGGACAAAATGTGAGAACCAAAGGATATTAGAGATATTATTGTGTAAATGTTATTGTCTTGGTTTACATAAAAAAGCTAACCAGTTCAAGACATCGCGTTCACTGAGTAGCAAGTAAATCCGATAATATCTTACTAGAGAAGGTTCAAAGCCGTAAGCTACCTATCTCGATGCAATGATAACTCGTCAGAACTTTTCTTAAAAGTGTCAGCATGCATTATTCATCATTCATATGAGGGATTGTTGGAATTGAATGATGGAGTTCAAGCAAAAAAGCCCAAAGGTGGAAAGCCCAAAGTGTGAGGCCCAATATGGAATGGAAAAAGGTAATCCCACATTAGAAAATGACACAAACTTTTCCTAGTTTATAAGGAGATGCTCATTGTTAGCTAGGAAATAAGTTGACCACCTGGAAAGCCAACTCGGACCATTGCGAGATCCGAGCACGAGTACGCGCACGCACTCGTGCACGCGCACGTGCGTGTGCGCATGGAGGATTGGACGCAGGTCGCAATGGGCGCTTTGTGGCGCACTTTGCACTTCGCACGTGCACATCGTCGCGAGGAGCTGGAGGAGCCTTAAGACTTTTTTCCAAGTTCGGAGAGAGCTACAGACTTCTTGCTAGGCTGCTTAAGAGATGCCTCGCGAAGGCATGCGAGAATGCTTACCGAAGAGCCACGAGCTTTCTGGCGAAGGGACTTGTCCAGAATGCCTACCGAAGAGCCACGAGCGAACTGGATGGCCCAAGATGTGCCTGAAGAGCAGCCTGCCTGCTGGCCGAATGGACGTGTCTTCTCGGAAGTGCCTCGTGCCCCTTCGGAGTGCCTACCTCCCTCCCATCCAGCACCTATAAATAGGCCTCTCCCCCTCACTTCCGAACTCGTCCCGAACACTCATTGCATAAGCATTCATTAGCAATAGTCGTTCTCCTCTCCTCTCTCTCTCTCAAGAAAGTTCTGAGTATCCAACGGTTCGCCGAAGCTTCGAGAATCGTTGTGCTACGATCTCGGAAGCAACTAGTCGTTGTATCTTGGGGACGATTGCCGTAGCCCGTAAGCACTGAATACGGGGCAATCTCGTCTTACGGAGAAAGAGTCAAACTCTTGCCTCGACTAAGATCCTAATCAAGTACACCACCTCCGACAAATAACACTTAAATTTCATTTGTTTCTCGACCTGACCGATTAGATTACCGGTATTAAAATATCAAATATTTTACTTAATCCACAGCCATTCACTTGCTGCACTTTCCGCCCCTTTTTGTTTTTCTATTAGTAAATTTGTTATATTACCATATAACGGATTAAATCAGGTGACCGAATTTCGCAAAATTCACCATAAGCCATAACCACTAATTAATAAGTACTGTGGATTTCGTATCTGCGTTATTGCACAATTAAATCAAGAATCACTAACCATGTTTTCGGTACCTATTAAAAAATAGTTTACAGTACTAATATATTAAACTCTGAGAGGAAAAAAGGGATCAGAAAAACAAAAAAAGATACACAACAAAATGAATGTCGCATAACTAAGGAGTAGGACGAAAGTTACTAAACGGTATGGGAATTTTTTGTGTGTGTATTTTAAAATTTTTTTCAAATTTCGAGCTGATCTGATTGAAAAAATTACAAATGGAGCTTTTTTTTATTTGTCGCAGCTAGTTAGAAAAATTAAAAGTTTACATTTTTTATTTTACTAGTCTAATTATGGACTATTATATTTGAAAAAAATATTTAACATTCTTAACACACACACATATATATATATAATATTTATTCTTAATTTCTTCTAAATTCAAATACTTGTTTCCCCATACCAAAAGTAAATACTGCCAATTGACAAAAAAAAGAAGTAAATACTGCCATTCAAATATTCCAGTACCACACCAAATAATACCAACCAAAAAATTATAGGATTGGATGGCTCTCTCTGGGTCGTAAAAAAACACCCCTTGTATCTTATTTTCGTTTCCTACTTGGAAGAAAGTGTTTTGGAAATGAGACAATCCATTTGTATTAAATATGTATTAAAGAGTTTCATGAGAAAATTCTCGAAGCCGAATATTATATATAAAAAGTCCTTTTGTTTCTTCCCCTTAAAAGGACCCGGAAGAAAGAATCTTACAACAGAAGAGGAGGACATAAAAGAGGAGGACACCGAAAGAAAAAGGGGACCGGCTTCTATCTTGAAGAGGGAAGGAGGAGGAAAACGTGCTGCATGGACTTAAGAGTCAAAAGCTTGATTGGCAAATATATCACATATCTAGTAATTTTGTTATTAGATAGTTATTTATTTTTATATATATTTAGGCGATAATTAGTGTTTATGGTACTATTAGGTATAGTGTATTTGTGCACATTGGCGCAACATTTTGATGCGTAATAATATTTTATTTATTAAAAAGAAAGAATCTTACAAGTGCTTTTCTATTTGTTGGGTCCCGCCCAATTATTTGCTTGGCAAATTTTTTTGAAGGAAAACGTGGATTATATTCATCAGGTCGGAATAAATTGGTGGGGGCATGACGTGTGATATTTTAATATCACATGGTGCACTATTCCAAATTGCACGAGTTAAATTTCGTGGACAAAATAGATTTGATCAAAATTTTGCTCTGATCTTTTATTTGTCGCTATATGTATTTCCTCTCCTATAAATGGAGAGACGATCGTCCAAGTTAGATGTCCAGGATCCAAGAGAAAAAGAAGTACTCCATAAGTGGAGAGATTTTGAGTGTTATCGGTAATCGTAATTATCGAGATAGTTTCCAAGTTCCAGAGAGAACTTGAGGTAAAAGTATGATGAATAAAATTTATCCACCGTAAAATATGAGTGAAAGAATATTGAGCAGTAAAAATATTTTTATCACTGTAATTTCTCTTTTTATTAATGAATATTTTTAGAATTGGTCCCATGATTTTTCTCTCTGACATTTAGAGAATTTTCCCTGTAAATCTTAGTATTTTTTTTTGATAGTTTATTTTTTCCACCGTAATAATTAATTATTACTGGAATAAATTTTATTTACCGTCCGTTGACCGTTCAAATTCCCAACACTATTTATACTAGGGAATGGTGGAGATAAAAGGGAGACCAGCTGACCATGGTTACCATATGCCCGCAGAGTGGGAGCCTCACTCCCGTACCTGGATGGGTTGGCCCGTAAGCAACTTAATTCTTATTTTCTTCTTTGGTTGAACCCAAAAAGTTCATTGCTTGATGCGTGTTTGGTCTGCTACTTTAGCTATAAAGGTGAGGGTTTTATCCCAAAGATTGAATTTTTTTTGGTACATACGGCGAAAGGTTTGTTGGGTTGTTGATTATGGGCAGTTATGGAATCTAGCTATGTTTGTTAGAACTTGGTAGGGTGAGATTTGAGACTTTTTTGGTAATGCGATACTCGAATTCGGATTAATCGGTCTAGCGGGTATCTCCTCCGGGTGACTGTAAGACCAACTTGTCATGTATGCTTGTGCTTTCTGTCTGAGTGGTAGGCTGGATCATGTCTTACTAGAAATTATTCTTTTGGTTGCAGGAGCGTCCAGATAACTGGCGCAATAATGCAGTTCCCGGACAGGAAGCATTTTGCAGGGTGGCAACTGCAATTTCAAAATATGAGCCTGTAACTGTCTGTGCAAGTGCAGCTCAGGTTAATTTGACTTTTTTGGTACATGGACGCTTAGTCTAGTTACGGCTATGATTATGTTTCGACTCAATCGTAAAAGCTATATTTTGTCATTTGCATAGTGGGAAAATGCCCGAAGTCAGCTCCCAGAACACGTCCAAGTTGTTGAGATGAGTATGAATGATTCTTGGTTCCGTGATACTGGGCCGACTGTGAGTGCCTCCATACCTTTACACAAAAGCATTGCGGCCAGCGTGCTCACCAAAATCTCACATTCTTGGTCTTTTTGCTCCTACTCTGACTCTCACGAATTACTTTGTTCATCCTTATAGTTTGTTGTGAAAGGAAGCACATCAAATTCAGGAAATGGGGAGGCAAAGGTTGCAGGAATTGATTGGAACTTCAACAGTTATGGAGGTATGTTCTTTTGCAATTCCGGTGTCAACCAATGAACATTCCATCAAAACATATAACTTCATATTATGGCACTGAAACCTAGCATTATGTGCTGCTCGACTTGGATATTTTCCTTATACCTACTTTGATCTATCTCTAACCTTGTAGGCATTGATGGAGGCTGTTACGACGATTGGAGTCTTGATCTTCTGATAGCCAGGAAGGTCAGAAGTTATAAAATATACACTTTGCAGATTGTTTCTGTCTACCCTCAGGAATTAATATTTGTTTGGATGATCCGTATTAGATTCTTGAAATTGAGAAGCTTCCAAGATTTTACAACCCAATAATTCTTGAAGGTGGAAGCATCCATGTTGATGGAGAAGGTGATCTTTTTCCTGTTTATAATTGGAAAGGGCCGATTGGTTGGTCGTTCTTTTTGCACATTTAATCACAACCGTTGATCATATGCCCTGCAGGGACATGCTTGACCACCGAGGAGTGCCTTTTAAACAAGAACAGAAATCCGCAGTTGACTAAACAACAGATAGAAGATGAACTTAAGGGGTACTTGGGAGTTCAGAAAGTTATTTGGTTGCCTTATGGGTTATACGGTAATTAATTATTTCTAGAATCTGCAGATTCGTCATCTTCTTTTTATTGGGATGCTCTTAATTCAGTAGGACAGTGAGTTGCTTGCTTAATTGATGCCAGCTGATGATGATACAAATGGCCACATCGATAACATGTGCTGCTTTGCGAGGCCCGGAGTTGTACTGTTGGCTTGGACGGACGATCAGAATGACCATCAGTTTGGCCGTTCAACAAAAGCCTTTTCTATTCTATCCGAAGAGAATGATGCAAAGGGTAGGAAGTTTGAGATAATCAAACTTCATGTACCCGGACCACTTTATTCGACAGAGGAAGAAGCTGCTGGAGTCATTGATGTAAGGGAGTGTTTGGCCTCCTCCATTTTTGTGCTCTATTTAGTTGATCAAGTGGCTTCTTGCCAACAATGCTAGGTGATTTATAACTAGTCGCACATTCGTAAATCTCATGATTAAAATGTTAGGCGATCGAGCATGTTTTCTTTCGTTTTCGTTCTTGTTTAACCTTGTGTTGGCTCTCTGGTTATCTAATTTGAAGCAGCAGTAGGAAACTAGGAAGCATTGTACTGCATTATCGGTTTACAATCTCTGATCTTTTTCATGAGACGAACGTCTATGAATCCATGCGTAACCAAGTGTTGAAGTTCTGGTTTAAAATGGTGAACCTCAGGATGGAGAAGCTAAGCCAAGACCGGCAAATACAAGGCTGGCTGCTTCGTACATAAACTTCTACATTGCTAACGGCGCGATCATCACTCCACAGTTTGGGGACAAGAAATGGGATGATGAAGCTGTTCATGTACTTTCTCAAGCATTTCCTGACCGTGAAGTAAGAATCTATTTCTGCTTGACAGAAGATTATTTATTTATACACTTGTCCTGCCGAATTCTACTCTTGATGCTGCTGCATTTTCGGACTATGAAAGCAGCTAGCAACAACTAAACCACGTTTTTTAGTAACGCATTTTCGGATTATGCGTTACTAAACCACGTTGTTTGTTACATTACATGTATCTCTATTTGCTGATAACAAGTAGTCGACTCGGTTGCTTCAGGTGGTGAGCATTGAAGGTGCAAGAGAGATTGCTCTTGGAGGTGGAAATATACACTGCATCACTCAACAACAACCTGCTGCAGAGATGATTGACTTCCCTTAGACTTCACCACGGCTTTTACGAACCAATCCCTCTGCAGTTCCGAACTTGTCGTAGGGATGTCTGGCATTTAACTGCAGCCTTAATAATAAGAGACCTTCAAGGTCCAAAGGTTTAATAATTACAAAGAAAACTTTTCAATAGCTGACCTTTATGGTCTATCATTAAAATAAGTGACCTTTCATGGTCTAATGGATGTATTCATGCATCTAATGATGCATGTATTTTCGTTTTCTTAAGATCCCTATATAAGGGGAATACTATTGTAATGATTTGCATTCAGAAATATATTAGAAATATCAAGACTTCTTGTCTTCTCTTTTGGGCTCGCCGTCCTTCGTTGGACAAACCTTCCATCCGCTGACGGAAGTCGCGAGTGGGAGAAGTTACATTTGTTACCCAAAACATTTTTTGACCGATTCCGCTACGCTACGCTACGCCAGAACTTCCCATCCCGGTTCTCATGGCAGGTTCTCATCCGGTCAGCTCTGCAAAACTGATAACCCGCATCAGACGTCTTGTTCGTTGACAAAGTTTGATACATTTGAAGATGTAAACGGTTCATAAGGTTGTGTATTTCTGCAAGGGCCAATTTGAATAATCTGAAGTTGCCATGTTTAATCTACAAACTGCATATGCACTAACGAGAGTTGATTCGGATAATGAGTTTGAATTACTTAAGGTTATCAAGTTTAATAGATTAGGCTATGTTGAAAACCGGCCATAGTTATCTTGCACATTGCTGTGGATACGGGCTTAGAGAATAATTGTCAAGGTTGTGGGGTTCGGTCTTAGGCCCGCCCCATTGATATGGGCTTCATGTCGAGAGGCCTACCTTTGTGTATTGGGCCGGCCCAGTAAAAGAGTTCTTAACCCTTTTTTCCCCGAAACCAGAGAATTATTCACCGTAGAATTATTGTTTCAAAAATTCAAATTAGATATCGTATATTTTTATCTTATATATAGTTAAGTTATTTTATGATTGAAATCGACCCCGGCGTAACGCACTCTACTCCAGAGGTTGGTGGCGATCAAAACGAAGTTATAAAGAGTGTTGGTTTTGGTGTCGAGAGACTGTTTTTTTGGAAAAAATGGAAATACTAAGATGCACAATAAATTTTTATAAATCGCGTGTTGAAATAATAGAGCGATTATAACGAAAAAGACTAACCCATTAATATTATCTGAATATAAATCCGTGAAAAATTAAATGGAGTATCGGAAAATTGATTCACTAGTTATGTTACAAAACATCGCCCAAATCTTAGTGCTAAGAGTGGCCTAATGCCCATAGGAGGGTTACTAAAATAGTTTGTTCCTAATGCATTATGAAGAGTTGTAAAATTTGACCATTAAAGTTAAAGTGATACAAATTTAGATTCCGTTTTCCAAATTTTAATTTATAAAATAGAAAAAAATGAAATTTGGAGTTCCTAAAGAATCCGGATAAATAAAAATCTATATAAGTTAAATCCACCTAGATCGCAACCAAAATTAAATTACCCGTTCATCATAAATCAATTCGAATTTCTAATCTAGTGTTGACATGTCAAGCTCATCTTACGCCACTTGGCAGCAACCCATTTGATCTAAAGTCTAAACCTCATTTTATCCCTAAAAAATAACCCACAAAGCCACGTTCTCTTTTGTCCAAACTGCAACGTCCATGGAACCCTAACTACACTTCTACGGTATAACCGGAGCAGTTACCTGAACTCCCACAATAACTACGGATATAAATATATAAATTCTTAGCCGGCTCGAATCTATCGGTTGTATAAGAGTCTTAACCCTTTCTCCGTTCTCCTTTGGTTTCTTATCTCCTTCTCTTCCAAGTTCAAGACTACGTTTTCTCATCCATGGTTCGTGTAAGCAATGCGGTGGTCACCACCCTGAACGGCATGTTCCTCGTGGTGGGGCTGGCCCTCATCGGAGCGGGCATCTACTCGCACGTGCACGCCGCCACCACGTGCCAGCGGGCGCTCCGGAACCCGCTGCTCGTAACTGGGGTCATCACCACCGTGATCTGCCTGCTAGGACTGGTCGGCTCCTGGTACAAGAACGACGCCGTCCTAGGGCTGTACCTTTTGTGCATGGTCCTCCTCGTCGTCGGGCTCGCCGGGTTCACCGCGTTCCTGTTCCTGGTCACGAAGGGAAGCTCCGGGAGGGCGGTCGCCGGAAGAGGGTACAGGCTTGGGGAGTACTCCCACTGGTTGCAGAACCACTTCGTCAAGGGGAAGAACTGGGCTGTGGTTAGGAGTTGTTTGGTTGATGCTAAAGTTTGTGAGACGCTTTCCCCTTCTCTACTTGATCAGAAGAACGCCGCTAATTTCCTCAAGAACCATTTCTCTCCTCTTCGGGTACATTAATTTTTCTCAATTTTAATTTTGGATGATACCACCTCGTATCCAAAAACTCACTAGCAGATTAATTTATGTTTGAGTGAATAGAAATCTTTGAAAAATGTTCAAAGAGAATTTGTCTTGTACAAGGCGTAGGAGAAATTGATGGAGTCGAAGTTTCAATCTCTTACATGTATAATTACTTGGTGCATTTGCACTTTCAAAAAAAATCTTTGAAAGATGGCATATATACATGTGTATATATATGACCTTGTTATCTCATTAATTAAACCAAGAACATGAATTTTCTCAATTTTATTTTTGGATGATACCATTGTTATCGGAAAACTCACTAATCCACTAATTTAGGTTCGAGTTGTATAAAATCTTTAAAAGATGGCTTACTCCAGACAGTACTTCAGTATATGAATTTTCTCAATATTATTTTTTGATGATACCACCTTAAATGTGAAAATTCAATAGTACTAATTCAAATTCGAGTCGATCGGATAAATTTTTTGAAAGACGGCAAAACAGATTAAATATATATATATATATATATATATATATATATATATATATATATACACATGTATAAATGACCTTTTTATCCCATTAATTAAACCAAGTACTGGCTAGTTATTAACTGACTTCTGGATGGTCAGGCCGGTTGTTGCAAGCCACCGGCGCATTGTGAGTTCCAATACAAGAACGCCACCTACTGGACGGCGCCGAGGTCCGGCCCGGCGGCCGACGACACCGACTGTGACACGTGGAGCAACAAGCAGAATGAGTTGTGCTACAACTGCAACTCGTGCAAGGCCGGGTCCCTGGCCAACGTGAGGAAGCAGTTGAGGACCATGGCCATCTTCTTTATATTCCTCATCGTCTTCGTGGCCGCCGTGCTCGCCGCCGCTTGCCGGAACAACAGCATGCCTGATCTATGGAATCGTGAAGACTGCTAATTTGGTTTAGTTTTCTTTTGTTGTTTGTGGTGGATAGGGCTAATGATTGATTAGTTGGTGTTGGATGTCTCCTTTTTTTCCCATTGGACGATGACAAAAATTTGTTAGTAGTGTTTTTGTTGCTTAGAACATTCTTTTTTTGTGTGATTTAGCTAACTCCTGGTTAACTATAACTAATCAAATTTCTTCGAAATTTCTCGAGATAGGTGTATGGAGTATGGCATTAAAAAATTTCTAAAGTTTGATTCATTAAAAATATAAGAAGAGTTTTGTCTGATCAAAAATCTTACCAACTTAGCGGATGTATTTAAAGTCGCTGAGCTTGTTGTTCTTGTAATTATTTAATTTACAAGGATGCAACACTCTAATACTGCAAAACAACCAAACAAATCTCTCGTTTTCCCTAAAAAAGAGAGATTTGTTTAATGTCTGATGTGATCAGATTGGAGAAACTTTTATTAGTATTGACTTTTTTTTAATCGATAGATTTTTATTAATAGTAATAAAATTTCAAATTAAATATTAACATATTAACCAATATTGACGACTTGACATTTCTTCTGAAGTTAGCCTATAGCTTTTCAGTACCTTTAATGCACTTTCCAACTTATATTGGGTGACGTTTTTAATCATGTTTTGTTCTAACATTACTATCACTTGGCGTGTTTTGAGATTAGAATATTTTAAAATAAAAATAATTACGAGAATTATTGTGTTACAATTTCACTTAGCACGAATCTAGCTCAATTCATAAGCACGATACAATTCCAATCAGATTAAATTTGAACTATTGAGGATATAACTTAATATTTGTTGGTAGAATTTTCTCAATTTTAAAATGGACTCGAAAAAACTAACGTAACGTGGGTAGAATGGTAATAAGTTCTGCCTCATTTTTCTTGGTGAGTCAATTCCCACCCCTTACAAAAATGACAAAATTTTATTTGGGAGAAGAACAAAATCCAATACCATATAGAATCTCAGAATTTAGGTCAACCCGCTTAAATTTTTTTGAGAAAAAAACTCGAAAACTCGTTACAAAAATTTAGCACCCACCCTTTAGTTAGTTACAACTTACAAGCAACTGCTGAGTCACAAACTAAATGCAAATAACTTCTTAAAAGGTTAAAAACTTTTTCACCAAAAAGTTTAAAAATTTGGGCAAATTATCTTCAGGTCTCCGGATTATAATTTTATCACTCGCAAGTTCCTGTGCTTCAAAAATAGTGTATAAAGTCCCTGCTTTTTAAGAAATATTGGTCTCAGGGACCTTCTACACTATTTCTGAAACACAGGAACCTGCGAGTGATAAAATTATAATCCAGGGACCTGAAAATAATTTGCCCTAAAAACTTTCACTTTTTACACATTAAAAAGCGAAACAAGAGGATCGAAAAGGAAAATAACACGAATTAATAGCTGTAACATTTTATTTAACTGTCATTGCACAGACAAACAACAGCTGTTACAGATTATTTACCAGAAATAGAAAAATCCAACCACCAATTTGCCTGTTTTCCCATCAATTTTTGGCTGGTTTTATTAATATTTCCTAATTTCTCTCGATCTGTTCCCCTCCTTCCCCAACAATAAAAGGGAATCATCCCTTAGATTTGAAAATCTAAAACGCATCTCTAAACTGAGAGGGGTTTTAGCAACTCCCTCCTCACCACTCCTTGATCAATATATTAATTCTTATATCCAATCCAAAAATTTAAAAGATGGTGCGGATTAGTAACGGGGTACTGGCGTTCCTCAACATGATGACCCTTCTCGCAGGGTTGGCTGCGGTGGGCGCTGGGCTCTACTTCATGGTAGGGCCCGGCGCTTCCGTGACAACTTGCGAGAAGGACATCGACAAGCCATTGTTGTACCTCGGGACAGCGTTGTTCGTGGTGTCATTCCTCGGATTGGTTGGGTCGTGCTGCCGTGTCAACCTCGTCCTGTACATATACCTGACGTTCATGTTCCTGTTGATCTCGGGGCTCATCGTCTTCGCCATTGTCGCGTTCCTCGTCACCAACGGGGGCGTGAGGCGCGTGACGTCGATTACCAAGGCGACAGATTTCCAGGGGAGGGTGTGGAACCACCTTGTCGGGAGCAAGAACTGGGATGGGATTAGGAGCTGTTTGGTTGATTCCGAAATCTGCAAGAACGTGGGGGGAGGTGGTGGTGGTGACCCAAAGTTGGCGGAATTTTATCAGAAGAATTTGTCTCCACTACAGGTGAATTTTTCGTATTTTAATTCCCTTTTTATTATTTCTTGATCTTTTATTTTAAAAAAATTGAATTGGTTTAAGTGATCAATCAAGCATTCCGTTTTAGACTTGCTTAGGATTAAAAAAAATTCTTGCTTTATCATTCCTGACCAATTGCTTAGGATTGGAATTTAATTGTTGATGCCACCTGCTACTTGACAGAGAATTGGATTCCATTTGCATTAGCCTATCCAGGCTTTTATAGATTATCATTTTTTTTAAGGTTTAAACCAAATTCGAGCCGGTTAGTACGTAGTTTTCCGAGGTTAGGTTATGTAGCAACTTTTAAGTTCGTCCAAATGCTCTTATAGATTATCATTTTTTTTTGGTAAATGAAAATTGTGGGTTTAAATTGTTTCCATAATTTTGGATCTTGGACGATCGTTGGGACTCGATCTTCTCACCTCATGCTTAAGGACTGACACCGTATCCATCAGACCATACATGCAGTGGTAGATTATCATATCTTTAGCCTTGGATTTGGACGATCTTGCAAGATTACTTAGCCGTTAGTGACATTAATTGTCTTTAACTTCCTTAGAATGTCCTAATACAGAACCAGTTCCATTTCTGTCCCGATCCTGATTAGTTCACATTCCTTGTACGTTACGTAGATTGCCACAAGATTTGCATTTCGTAAAAGGAAGATGTTGCCAATTAATTTGGCATCTCTTTCACACTTACCAACAGCTACTTGATCAATTTTCACGAGAATTATTCTAACTTTATCGTCTCGCATTCAAGTCGTTAATATCATAGTAGTGTTAAATACTTAGGTCTTATCCGACTCAAATATGGATTAGTGTGTTATCCTTTCCATATACATTGACTATATTTTTATGTACAAATTGTTGAATGGTCACTGTCATGTTAACGGGAGACGTTTTTAGTCCTGGTAACTTCATCTGCTAACTAACAGAGGCGGTTCTTTCTCTTCTTTTTCGCCATCTGCAGTCTGGTTGCTGCAGTCCACCAGCTTCATGTGGATTCCAAGCAAAGAATGCGACGTTCTGGGTCCCTCCGTCGACCGGTGCAGCATCAGAAGACGCGGATTGCGCAAGATGGAGCAACCAGCAACAAACGCTCTGCTACGACTGCGACACTTGCAAGAACGGGTTCGTAAACAACATCAAGCACAAGTGGAAGGCCATCACCATCGTCAATGTGGCCGCCTTGATCATCTGCATATTCGTGTACGTTGTCGGTTGTTGCGCAAAGTCTAACAACAGCAGAGGCAGCAAGCACAGCAGATTCAGAAGCTATGGCGGCTACCAGTACGCTGCTTGATTGACTTGGCGTGTCGAAAGAAGAGAGATGTTTCTGTTATTGAGTTAGATGAACATTCCCAGTTGGAAGTAAACTGACAATTGCTCTGTTGATTAGGAAAAGTAGATTAAGATATATAATGAGATAGACCCTACTGTTACTAATGAATCCCTTGTTCTCAAAGCAAGTTGATCCAGACATTCCGAACATCTTACAAATACGCCTCTCCCCGGCACTTACCGGGGAGCGGTTGAACTGGCCGGAGAGAGTATATCACCGACCAAGACATAATTTGTTAAACCAGATGCTCTAACCTATCGCATTCCCACATCAACGGAATAGAAGTTGCAGCAATGAGAACCCAAGAACTTATGTTCGGAGAGAAAGAAAGGCGAATGGGGCACAAATGTTGGGAAATGGAATTAGACCAAAAGTTGGTACAACTCTCACCATCTGTAAGATAGGGAAATCTTTGAGGTTGCTCACTTGAGAAAAGTACATCCGAGAAACAGGAAGAAGTACGCCACGAATGATGTGAGGAGCTCGAGAGTCCAAGTGCGAGGTAATATGAATATAGGTACCAAGGGCCCAAGTATGGAACCAACTACCACGCCAGTGACAAGAGTTCCCATTCTGCAATATAGACAACATGAAGCAAATTAACAATAAGCAAAACACCAGACACCCGTACTTCAAGGAGAGGCCTCGAAAGGCAAAAGCACAAAAACGCAGGAGTGCAAGCGTGCTGCATCTTTCATGAACTCACCCTACGATGGCAGCTCGACCCCAGCTCTTCGTTTTCTGATGGAGAAAATATACGCAGGCTGCTAAAGCTACAAACACCTACAGAAGCAATAAAGGCCGTCAAGTATCAGGAGGCACCTCCCTCTATACCTCTCCTCATACAAAAAACCGGCAGCTACCAAGTCAACACTACCACAGATTATCCATGAATGAAGTGAATGTGAAAGGAAATACAAGCACAGACAAACAAATAATTTGCAAGCTCATGAAAATGAAGTTGAAATAAAATAGCTTCCACTTTTCCTTGACAGTTGCATGCGAAATGCACTCTGAACCAAACAGCCTCCTGCTTAGATCAAGAGCAGTGAAGTTGACGGATGTAAACTGAAAACATCAAACACATTCACACCATTGCTTGAGACCGGACCAATACAAGTTGGCACTTTCAACCAAAAGCATACTGGAGTGTGCTGGAAGTGACAGCTTTTCCCATTACAAATATGTAGGAGAGTGACAGAAGGGACTTCTATAGAACAGAAGAGAAATGTCATCGTAGTCGAAACAAGCCAGTCATTTCCACTATGAACGAACCTGAAGACATTTATGTCCAAGGAAAAGATAAACAAACCTGAAAGGAAGGTCCACCTTCCGCAGAACTGACGATACTCCAAACGCCCATGGAAGCAAAGAGGAACAATCTTCCAAAAATAATTTCCTTGGGAGGCATTTCCACCAAATTGAGGAAGTTGAGGAACCAGGGAGGTGACTCCTGAACTTTCTTCTTTAAGCTGCTCTTCAAATTGATCTTTGACCTCTTTCTTTCTTTAAAGCTAGTCATTAATAATTTCTCAAAAGAAGCCTCTATTGATTCTTCGCTTCGCTCATCACCAGCATACTGCTCCAAGAGAAAATTGCGCGATGACCAAATCTCCTCCTCGGAAGAATAAGGACTGATTCCCAGACGCCTATGAGGATCCCAAACATTCATCCGGGGAAACTTTGGTGCATTGCCTGCATAAGAAAGATATCGCAGATAAGGAATACTGGCCATCTAACACACAAAAGATATATAAGTCATCATGAGCAGAAGATTCATATAAATCAAAAATCAAAGCCGATCATGTAGATTTCCAATGGCAGCTTACACAAGCAAATCATTAGCCACTCCCAAGAAAAATAGAGTAATACCTATATCAATTTGAATTGCCACCCTACATCGAGAGCTACGGGAAATGAAACATACAAAAGAACTTTTCTGTTGAGATCTTTGTTCTCCTAGTACTATGATTAACTTAGATGACAACAGAAAACCCGAGGACTGATATGAGAATAACCCTGTTGCCTCCTGATAAACACGTTCTAATACATCGATTACATCACAGAACAAGCATTCTCGAATTCAACCAATGGCATCCCAGAGCCCCTTCCACCAACTGCACCCTGATTGGTCACACAGATCTTCTAGCACCGGATATTTCTTGAAGACAGAATGGTTTATGAGAATGTGAGCCACATGAAGGTATCACTAAGAGCTTCCAGTAGAAGTAGTCACAAGAGAGATCATTCAACATAGAGCAAGAAACCTACGAGTGAAAAGCAAGCAGTGGTATCTAACAAATCTACCCGAAAAGGCAGGATCCGACTATACCCTAAACTTAACTGGTAACGAGATGGATCTCTAATCACAAGCCTAACGTGGTTTCTCTCTCCTCCACTTCAAATGACACAATACAGAAAGCGTAATTCCTTCCAACAGAATTATCTACTTGAACAAATTCCCTTGGAAATCAGACCATGCAAACCGCTGCTACTGGTACTTGATACTGCAACAAAATTGGCGAATTGATGATACTCCAACCACCCATGAAAGCAGTAGAACCAACCTCTGGAAGTGAACACAAAAGACAGGAGTATCACGAAACACTCGAGGATGCCCCGGATTGCTCCTATCACCATTCCGATCCTCGTTTCCCATGCGACCCGAAAACAATCTCTCTTGGTTACCAATATAAACACATGACCACAACATACAACCGGCATACAATGTGAACAACCCGGGATATCAGCCCAGCCGCGCATTCCACAACGCAGCTTTTCGGGTTCATCTCTATCACCATTATCCGAAACTCAAACAACAGCTCCCTACACCAACCGCAACGAAACGAAACCCAAACAATTTATCAAACCCAGAATTACCTTCATAAGGCGCGGCCGCAGAGCATTTGACGGTGGTGGTAAGGGTTCTTCTCCTCCGCTCCGAATTGGGTCCACACGAAGTTATCCCCTTTCTCGCGCTTTCTCCGAGTTTGGTCCTGCAAGAACAAGTTTTTATCAAGAAAAGGGAAAATACCCAATTACCCAGAGACCAAGAGAGAGAGAGAGAGGGGTTCTTACTGAGGAAGAAGAGTAGAAGGAGAAGAGAAAGTGGGACTAGAGAGGAGAAAGGAAGCCATTTCCTTCCCCAACTAGAATCGATACTCTGGAGAAGCTTTCACCTTTGATAATTTGCTCTCCCTCTCTCTGTGTTGGGTTTTAGGTGAGGGGGACTAAGGACGGAGGGGCGAGGAAAACTTTAATGGTGGGGTTGTTCCGTCGCCGCCGATGGATGTGGCTCCATGGAAAACTGTCCTTTTCCTTCGGGGTCAGGGTAGGGTCTGTAGAGGATGGTAACCAATTTTATTTCGGTTTCTAAAAATTGATGAGTCAATTTAGAGGAGACCAAAATTTAATGATGTTTAAAACCTCAATGTTTAAGTCAATCTCTAAATTTAAATTCACCAAAAAAAATTTATATTTGGAATTTACCTTCGAGATAATTCATCACTTACGGAATCATATGTGAAATAAGCTACTTGGTACTAAATTGAAAATTTTCTTTTCTATAGTTTCCATATTTGAATGCCTTTCTTTTTATATAGGGAAAAATTCATTAGTACTGAGGTTTGTCATAATATACTAAGAAATTCATGCTTTAGTTAATTAGTCCATTTTTTTAATCGAATTTGTTAGTCTTTCGAATCAATTTATATCTCAAATAATACATGAGATTACCAAAATATCATCACTCACTTTAAAACTCTCAGATCACCCTAAAAACACACAAATCTACCACAGTAAAAAACCGCACACATCAGATTAAAAAAATTTAAATCTACTCAGGATCCAACTCAATTAATTAATCATAAACCCAAATGATAAGTCTCCGTCTCCATCCCACTTGTTGGGTTTATTCTACATGTTCCATTTTTCTTGTTAATTCAATAGATTTACTAAATTAGTGCTCATTATGTTATTTCTTCGCACAAAAAATCTCTTTTTATTTTTATGGGTCCACAAGACTCTTTCTCTTCCTTTGTCTGATGAGTAAGTGAAAATACTTTTTTATAGGTTCACAAGACTCTTTTCCCGTCATTTGCCTCATGAGTAAATAAAAATCTATTTTTATTGGTTGAGTTTTTAGTTTATTATCTTTGTTCCTAAACCCTAACAGTTAGTTTCTTTTGTTTTTAATGTGGTTGGCCAAATTTTTTAAACCTGTAAGAAACTAATGAGTTCTATTTTTTAAAATTTAAAGACTATTTAACTATAGATTGGACCTTTGAGTACATTATGTCAAACCTTATGAACTTCTCAATATTTTTAGCATTTTGGACATTTTTTTTGAAGCAACATTTGCTAGGATGTTAGTTTGTTAAATTATCATGTATGTTACTAATATTCATTGTTGGATGGAACAAACCAAGATTAAAGTTTAACTGAAGGATTTATTATGTGTCAAGGATCAATAAATCAGACCATGATCCTACCATATCCAAGAAACTCTGAAAATGAATTACCAAGTCTGAATCTGGATCAAGATTCTGGGTGCAGTCTATAGAAAAAGTGTGAGTTTAGTATGATTTTCGATCCTCTATACCCCTCAAAAAGATCTGGATCTGCATCTACTCTATAAAAAAAAAGTTTGAGCCGGTCAATTGTTTGGCAAAAGAATTTTACAATGGTCTACAGATAAGTATGATTTTCTACTATTCGTTAGTTAGAATTTTATTATATGATAATTTTTTTATTCACTTTTTCTTTTTTTTTGAAAGGTGATTCACTTTTTCTATCATAATTTTTTTTTTAAAAATTCAATGATCTAAATAATGTTATTTGTGACGGCACTCGTTTGATGCGAACGTTAGAAGTTGGGCATACGGAAAATTCTGTAGATCCAAAAAATTATGAACAGACCCCAAAAGTATTATGAACAAGGGTTGTACTTCATCTCTTGAAAAATCAAAAAGTTGTACTTCCTAAAAACTTTGAAGTGTCATCCAAAATTGAATGATAAATAATGAGCTAGCTCCGAAGAGAATCTTGAGACCATTATATAACCATATTCCATTCTGGTTTAGCTGTCACATGATAACGCTAGGGCCAAAAAAGCAACTTTGGGAGTTGGCTTGTACTAGCTTTTGAGTTTTGGTTTATACTATATGTATCTGAATTTATTGTGTCACCTAATTTAGATTTAAGATGAGTGAAATTTTTGATAAGTGGTAAAAAATTTCCAACAAATATTTAACATTGATTTGTTCAAAAATACAAACTCAAGATTTAATTAAATGATCTTTTGATTTGAGGATTGTGTTCGAGATGGATACATGCTAGAAGACCAAGAAGCTGATCCTAAATTAAGAATCGGAATTGACATTAATTATTCTAATTTTACTGGAGATTTCATGTATGAATTCTGAAAATAATTTAAGCGAAAAATATATGGCTCTCTTTATTTTGGGGAGCTTTTTTGGTACATAATATTTTACATCTCATATCACGTCAAACAAACACCTGTCATAATATAAAAATTATAATATTAAACGAGCAACCAATTGCTAATTACCATGTATGCTTAACTTATTTAAAAGCTGTTTCCTCTACTAGTACATATATGGAGAATCTGTCATTGTTCTCTAGTGCTGCATTTATCAAATAATTACCATTATCACTTCTCTAGTGCTGCCATTATCCTTGTCATCATTCTTGTTGGCATGCTAGTAGCTAATTCTAAAAAAAAACATTATCATGTCTTTAGTTATGTTAATTAATAGCACTAGCTTAACCAAAAAAATTTATATTCGAGTACTTAAGAATACAGTAGAGTTAATTCTTGAGAGAACTTTACCATATTTCAAATGTCCTACTATCTCGAACTTTAACTAATCGACCAGTGATTAGCCGGATATGAGATGATATATAGCAGCAGCCCTAATCCTCTATCTCCATAACAAATGGACACTAAAAACAAGATAGAGAGCTCAAGTACATAATCTCATCAAAGCCCTTTTTCCAACCAACTAATTGTCTCAAGAAGCCCACATGGAAACAATGAAGAGTTAGTTCATCACAAGCATGAGATCAGGTGCATCAATGGAAGGACTAATCACTAACAAAGGTGATGGGAAGAGGTACCTTGGGGTTAGGCAAAGGCCATCAGGGAGATGGGTAGCTGAGATTAAGGACTCCTCAAAGAAGCTTAGGCTATGGCTAGGAACCTTTGATCGGGCAGAGGAAGCAGCCTTGGCTTATGATGGTGCAGCCAAGCTTCTTAGAGGGAGAAATGCAAGGATCAACTTCCCTATTATGGGCAGCCATGAGGAGAATTCCGTTGGTGTCCAGATACCGGGTGGTATCAACCCTAGGCTGCACCAAATGCTGCATCATGCAATCATGAAGAAGAGAGAGAAATCATCTTCAGGTTACAATAATGGTCAAGAAATTGGTTCATCTGATCATAATCAATCACTTGTTGAAGGTACTCAAGTGGGTTCTCTTCAAGTGCTGTAGATGCAAGAGAGGCTGTGTGGGCAATCTATTGGAAGCTCCAAGGTCTATTCTTCTGTTATTGTTGCTCCTTCTTTTAGTTATGTTCCCATTGACAAGTAGGAAACATGAAATGTCAAGTGAATAAATTCAAGGTCTAATGCAGTTCTAAATTATCTCAAAATTTTAAGTTTATCCAATTCTGGTTTGTAAGGGGTATTTTATTGTCTATTAACAAATGCAATATTAATGTCATCTTAGATTTCATTCTATAGTCTATTCAATTGAACCTCGTGTAATGAATTGTAGTAGCAACGGTATCATTAAATATTCGATCGGAATTGTTTTTTCTCCAACATTTAATTTTCATGATGTTCTTCTAAACTATATAAAACATGTACAAATAGACACAATTTTCTTGAGGTACCATCATTTTTATTTAATACCACGATACATTATCCTCTCTTTTTTGCATAATATATATTATCCTTTTAAAATATTATGGCGATATCTTACAGGACATTTATTTATTTATATATACAGTTACAAATTTCGTACAAATAATCGAATGTGTTCATTCTACTTGTTCTTCTTTCATTCGATTACTTTACTACTTGTGTTTATATCCAAATTCATCACATACAAAAGTTTTCCGGTACAACAAACAGATAACACAAAAGAGATTAAAAGAATCTGGCTATGTTGAATTGCACGTGTAGAATTGTGTTTTGGCAGTATTATCGTATGGTACTCTTTCAAGTATTAGAGGTGTTATCTCCCCTACGCCCAATCTGTAGGATCTATATGCTTCTGTGGCAAAGAAACTTAACCGTGAGTTACTGAGGATCGTAAATTCCTGCAATCACAAACTTAACCGTGTGTATGATCTAATGTACGGCAATTTATTTACAACAACTAAATAACACCATCAACCGAACTTCAAGATTAGATTCATTCCAAGTACTTGGCCCAAACGTAAAATCAAGAGTTAAATCAAAAGTACCTCGAATTAAAAATAAGAACAACTTACCTAGTCGTTGCGTGAGAATTTCCTTATTTTTGCTTCGTATTTGAGAAATCGTGATGTCATTAGAATCAAGCAATAAGCGAAAAGAGTCACCTTCTCCTCTTTTGTGTCACGCCACAGTCGGATGCTGGTTGATGTTGTTGAGCAAGGATTCGTACCTCCTATTTAGATAATTTGTGAGTTTGGTTTTGCGTTTGAGGTGTTGGTCACTTCTATCGTTATTAATCTTCTCTTCCAGGCCACGTCTCCCTTCATTTTATGTGTAACTACCTAGACCTAAGATTGAGGCTTAGCTTGCGGCAATTAATCACGTAGTGCCCGAGAAAGTAGTGGAAATTGTGGATGAGTCTGTTTATAAATTGTTTAGTGAGTGGGTGGTGAATTATGTTTAGGTCACTGATTAATTGTGTTTTGATCATTTAATTTCTAAAGTTTTTTTCATTTAAAATTCTGGATTTTACATCCCTTCCCCCTTAGAAAAAGTTTGGTTCTCATTGAACAAATCATACGGGCAGCATGTGGTGTTCTTCGTAAAGCTTTGGATCTCGAGGTTATTCTCTCATGTCACTAATGATTTATGAATTTTCATAGAAGCTTATGAATCTGATCAATTTTTTTTAACCTAACAATTCACACACATTAGTCGTTTTTTTTTGTGTGGACTCGATCAGGTTGTCAATCATCAATTCTAGAGCATGTTTATTTTTCCCATAGGTTATACCTATACAGTTACAAGAGCAAGTCTATTTAAGGGATTTGTTGACTTACAATTGAAGATGGAAGTACTTCACCCCTAAAAAGAGTATTTCAGTGATGGAGGAAATGAGACATTTAGCTAAACCAGTCTATGTAACATAAATATTTTTGGCAATAAGTATTAATTTCTTAAAGGATAACTTAAATGGTTTATTACTCTTATATTAGATAAACAACTTAACTATTTAGCTACCCTACTTATATAAAAAAAACTTGTTAGCTACACTTGATTTGATGTGATTTCACGTAGTGTGGATAAATAAATTTGACTTTTTTTATAAATAAATTTGACTTATTGTTGATTATTGGCTGTAAAAAACCAAATAAAAAAATCAAGTATCTAGTTTAGATGATGGATAAAAAAATTAGATAAGAAGGTTCTTGAACTAACCAACCGTTGAAGGTTGTAAGAAATAATGTTTTGTTTATTTTTTTTCTGTTTTAGAATTTAATTTTGACTAATTGAACCATTAGGACGAGATATTGGCTTTCATAATTTTGGTTGATCCTGAGATAAGTTAAACTAAGAGTTAGGTTCGAATTAATTGAGGTGTAATTTGTGAAGCTTATTAACGTCTATGACAGAGAACTGACTGTGGATGACGACATTGCTTTTCTTCATGAAACTGGGTTTTGATTATTTGTGTTTAAAGCATTTTTACTGAACGTCAATTCTGACTTAATTTGTTTGACTGCAGACAGAAGGGAAACTAATCCCACCTATTTCTGAATTATGATTTTTTCTTGTTCAACATTATTGGATTCTATTTAAAAATAATATTTTTATTTTCCTAAGTCGTGATCAAAAATCTTCTTAAATGAATCAAAAATTCTTAATCAATTGTAATTACTATTTTACATGTAACCTTAAAATAAAATAAAAAAATAATTGCATGAGGATTTTTGTCTCCGCATGATTTATCATCAAGTAAAAGAAATTTGATCAATCCTTTGGAAAAACTTGATCTCGATCATTTTCATCTCATATATATATATATAGTGTTTAGTATTGGAAGATCAAAAAGTGCTTGAAGAGTCACTGAATAAACTTTGATATATATATTATTTTAATATTAACGTAAAAATTCGAGTAAGATCGGAGCATAGACCTAATCAAAGTCAACAAATTTTGTATTTTTGAATTAATCATACTTGACTCGATTACAGATTAATCATCCTGATATAAAGTAACGGTACAATACCCATGAAACAGATTAGACAAAACTTGCTTAGCGTTTTTTTATTTATAAGTACAATTTCAAATATTTACAATAAAATTAGTATGTGGTATAAGGAAATTTCAATAAAAAAAAAGAGAGAGAAAAAAGGCGTGACACAGTCGTGTGCGTTCCATTTTGCATGTGTGACCACGGACTATAAAAGCCCGAGCTTTTATTTCCTTTTCCCCTCCCGAAAACAAAGAAATTGGAATCTGAAATTGGAAAAAATGAGTAAGGAAAGGGAACGAAAAGGAAGCAAGTCTCGACTCCGAAAGATAAAAAATAATTTAATTTAATCTGTTTTAATTAAATAGGCTTGGTTTTAATTACGATGAGTCTCCTCCTCGAGTCCAGATCTCTTCCTCCTATTTGTTTTTTCTTTTATTTTTTTTCGCATATTTTCGTTTAATATAATGAAATAGTTAAGAGTTAATGACCGTTGGATTTGGAGTCTCTCCTCCTCCTCGATCGGACAGAACGGAGAGATAGTTGTGATGCATATTTTTTCTTTTTCATTTTTTATATTTTCTTTTAATTTAATTTCTCTACTCAATTTTCCCATGTCTCTTGTCCTCCTCCTCCTCCTCATATTTATTTTTTGCTTTATTCTTTTCGCATAGTTTCATTTAATATAATTAAATAGTTAAGAGTTAATGACCGTTCCCTCCTCCTCCTCGATCGGAGAAATCAGAGAGATAGATCTGATGCGTGATTTTTTTTACTTTTTTATTTTTTGTATTTTTTTAAATTTAATTTCTCTGCTCAATTTTTCGATGTCTCTCTTTCTCTTCATATTTATTTTTTGCTTTATTCTTTTCACATATTATCACTTCATATAATTAAACAGTTAAGAGTTAATGACCGTCGGAGTCCCTCCTCCTCCTCGATCGGAGAGATAGTTCCGATGCATTTTTTTTTATTTTTCATTTTTCATATTTTGTTTTAAATTAATTTATCTGCTCAATTTTCCGATGTATCTCGTCCTCCTCCTATTTTTTTGTTTATTTTTTTTCCATATTTGCACTTAATGTAAGTAAATAGTTAAGAGTTAATGACCATTGGAGTCCCTCCTCCTTCTCAATCGGAGAGATAGTTCGAATGCGTGTTTTTTTCACTTTTTGTATTTTGTTTTAAATTAATTTCTCTGCTCAATTTTCCGATGTATCTTGTCCTCCTCCTCCTCCTCTTTTTTGCTATATTTTTTTCCATATTTTTATTTAATGTAATTAAATAGTTAAGAGTTAATGACCGTTAGAATCCGTCCTCCACCTCGATCAGAGAGATCAGAGAGAGAAATAGTTCTGATGCGTGTTTTTTTTGCTTTTTCCTTTTGCGTATTTTGTTTTAAATTAATTTCTTTGATCAATTTCCTGATGTCCCTCGTCGTCCTCCTCCTCCTATTTTTTTTAAATTCTTATCGCATATTTTTACTTAATATAATTAAATAGTTAAGCGTTAATGACCGTTGGAGTCCCTCCTCCTCCTCGATCGGAGAGATAGTTCTGATGCATTTTTTTCTTTTTTCTTTTTTGTATTTTCTTTTAATTTAATTTATGTGCTCAATTTTTTATGTCTCTCGTCCTCGTCCTCGTCCTCCTCCCATTTGTTTTTTTCTTTATTCTTTTCACATATTTTTACTTAATGAAATTAAATAGTTAAGAGTTAATACTGTTGGAAGCCATCCTCCTCCTCGGTCGGAGAGATCTGAGAGATAGTTCTAATGCATTTTTTTTACTTTTCCATTTTTCATATTTACTTTGAAATTAATTTCTCTGCTCAATTTCCTGATGTCTCTCGTCCTTCTCCTCCTCCTCCTACTATTTATTTTTTGCTTTATTCTTTTCCCATATTTTTATTTAATATAATTAAATACTTAAAAGTTAATGACTGTTGGAGTCCCTCCTCCTCGACCGGAGAGATAATTCTGATGTGTTTTTTTTTTGCTTTTTCATTTTTTGTATTTTCTTTTAATTTAATTTCTTTACTCAATTTTCCGATGTCTCTCGTCCTCCTATTTATTTTTTGCTTTATTCTTTTTCGCATATTTTCATTTAATGTTATTAAATAGTTAAGAATTAATGATCGTTGGAGTCCCTCCTCCTACTCGATCGGAGAGATAGTTCCGATGTATTTTTTTTGCTTATTCATTTTTGTATTTTCATTTAATTTAATTTTTCTGCACAATTTCCCGATGTCTCTCGTCCTCCTCCTCCTCCTATTTATTTTTTGCTTTATTCTTTTCACATATTTTCATTTAATGTAATTAAATAGTTAAGAGTTAATGACCGTTGAAATCCCTCCTCCTTCTCGATCAAAGAGATAGTTCTAATACGTGTTTTTTTTTGCTTTTTCATTTTTTGTATTTTCTTTTAATTTAATTTCTATGCTCAATTTCCCAATGTCTCTTGTCCTCCTCCTCCTCCTAATTGTTTTTTCCTTTATTCTTTTCACATATTTTCATTTAATGTAATTAAATAGATAAGAGTTAATGACTTGTTGGAGTCCCTCCTCCTCCTCGATCAGAGAGATCGGAGAGATAGTTCCGATGCATTTTTTTTTGCTTTTTTATTTTGCATATTTTCTTTTAATTTTATTCATCTACTCAATTTTCCGATGTCACTCGTTCTCCTCCAACTCCTATTTGTTTTTTGCTTTATTTTTTTGCATATTTTTATTTAATGTAATTAAATAGTTAAGAGTAAATGACCGTTGGAGTCCCTCCTCCTTGATCGGAGAGATTTCCTATGCGTGTTTTTTCTTTTTTGTATTTTCTTTTATTTTAATTTATGTGCTCAATTTTCTGATGTCTCTCATCCTCCTACTCCTCCTCCTATTTTTTTTTCTTTATTCATTTTCACATATTTTCATTTAAGAGTTAATGACCGTTGAAGTCCCTCCTCTTACTCGATCGGAGAGATAATTCCTATGCGTATTTTTTTTTCTTATTCATTTTTCATATTTTCTTTTATTTAATTTCTCTCCTTAATTTCCCGATGTCTCTCGTCCTCCTCCTCCTCCTATTTGTTTTTTGCTTTATTCTTTTAGCATATTTTCATTTCACATAATTAAATAGTTAAGAGTTAATTACCACTGGAGTCCCTCCTCCTCCTCGATCGGAAAGATAGTTCTGATGCATGTTTTTTTCTTTTTCATTTTTTGTATTTTGTATTTTCTTTTAATTTAATTTCTATGCTCAATTTTCCGATGTCTTTCGTCCTCCTCCTATTTTTTTTCTTTATTATTTTCACATATTTTTATTTAAAATAATTAAATAGTTAAGGGTTAATGACCGTTGGAGTCCCTCATCCTCCTCCTCGATCGGAGAGATTGTTCCAACGCGTGTTTTTTTTGATTTTTTGTATTTTGTTTTAATTTAATTTCTATGCTCAATTTCCCAATGTCTCTCGTCTTTCCCCCTCGGAAGAGTTAAATAGTCTAGAACTGAGAGATAGTTTTGATGCGTGTATTTTTTTCTTTCATTTTTTGTATTTTGATCAGAAGCACTTAATTAATTAGCATTTACTCTTGTTAGTTTAATAGCTTTGAACTTAGTTTTTATATACACCTATAATTACTCTCCTTTCTGAAGGGGATGACGATGTTCGATCAATTCATGTCATGTTTCTGTGTTCTTAGCCAGCTTTTATGTTTTGGCCGGATGGTGAAGATTCTAACATCTTCCTCTCTTTTTTGTAGGTTATATACTCTGTCTGTAGTTCAATGCCCCAAACGCATTTATGTTCTTGTTTCTTTTTTTAGGCGCAATACCACTGGAAAAACTATTATCTTATTTGATTCCTGGTATTCGGTGGACTTCCATGCTACTGTGCTTAACCATCTCGGGTTCGAAACCTGTTGCTCCCATAGCACCGATTTAGGCCACAAAAAGTATCTCAGTTTAAGTTTTTCCGCAAATCCCCCAACAACCCCATTCTGTTTGTCACTAGTGTCCCGAGTGGCGAGAAAGTGCCTCGTATTGCCACTTGCATCATACAGTGCGATCCGCCCCGCGGGACTGAAGTGAGTGTTCTTCCCTTTTTTTTCCTTTGCTATCCTTTATATTTGTGGATGTTCTGACTGTTTCCCTATTTCAGGACTATCTTGACTCTAAGTTTTGCAGAGATGCTAGAGGCCTTCTCTTCTTGCCTCCTGAGGAGCTCAATTTTTTGGATCACTTGACGGTATAAAGAGTTATGAACATTTTATGGATCACTTTTAAAATTGTTGTGTGATGTAGACTGCTGGGGTGACTACTGAGATGCTTGTCCTGAGTGAAAACTTGAAGCAGTCGCCAATACCAAACTCTGTGGTAGGTCAGGAACATGGATTGATAAGTCTTGAATGTTTTAGTTTGTTCAAACAAAATATTTTAATGGGCTCTGGTATTGTGATAGTTTTTACAAGCTAAAGCTTGATACCCTTTTCACTGAGATCCTGTTAACCTTGCATCATAATATTGGTACTAAGCATAGTTTGTCTAATAAATCATCTACTTACTTGTAGCATAAATATCTCGGTCATATATCTAAAAAAAGAATCGAAAGATCAGTAAAGAATAAAATCCTACTTGATTTAGATTTTACTGATCTTGGAATTTGTGTTGAGTGCATTATAGGAAAGAACAGAAGACACACAATTAAGAAAGTAGCCACAAGAAGCTCGCAGCTCCTTGAGATTATACACACCAATATTTATGGGCCTTAAGTGAGAAACCTAGCTCTGATACCATATGTTAGCATAATTTTAATCAATCCTAATTATGCAAATCAAGATCCATAATATTGCATAGAACATAATAGCCAAGATCTTAGAACAAGATGATTTTCACATATAATTAAAAATCAAGAAAATATACCTTGATCCATGACGAGAGCGACAACGAAAGCAGTTGATTGTCAGAATTGTGTTTCTCCCTCTTGACCCCTTTATATTGACAAGCTTTCTTGATGGAGAAAAAATTTACATAAAATTGGTTGAGATAGGACCAATCCCTTGAGTTTCTCTTTATATAAACCCACCCACCATCAAGGTATATCAATGGTTACTAGTTACTTTCATTTAAGTAACTAAAAATTACCTTCATTTAATTGGTAAATACACTTGGGCCACAAAACGCATACACGTAAGTAGGCATTATAACATAAAAGTTTAACATTCTCCTACTTGGCCCATGTGTCATTACATACCATATGGTCTAGAAATAATCATAATTGGGCATAGTGTAAGATAAAACCATCATGATATTGGTTACATCATAAAGTCATAATCAAGCACGAAAGCCAATAAGGATCATAGCGATTGTATGTCAATTTGTCGACGTAGTCCCTTCTATGTATTACATTACTAGCTTCATACTCAACATTACTCATAATAAGGTCTTCAATAACTGTCTAACAATAATGTCTTGTCAAAGATAAAATCTTGTTTTGTTCGCATAATGCATTAATGTGTTTACACCAATTATAAAAACAAGATTTATAAATTCAAACCAGAAAAAATAAACGAGCTCCAAGTGTCAATCACATAAAACATAAAATAACATTAATGATGACATCCAATGATCCCTATTCTTTCGACATGTTCAGTGGATGCCTTAGGGGGTAGACCTTTCGTCAACGAATCTGCAATCATAAGCTTTGTGCTAATGTGTTCGATTGACACTGTTTATTTCTAAACTTCTTCTTTAACGACAAAGTATTTCAATCTCATATGTTTAGCACCTTTCAAATACTTGTCATTTTTAGAAAAGAAGATTGATGCCGAGTTATGACAGTAAATTTTCAGCGGTCTGGCAATAGTGTCGACAATAAAAAATCATGAAATAAAGTTCAGCAGCCATAAATCATGAACCATAGCCTCAAAGCTTGCTATGAACTCAGCTTCCATAGTGGATACAACAATGATGTCTGCTTCGCACTCTTCCATGAAATTGCTCCTCCGGCTAAAAAGAATAGGTAGTCGAGCGTGGACTTTCCAGTGTCCACACATCCGGCATAATATGAATCCGAATATCCAATCACCTCGAGGTGATCTGACAACAAAACTGATATCTGGTCTGGTACAAGTCTGTGCGTACATCAAACTTCCAACAACAGATGCATAAGAAATTTGTTCTATTTGTTTGTGTTCCAATTCATTCTTTGGACATTGATCGAGACTGAATTTATCTCCCTTCTGAATTGGAACGACACTTGCCGAGAATTTATCCATCTTGAATCTCTCTAGAACTTTATTAATGTATATTTTCTGAGACAATCCCAACCATCCTTGTGATCTATCATGAAATATTTCTATTCCGATCACATAGGATGCCTCACCCATATCTTTCATTTCAAAGTTCTTAAGGAGAAACTCCTTGGTTTGACGTAATAAACTAAGATCATTAGTAGCGAGCAAGATGTTGTCATCATACAAAACCAAAATTATAAACTTTCTCCCACTGATCTTCAGATATATACAACGATCAATGATATTTTCATTAAATCTAAAAGATGTGATGTTATCATTGAACTTAAGATACCATTATCGAGAAGCTTGTTTAAGTCCGTATATTGACTTCTTGAGTTTACACACCATATGTTCCTTTCCGTCAACTACAAAACCTTCAAGTTGATCCATAAAAACTTCTTCATCTAAATTCCCATTCAGAAAGGCAATTTTTACTTCCATTTGATAGAGCTCTAAATCACAATGAGCTACCATATCCATAATAATCCTTAAAGAGTCCTTTTTAGAGACAGGTAAAAATATCTCTTTGTAGTAAACACCATCTTTACGGATCTTCGTTCTCTTACGGATCTTCTTAATACAATTTCTTGTGGTTGGTCTATGGTAGGCTCATTTACTACAAGATCGTAATATGGTGCTTGGTTGTTAATTTTTTGTTCTTGCAAGTCATTAGTATGGTCAACTTATACAGGAACAACAACTTAAGAAGAAGATAAAGGCAAATAAACTTGCACTCTAACTTCTTGAATTTCTACTTCTCTTGGTTCCAAACTCCCATTGACTTCACCATTTTTAATGAACCTAGTATTTTCAGTTTCAACAATTCTCGTACTGTGGTTAGGACAATAAAATCGATATCCTTTAGATTTTTTTGGATAACCAATGAAGAAACTACTGATTGTTCTTGAATCCAGTTTCTTTTCATGTGGATTATAAATTCTTACTTCTGCTGGACAACCCCTAACATATATACCGCAGTCTTTAAAGCATGTATTCATGACGAGAGTGACAACGAAAGCAGTTGAATGTCAGAATTGTGTTTCTCTCTTTTGACTCCTTTAGATTGACAAGCTTTCTTGATAGAGAAAAAACTTACGTAAAATGGGTTGAGCAAGGACCAATCTCTTGAGTTTCTCTTTATATAAACCCACCGTATATCAAGAGTTCCTAGTTATTTTTATTTAATTTATTTAAGTAACTAAGAGTTACTATGGGTTACCATCATTTAATTGGTAAATACACTTGGGCCACAAAATGCATACACATAAGTGGGCGTTATAACATAAAAAGCTAACATAGAACCTATAATGCGTATCTCAATACCTACAGTGCCCATAAGTTGCCTAAAGTATTTGACATTAACAGCCTTGTTATGGAGATATTTTTTTAAAAAAAATAATATGGTGCGAGGTATTTGCTTCAAACACAAGTGTCTAATATGTATTTTTTTATTATTTTGATTTAAATTGGCAGGAGATGGCAGCTTGTTTTGGCTTGAGCATGCCTCCAACAGATGAGGAATTGGCCCAATGCAAAGTGGAGCATGTACCCTCATACACTAGTGATATATTTGAAGTGCGTATATGGATGCTTTTTGATTACTTCAATCTAGAACTTAGACGAATTGTTGTTTCGGGAGTAACTATTGTTTGTACTTGGGAAATGTTATGTGTGTATATGTTAGTTGGACAATTTGCATGCACATTGTGATTGTTCGGACATCATTTGATAGTTTGAGGACTAATTGGAAACACTATACACTACCGTAAAACAGAGTTGGGAATATTTGCATGTATGTAAATAAAAGTCGGTGAATATTTCTTTGGTTTTAGATTTATGTTCAAGTGCTAAAGATAGACTGATTGAGAGCTTCGTTGAGGCTGATGATCTCCAAAATTGATTAACCTGCTAGTTACCTACATTTTTAGTTTGGGTAGCAGAAGTGTTTTCTGCTTTTGACCCTCTCTTTCTGGTATTAGTGATGTCACTGGCTAAAGGAATATTTTCAATCATGCTTCTGTCAATCACCAGGTGTTTGGAGGAGGCAAGCATGGATAGGCTCGGGCGACAAGGTGGTGATTGTCTGTTGGCTCAAATCAGTTCTTATCGATACCCTTCGGCTTCTGATTTAGTGTACTTGGCAACTTGTGTTTGATTTTTGTTTCCAAGTTTTGCATCTGATCTCTCGGAGAACAAGGTAACAAATTCGGTTCCCTGAACAACTTCATGGACTGGACAGTGGACAGTATACTTACTTGTATGTCCGATTACGACATTTGCTTGGTAATTTTCCACCATGGAGGAAACCAAGTTGGCATGCATATACAAGTACAATTGAATAGCAACCATCGAACAAGCATTTGGCATATCTCGGAGTAGCAAGGAACCACGCACCTGGTGGAGAGCGTGGAAAATAAAAAAAGAGGTCCAAAGTAAATTTATACGTTGATTTGGTCAAATCAATTTGCAGTTGCATAAAGATGCCAGTAGAACAATACACTCTGTGATTTGGTCAAAAAAAATATACTTAAGAGTTGGATGCTATTTTTATCATCCTTACGACTTGATGCCAGTAAAACTATTATTTTCAAAAACGATCCAGAGAGCAACCTGCTCTAATATCTGAATCACATTTCGACCGATCTGATCGGTTAAAACACCGGTCAGACTAGTACTTTTTATATTTTAAATAAATATTTTTATTAATATTTTATTACCCCATCTCTATACCCTCCTCGTTCACCTTTCCCAAAAACATAAATTTCCAACAACCCACCTCTTTCAATTGTGACTTTTTGTACACGTCACCACTTGATGGTCCTTTCTTCTTCCAAGTTCCAACACACTTTCACCTAAAAAAAATTCCAACACTCTTTTTCCCTTTTTTAAAATAGATTAAGAAGAAAGTATTAGTAAGACAATGTTCCTTCCTTGTAGATATCGAACAAAAATGAATAAAAATAAAAACCCAGAAGAACAAAAAAAAAATCCATGTCCAACCTAATAAACAAAACCCAGTAACAACCGACGAAACCCAGAAACCCATCCGACGTCGTTCCCCTTGTCAAGTCCCTGAGCGCCACCTACCTCAAGCTCTACGACGCCAACCCCAAGCTCCTCTCCGCCTTCGCCTCGTCAAGTCCCCGGGGGTCGGATTACCTGAGTAATCTGAGACGAGAGAGAGAGAGTGATTACCTGAGTTCGGACGCCGGAGGTCGTCGCCGCTTCGCCTTTTCTTCTCTGCTTAGATTAGGTTTTCTTTCTCCTTCGAAGACCCACAATACCGAAAACGCGTGGACTCGGAAGGGGGTTTTCACTTTCTGGTCAACCTAACGAACCAGGATTTTTGGGTCAAAAATTTGAGCTAACTATTTGGCCTGACCAAAAATCATCACGTTCATTAGGTAAGCGTCTTTACCTAGTTCCTAGAGACGCCCAAAGCTCTCATTCATGGTACGATATGTCGGACCGTCGTCTCGAAAACAATGAGCACAACAATACACTGTGTTTTAGGTTATTGAAAATGTTCACTTTCAATCATTACTATTGTTTTCAAAAATGACCCGGAGGTCGACCTGAGATTTCTTCCATCTTCTAAGTTGACCGATCGCACCGTCAATCGAGCCGGAAATTTTTTAATATCCTATATTAAATAAATTTTTTAATTTCCCCATTTCCATCTGTCATATTTACTTTCTCACGCCTTTTCCCCTCTCCCACGCTCCCCCTTTCCCACTCTCTCTCTTAATAATCAGAGGTCTCTTCTTCTTCTATCTTTTGTCCCTTCTCTTTTCTTGGACAACTTTCCTTTTTTTTTTCTAGACACCTTGGAAAACCAAAAAACAAACCAGACACCATCCTCTCCATTACAGTATACACAGTCCACAAAGCAAGTAGTCTTATACGAGAACCCAACACAAAGCAGGCAGCCATGGATCGAAAACTTTAAGGAGAGATTTAAGGAGACCAAGAGATTGATTTTGCAATTTTGGTTTTTTGTGACCATGGGTCGGATTAGCAGTAAGGTTATGTCTGTCGATTTTGAGATCGACGACGAACATGATCCCGGCGTGGAGGAGCTTCTCGATCATCTCCACCGATCTCCCCCTCTCCTCTTCTACACCTATGCAAACACTAAACCCCAACCTTGCAAACCCTAACTTCTCCATCCCCTCCTTCTAAGATGTTGATTTTGCATTATGAAAACGTTTGATTGATTTTGTTGTTGAGAAAAGTTGGACACTTTTAGCGATTTGGGTTGGGGTTGAAGGAATTTTTTCCCTATTTTGCCCCTGACCTAACGAACCGGAATTTTCCGGGTCAAATTTCCGATCCGACCACTTAGTTCGACCAAAATTTGTCCGGTTCGTTAGGTTCCCGTCCTCGCCACCATTTCTGGGCCGGTAAAGTGGGCGATTTTTAAAAATATTACTTTTAACACCATTCTACCCGAAACGAATTTGGAATAGTCGGTATAAAAAAATCTTTCACTTAGTCCGCTAATAATTTAAAAGTAGTTGAAATGAATGTAGTTCGCAGGTATTACTTAGTTGGATAAAATATGTTTGCTAGGGTACGAAATCACGGGGTAACGAAGATAAGTTTTTTCTACTTCTCTTGGTTCCAAACTCCCATTGACTTCACCATTTTCAATGAACCTAATATTTCCAGTTTTAACAATTCTCGTACTGTGGTTAGGACAATAAAATCAATACCCTTTAGATTTTTTTGGATAACCAATGAAGAAATCACTGATTGTTCTTGAATCCAGTTTCTTTTCATATGGATTATAGATTCTTACTTCCGCTGGGCAACCCCTAACATATATACCGCAGTCTTTGAAGCATGTATTCATGACGAGAGTGACAACGGAAGCAGTTGAATGTCGAAATTGTGTTTCTCTCTTTTGACCCATTTAGATTGACAAGCTTTCTTGATGGAGAGAAAACTTACGTAAAATGGGTTGAGCAAGGACCAATCCCTTGAGTTTCTCTTATATAAACCCACCGTATATCAAGAGTTCCTAATTACTTTCATTTAATTCATTTAAGTAACTAAGAGTTACCATGAGTTACCATCATTTAATTGGTAAATACACTTGGGCCACAAAACGCATACACATAAGCGAGTGTTATAACATAAAAGGCTAACATAGAGCCTATAATGCGTATCTCAATACCTACAGTGCCCATAAGTTGCCGAAAGTATTTGACATTAACAGCCTTGTTATGGAGAATTTTTTTTTTAAAAAAAAACCCCAAGCTCCTCTCCGCCTTCGCCTCGTCAAGTCCCCGGGGGTCGGATTACCTGAGTAATCTGAGACGAGAGAGAGAGTGATTACCTGAGTTCGGACGCCGGAGGTCGTCGCCGCTTCGCCTTTTCTTCTCTGCTTAGATTAGGTTTTCTTTCTCCTTCGAAGACCCACAAAACCGAAAACGCGTGGACTCGGAAGAGGGTTTCCACTTTTTGGGTTAAATTTTTGATCAACTTAACGAACCGAATTTTCTGGCTCAAAAATCTGAGCCAACTACTTGGTCTGACAAAAAATCATTAAGTTTGTTAGGTAAGCATCCTTACCTAGTTTTCAGAGACGCCCAAGGTTATAATTCATGGTCCGACCAGTTAGACTGTCATCTCGAAAACAATGAGCACAATAATACACTCTGTGTTTTAGGTTATTGAGAATGCTCACTTTTAACCATTGTTTTCAAAAATGACCGGAGGCCGACCTGAGATTTCTCCCATCTTCTAGGTTGACCGATCGGACCGTCAATCGGGCCGGAGATTTTTAAATGTCCTATATTAAATAAATCTTTTAATTTCCCCATTTCCATCTGTCATATTTACTTTCTCACGCCTTTTCCCCTCTCCCACGCTCCCCCTTTCCCATGCTCTTTCCTCTTTTCCCATGTACCCCTCTCTCTCTTAATAATCACAGGTCTCTTCTTCTTCTATCTTTTGTCCCTTCTCTTTTCTTGGACAACTTTCCATGTTTTTTTCTAAACACCTTGGAAAACCAAAAAACAAAGCAAGTAGCCTTATACGAGAACCCAACACAAAGCAGGCAGCCATGGATCGAAAACTTTAAGGAGAGATTTAAGGAGACCAAGAGATTGATTTTGCAATTTTGGTTTTTTGTGACCATGGATCGGAGAAGCAGTAAGGTTATGTCTGTCGATTTTGAGATCGACGACGAACATGATCCCGGCGTGGAGGAGCTTCTCGATCATCTCCACCGATCTCCCCCTCTCCTCTTCTCCACCGATCTCCCCCTCTCCTCTTCTCCACCAACGCAAACACTAATCCCCAACCTTGCAAACCCTAACTTCTCCATCCCCTCCTCCTAAGATGTTGATTTTGCATTATGAAAACGTTTGATTGATTTTGTTGGTGAGAAAAGTTGGACACTTTTAGCGATTTGGGTTGGGGTTGAAGGAATTTTTTCCCTATTTTGCCCGTGGACCTAACGAACCGGAATTTTCTAGGTCAAATTTCCGATCCGACCACTGGGTTTGACCAAAATTTGTCCGGTTCGCTAGGTTCCCGTCCTTACCACCATTTCTGGGCCGGTAAAGTGGGCGATTTTTAACACCATTCTACCCGAAACGAATTTGGAATAGTTGGTGTAAAAAAATCTTTCACTTAGTCCGCTAATAATTTAAAAGTAGTTGAAATGAATGTAGTTCGCAGGTATTACTTAGTTGGATAAAATATGTTTGCTAGGGTACGAAATCACGGGGTAACGAAGATAAGTTTTTTTTGAGAGATAAGAACCAAATATATCAAACTTAAGTAGGGAAGTCAGTAAAGACAAGAGCATCAAGCTCAACCGGGAGACTACAAGCCAATCTCTCGGTAGCAAACCCAGCCTACAAATCTTGCTAATCTAATCAGAAACTATGTTCTCGGATCTAAAAATGAGAAATAACCTACAATTTGATAAATCAACCAAAAAGAATCTAATCACCGGCACAAGTGGTTCAGGGTAACGAGGATAAGTTGAACCTTCAAAAAATCGACCTATCAAATATAATTAGTAGCACAAACAAAATGAATAAAAAGGGAAAAAGACAGAACCTCTGGTTTTTTAGGATTGGTCGTTACGAGGATATAGTTCATTGCTAGAAGAAAGCATTGGATCTGGCCAAGTCCATGAACGATGAGGATCCATCCCTTAGTTGAGCAGATTGATCAAAATACTGAGATTGTACAATCGGCTCTGAATGTATTGGACCAATTTTATATGAGAGTCTACAGTGATCAGCTTTAACAAATGCTACATTCAGCACTGGTTTGAAGAATCAGGACTTCGATGACTGCTATCCCCCATAAACGTCTAGTTGACTTTGTCTAACACCGTGTCTGTGTTCTTGCAAGTGAATATGCAAATGCAATATTCAAGTTTGATGCTTGATTTTCTAGGCACAGAGCATTTATGGAGAAAGATGTTATAACTTAGTCTAACTTTGGAACTCTTAAATAATAGTCATATCTTCTACAAGCCTGCCATGGATTAGTTCCGGCATCCTTTTATAGATTGTATGTATGCGCACCAAGATTGCTGCGAGGAGCTACCCAATTGGAAATTGCTGAAGAAACCCTATATCTCAGAGGTAATGGTTGCAATGCTGTTGAATTTAAATAATTAGTTAAAACCATATCCCTTTGGCTCCACATTAGCAAAGATCTAACATGATTCTGCTTCTATGCGAGTGTTAGGTGGAAGATATAGTCAGTGCATTTGACTATGGCTTGCAAGATGTATCAAATGCGTTGTGCACCCGCAACTCAATTGCCATCCTCGATTTTTCTCACAATCTCTTACAACCTGTTTGGAACCAATTACGACAGGAAAAGAATCTCATTTCTAATTCCTAATGGTAATGGAAAAAAATCACTTTTCTATTTTCTTGTTTAGAACTATAAATTAAATTTTGGAAATTAATTTGAAATATTACATAAACACTCTCCTAACTATTCTAGGTGAGATAAAAAAGTTTTCATCAAAGAGTATAATAGACATTTTACTACCAAATCTGGTTTAGTCTTCAACAAATTCGACCTAATTTCAAAGAAATTCTAAATCCGAATTTTTAAACAAAATAAAATTTTTTTTCCAAAAATATTTGGTTCCAAACAGACTAAATTTTTTAAAACTTTAAAAAAGAATTCTATTTCTCATTTGTAAACCTTTCCAAAGGGATTGTTAGGTTAAAAAAATTATATGGCTTGGGATGTGCATTGGCTAGGGGTTAGCAAAGTCTTATATTTCGTGTTCGCTTGCTTTTCAGTAAATAGTCTGCTCATCCCCTGGCTTAGTAGAAGCCCTTTCCATATCCTATACTATTATCTATCAAGTCCTCTTGGGGATAAATATTTTCAATTCATCTGTCGTCATGTTTAGGAAATGGAACTATCGAAATTGAATTTGCATTGAAATCGTTTTGGTCCGACAGCTTTGTTTCAGGTCTGGTTCTTTTCCTTTTGCTGTGAAGGTTGAAACGTCGTATCCTTTGGGAACAGCTAACATAGGTAGGTAGGTATCCTTTTGCAATTGCTTTTCTTTCGATGGGAGTCAGTAGTGTGAATAAGTTCAATCATTTGTTTTGACTTCATCCTTTGACTTTTATTTTCTGATACTACTAATTTTCTATCCTGCTTCGTTTGCATTCAATTATGCTGCCCATGCCCTTCTCTTTGGCTCTTACCCCACTTCTGAAGAGTACTTAGTTTTGCTGAATGCCCCGGTTTCTCTTTACTCGTTTGAAAGTGCTTAATATCTCTGGCAACTTGGCTGAGATTTGTCAAATTGGTACAGAGTTTACTGCCTCATAGCTCCAATGTTGAATGTGTGGCTTCATCCTTGCTACTTGTCTTTCTTTTCATGAAATCAAGTTTAGCATCTGTTGTTGTATATAGTTGATCCAGGAGCAATTGCAAAGGTTTCCTGCAGAAACGACGTAACATACCTAGATAATCTGCTCAATAAGGAAAATCTTCAGCTCCTGAATTTGATGTTAGCTTCCTAATCTTTCTGTCCTAAGATGGAGAGCAGGAAAAAAAAAAGATTATTCCTTTCTGTATGATGCTTACCTATGCCTTGCAACAGGTACGATGTAACTCCATCCGAATATATCTCAATGATTATTACTGATTATGGCATCGTAAGTCGGCTCATTTTCTTGCAAAATCAATGGGTAAATGCAACATGTTGAACAAGTTAATTGATGGTTTATAGCATTTTTGCGTTATTCTGCCTTCATTATTTAGTTTCAGGCTCCATCTTTCCCTCTTGATCATTAAAAACTGTTCTAGTGTGAAAAATGTGTCATAGGAAGGAAGCTTGCACAATACAACGATGAAGAACACGCAAACTTGTCTTTAGATGTTCTGCATCTTTCCACTTTTCAGGTGACAAGTTGGAGTGGAGTACTAACCTTGGCAATTCACCTGATAGTTTTCTGTTCATGCTTCTTTTCTGTACTAACCTTTCGATTCCTCCCACGAGCATACCGGTCATCGTGCGTGACTACCGGAGAGAAAACTTGTACATTCGATATGGATGTGCGGGTTCAGCGACTTGGATTAATCAGCAACTTTTTTCTAGCCGTTCTTTGTATCATAACATGATTTAGTGGAACAAGTTATTTAGCTCGTCTTTTTCTCAGAGAAGGGTGCTTTTGACGCCAATCCTGACAGTTTTGAATGATTTTTTTTCCCTTTCATTTAACCCAATTATATATGCCTTGTATACTTTTTTTTTACTTGCTGGTACCATTTGGCTAATGTCAATCGCAATTGTAAGTTGTTCATCTACTTAAAAGTTGCATGGTTGCCAATTCTTGCCCCCAATTCACTGGCGCTAAACATTCATGACTAACAGGTTAACCAGTAACAGTGGCATAGAGATTGATCAAAGCCAAGGCATTGCTAGTCAACTGAGCAATTTTCACAATCCTTCCCCCAACTGCAGTCTTCAGTTTTCCATTCATCATCTCACCAACAAACCCGTCGCTGCAAGTATTCTCGTCAGTCAAGGCAGCGCTAACCCACGTCTTTATGTCGCTGATCATGAACCTGAAGTTGGGTTGTCTAGCGCTATCCTTTTCGTTGATCGACCTTCTGATCTCATCCACAGGGTCTCCCAGCTCCTCGACACAGTCTTTCAACGCACCGACTTCTCGGGGTGTCATGCCCTGACCCCCCGGGAGAGCTTCACCATCATGTGGCTTGTGGATTTGGCCGCCGACAGGGTCACCTTTTGGGCTGGTCTCAAACGCGTCTGCATGGACCGAGAGGGAGCTATAGAAAAGTCTCGGATACGTGGTTGAGCTACATGATCTTCTTATCAACTCGGTGGTTTCTGGAACTGTAAGCAGGTTTCTAGCAGCTGAGTTGAAGCTTACATCTGAATTGCAATAAGAGCTGCAGGAATGTCACGGACTTTTATCGAACACTTGGTGGGCGAGGAAACGAACGACTGGCCGTCTGTTATAAGCAGAAAAAGAACTTATCCAGCTGGTACGGGTGACAGCTTGTAAGCGGATAATTGGAGGGTTTAGGCGGGAAGGAGTACACGCTGGCAAGCCGTTTGGTCTAGCGGGAAGAATCGAAAGTTAGTTAGACGGTTACAGGGAAATTACTAATAAACACCTGTGCTTCTAATTGTAATTCATTCCAGTACAATTTGATGATTCTCAATAATATACTCCCTCCTTCTTCTTCTCTCTCTAATTTGTTCTTCTTCTTCTTTCCCCTAAATTTACCATTCTTGGATCTCGAATCTTGACATTTGACGTAATTGTTTTTAGAGTGATAATACTTTACTTATACAAAAATTTTACCCAATCGATTTATGCAGCAAAGTTTATAAATAGGAAAACGAGAGCAGCTCGAGGTGGGAAGGGTCAGTGTTTCACATGCTCAGGGCCTAAACCCCATGTCAAATCGTTGAAGGTTGGTGGTCGGACACTTCCACCAAGTGTCAAACGCCAAATTTGTGTGCCCCTATGCAGAACGGTCTGATAAATTTTGACAATGGAATTTGACAGTGGAATAAAGGAATGGCAAGTTAATGAAACGAACTTGGCTCACTCAAATTTATTGATTGATCATGTGTACATATTTATAAGACAAGCTACGTAACTAGCTATCTTTACTTTAGTCATTACGTGTAACCGACTCCATCAAGGTAGGATTACTGATGTTGTGGTTGTAACAGACTTCGCGGATCAAAAGATCCAAAACCTAAATCATGGAGAGGTGGGATACACCCCCGTAATGTTGGCGAAGTGGTTGAGTAGCTGAAAGAACATGCCGATGCTTCCTCCTCCGATATAGTTGGGATATTTGACACACCCCCGCAAGTTGGAAGGCGAGGTGAACAAATATCGAGCATTCCCAATTTGGACATCAAGAAACTGAGCCGCTTGGCCAAGAGAGCGTACTAGAAACATTGCCGTGAGCTTGAAGTAACACCAATAGATTGGAACACTGCTCCGAGGACAATTGAAGCTGAGAGAGATGATTGAACGCTTGAAGTAACGCCATTAGATTGAAACACTGCTCCGAGGACAATTGAAGCTGAGAGAGATGATTGAACGCTTGAAGTAACGCCATTAGATTGAAACACTGCTCTGAGGACATTCGAAGCTGAGAGAGATGATTGGAGAGCTACGCATCGGTAGGATTTGTGACGGCCACGGCTGCTATTGATCAACCTAACTTGTAGTCACGGGAAGGAAGAACCTTTAAACATTGTGCTTCGGTAGCTGCGCAGCTGCCTCCGGGCCTGGGCAAAATACTTAAGGCTCCTCCAGCTCCTCGCGACGATGCGCACGTGCGAAGTGCCAAGTGCGTCCAATGCGCCATGCGCACACGCACGTGCGCGTGCGCGAGCGCGTGCTCGTGCTCGTGCTTCGCACCGTCCTCGCAGGCAGCTAGCGGTGGGTCAGCCTTTTGGATAGCCAATCAAGTTGAGAGGCAAGGAGGGAAATTCCTTATAAACAAGGAAATCCTCCTTGTTCTAATCAATGTGGGATTGCAACCTTCCATCTCCCTTTGGGCCTTTCTTTTGGGCCTTTCCATTATTGGGCTTGCATTGAATAAATTCATTTATGATAATGGCGCCCGTGGCTTTTTTCATATTAGTCCCCGTATTTTAGCATTTTTGCAAAAAAGTTATACTGATATGCGCAGTTATGTGATACTGGCATGCCCTGTTATGTCATAATGGTATTTTTTTCAGGCCTGTGTTTGCGTGTGACTTTTTTCATTTTGATCCCCGTGTTTTAACATTTTTACAAAAAAAGCCCCCGCGTGTCTTCATTTCGAACGGTTCAGAATCTGGGCATTCCGTACCCAATCCATACCCTAATTCTATCGAGCTAGAAAATACCACGGGTTGAGGGAAAAAAGGGCAAAAGCCGAAGGCTAGTCACGGTTACAATCTTCGAAGTACCGCAACGCATACCAAGTTACAAATCCGGTCAAAGTTGAAAGGACATATCACAGTTGTTGTGAAGAACATGCAAAGATTTTTTTTAAATGCAATTCCAAAAAGCTCCGTATGTGCCACTGATTTTTTAAGAATCACCCGCGGAGTTCCGTAAGAAGATGCAAGTAAGTTTGACTTACCCGGATGCTTGGATTTATGTACATGATGTACTGATACTACCTACTCGCAGCTGCCTTGATCCTGCCACTTTCTATCTTGGTCATTTTTAGACAAAACATCCTTTGCTTTAGAGATTACGTTCAGCATATGGCTTGTTAACTTAAGAATGAGGTAGCAAGCCAATTGGTAGCACTCAATGTTTCAAGTTTTAGCATGACTCCGTTTAAGGCTTGTCGATTCTCTCCATCCGATTCCTGAAATGTGCATCCACTGCAAAGTTTTACGGGATGTTCTGTGGTTAAAATTCCCTATCTCACTTTCTTGCTCTCATTGGACGGAATACATCTCAGGGGAGATTTGCATTTGACCAGTCTGACATTCCTCGTGGGGATTACTATGTACTCAAGATCAATTATCCATCCATGGCACCCAGTTACAACCATCAAACTCTGTTCTATTGTCTTTGAAATATCAGGTTATCTTCTGGATCTGAACCTTACTGATCTCGAAGCCCCCAAGTTTCATTCCTTCTGGTTCTCAGTATCTACAAGCTTATTGATATTGGCTTTTACTATCAAGACGTAGCAGGTTCCATTTGATTTGGTTTACTTATTCCTAATTTGAAGAGATTCTGTGACAGGATACCCCTCTTCCATCAGATCGTAAAGTAGAAACTTTATCTACAGCACGTTCGACTAGTCTTTTCGCTCATGCGGCAACATCAGTTTTATCTCAAACAGTCAAAGTGTACCTTTGGGGCATCCTCAGTTGCCTACCTAGGGCATGTAATCTTGGCCGAAGGTGTTGCTATGAATGATGAGAAAGTTCAATCTGTCACTACATGGTCGACGCCAAGATCACCCCATGGCCTACGAGGATTCTTGGGCTTGGCAGGCTACTACCAAAAATTCATTCAAGATTTTAGAGTTATTATGGCACCACTCACCAAATTACTATGTAAGGAGGGGTTTACTTGGTCGGTAGAGACGGAGCAGGCATTTATAGCCCTTCAAAAGGCTCTTTCAATGGCACCCGTTCTCCAGTTGCCTGATTTCACACGGCTTTCATTGTGGAATATGACGCTTCAAGCATTGGATTTGGGGTGGTCCTCCACCAGGGATCGGGACCACTAGCTTTCTTCAGCAAGCCAATCGCTGCTCGCCATGCTAAGCTAGCTACATATGAGCGGGAGCTTATTGGGCTTGTTCAGGCAGTGCGACATTGGCGACCCTATTTATGGGTATGCGATTTTACAGTCCGAACCGACCACTATAGTCTAAAATTTCTGTTGGATTAGTGCCTATCGACGATTCCACAACACCAATGGGTTAGCAAGCTATTCAGTTATGATTTTCAGGTAGAGTATTGTCCAGGTAAGCTAAACGTGGTGGCTGATGCTCTCTCACGTCGGGAGTTTGATCTTGGTGATCTGATGGTCATTTTCGGTCCTACCTTCCAGGTCTTTGAGGAATTGTGACATGAGATACGTACTAACACAAAGCTGTCGGCCTTATATGACAAGATTACTAAGGCAATATGATAGGACCCTGGACTGTCACGGACGAACTCATTCTCTTCGGACGTCGAGTATTTATGCCACTGTCGTCACCTCTTTTGCCTTCTCTTTTGCAGGTTGCCCATACGATTGGCCACGAGGGCATCCAGAAGACCTTACACCGTCTGCGGGCTGACTTTCATATCTCTAAGGATCGCGAACTAGTTCATGAGTTTGTGCGGTCCTGCACCACCTGTCAGTGCAACAAGACAGAACATTTGCACCTCATGCAGTTATTAAAACCACTGGAGGTGCCTTCTCAGGTTTGGGCAAATATCACCATGGATTTTGTTGAGGGCCTACCGACAGTTCATAGCAAGTCGATCATCTTGACCGTGGTCGATCGCTTTTCTAAGTATGCCAATTTCATTCCCTTGGGCCATCCCTATAGTACGACTTCTGTGGCCCATTCTTTATTTGATGAGATTGTTCGCCTCCACGGGTTCCATACTTAGATTGTTAGTGATCGTGACCCCGTCTTTACAAGCAACTTTTGGAACGACTTGTTTCGCATGGCAGGCGTCCGCCTTAATATGAGTTCGGCCTTCCATCCTCAGTCTGATAGACAGTCGGAGGCTACTAACAAGGTCATCGCCATGTACCTTTGATGCTTAACAGGAGACCGACCACGGGAATGGTTAAAGTGGTTGCCATGGGTCGAATATTGCTACAATACATTCTTTCAGTCCGCATTGCGTGCAACACCTTTTCAAGTGGTATATGGTTGTTTGCCACCCTCCTTGTTGTCTTATCAGGTAGATATAGTACGAGTCACTGCTGTGCACGACATTCTGCAGACCAGGGATGAATTTCTTGCTGAGATTCAAGAGCGACTTCTTCAAGCCCAGCAGTGTGCTAAGAAGTTTTATGATGACCGCCACCGCGAGGTTCACTTTGCCGAAGGTGGTTGGGTTTGGTTGCGTCTCATTCATCGCTCAGCTTCCTCTCTTCTGGGACATGTCACGGGCAAACTTGATCCTCGATTTTATGGCCCATTTCAGGTGCAGGCAAAGATAGGGGATGTTGCTTATCGTCTGGCGCTTCCTCCAGGGACGCGTTTGCATAACGTGTTTCATGTGGGCCTTCTCAAAAAGTTTTACGACGAGCCTCCCTCGGTCCTGCCCTCTTTGCCCCCTATCAGCCACGGGCGTGCCCTCCCTGTTCCTGCGAGAGTATTATGCGCTGCTCGTCGCCACGATGCGTAGCATGTCCTCGTGTAGTGGCAAGGTCTGTCGGAGGTTGATGCCTCGTGGGAGCCTTCAGATGACTTCCGGCACTTATATCCCACCTTCCAGCTCGAGGACGAGCTGGTTCTCGAGAGCGGGAAAGATGTTATGTGGGGACGATCCTACGAGCAAAGGTCCAAGAAGATTCCAGATACGACTTCCTCTTAGTTTCCTATTGACATTAGAAGTTATTTCCTATTCATGGTAGTAGTTATTTCTTATTCATAGTTGTAGTTCTTTTCCGCTTTCGTACTTCAATTCCTACTAGGATGGGTAATAGTGTTTGGCTATATAAAGCCACGCCCCCCTTAGGTTTTCATCATCAATCAATAAAACAAGTAGAAGGTTCTGGATCTGAACCTTACTGATCTCGAAGCCCCCAAGTTTCATTCCTTATGGTTCTCGGTATCTACAAGCTTATTGATATTGGATTTTACTATCAAGACGTAGAAGGTTCCATTTGATTTGGTTTACTTATTCCTAATTTGAAGAGGTTCTGTGACAGGATACCCCTCTTCCATCAGATCGTAAAGTAGAAACTTTCTGTGCTTTGCTTGGAACTAACTGCAGGTAAGCGATACATTTTTCAGGCTTGACCTTTTGGTTCATCCGAATGTGTTGTTTCATTCGTCATCAAAGGTTTCGCTCTAATATGTTTGAATATCGTAAAAGTTCCAGGCACAAGTATTTATGTAGTATGTTAGAAGTTTGCTTTAGCTTTTATGGGACTCTTGTTTTTCTTTCTGCAATCTTAGATAAGGGTTTAGACGGAGGTGACAAAGCATAAAACTTACCCTGTTTATTTCAAATGCGGTTCATCATAAAATGCTCCTAGCAAATTATTAATCTTATGGTCTCTTCCCGTCAGTTTTGCATCCTCATGCGAGAATCGGTAATAACTTTTGGTGTGATATGCAGTGCTCTTGAACTCTTTCTTGTTAAAAGGACCGTCGTGGCTCTCAATTTCTAAATTTTCCACATGTCCACCTTCTCAGCGGGCGAGGTTATAGAACAGTGTGGATCATGACTGTCATTACAATGTTGTATAATATGCCTTAAATCCTTCCCGACTATCTTTCGCAGGTGCAAGTTTGAGATAGTCATTGATTCCCCAATGGAAATACGTGTTTCTGTCTTTATCAGAGAGCTCCACACCTGTGGTCGTCACAGAAATAAACCTTTTAAAGCCGCGCGTAAATGAAAAGCAAAGCCTGAGTAAAATAGAATCTGCATCGATTATCTGCTGTCACAAAGCACAGGTTTGCCTAAAACGCTCTTGTTAACTATCCGCACCTTCCACGTTTTATGTTGTTTGTCACTGTACAAGTCCGTTAAGCACACATCTAATCTTTTGTTAGTTCAAAAATAAGATTTGGCATCAGATAGCAGTCATTGTTTGAGAATTCAAATGCTAGAAAAAGAAAAATATTTGACCTCTCGATGCCTATGAGCGATTATTTGCTCAAGAAAGATTAATAATCTCCATACTCCAGATCCAAAATGTTGCATACTATGCACCTCTAATTCCTGGTTGCTGCTGGTGTTAACGAATTTCACGTGTTCATTTGTTATGCTTTTTATTGTTAATCATCACTCGGAGTTGCAATTTTTTTGCACATCAAATGCTGATCTTATTGTCCTTGTTCATGGTCTGCCCTTGAACCCATCACCTAGGCATGACTCTCTTGTTTGACTCTCTTTTTCACAATTTATGTGCTCTCCCTTTCTCTCATCCTTTGTTCTAAATGCACTTATTAGGTTGCTCTTAGACTGAAGCAAAACGGCTATTCTGCTGGCTGCTCTGTTGAAGTACTAGTAGCAGTGATTTGAATGGTCTGATTTCCAATGGGATATGTTGAAGTAGATAACTCTGTTGGGAGTTTCTGTACTGTGTAATTTGAAGTGGAAGCTGCCATAGCGAATCTACATGATTGGCTTTGATGTTTGATTGTTTACGGATCTTCTGCTCTTGATGGCTTATGTATCTTTTGTGTGTTGTATAGCCAACATTCCTTATTTATTGGTGATACTGTCTCATGCAGGCAAGGCACCAAAGTTTTCCCGGATGAATGTTTGGGATCATCCTCATGTGCGTCTGGGAATCCGTCCTTAAGTTATACTTCTGAGGAGGCGATTTGGTCATCACACAATTTTCTCTTGTAGCAGTATGCTGGTGATGAGCGAAGCGCGGAATCAATAGAAGCTTGTTTTGAGAAATTGTCAACGACTAGCTTTTCAAGAAAGGAAGAGGTCAAAGGATCAGTTTGAAGAGCAGCTTAAAGAAGAAAGTTCAGGACCTCAATTTTGTGGAAATGCCTCCCGAGGTAATTATTTTTAGAAGATTGCTTCTGTTGGGATGGCGAGAAATAGGAACGACTTATTTCCTATTCCTATTCCTATTCCTATTCTGACTAGATTCTGTACTCCTAATTAGACCTAGATAGGTTACTTGTACACCAAGGATTTGTCTCTATATAAAGACATGTTACCCTAAGGTTTTGTATAGCTTTGTGACTCGGATCCATCAATAAAAGTTCTCCTTTCTCACCGTGGACGTAGGCATTAGGCCGAACCACGTAATTCTCTTGTTCCGTGTTCTTTGTGCGATCTTGTTCTCTAGTTGCTGAATTCCTAACAATTGGTATTAAGAGCTTGGGTTGGAGGATGACGGACGGCGCAAAGTTTGCTCTTGTGAAGTTCGATGGTTCTTCGAATTTTGGGTTATGGCAAAGGCGTGTCAAGGATCTCCTCGTGCAACAAGGGATGGTCATCGCGCTCTCGGAGAAGAAGCCCGAGAAGATGGAGGAGCAAGAGTGGAAGGAGATGGGGGCCAAGGCGGTGGCGACAATTCGCTTGTGCTTGGCGGATGATGTGATGTATCACGTCATGGATGAGGAGTCACCAGCTGAGGTATGGAAGAAATTGGAGGCAAGGTATATGTCTAAGTCTTTGTCGAACAAGCTTTATCTTAAGCAAAGATTGTACGGGCTCAAGATGAATGAGGGCTCGGATTTGAGCCAACACATTAATGGTTTCAGTCAACTTGTAAGTGACTTGAGAAAGGTTGATGTGAAGTTCGAGGAAGAAGACAAGGCATTGTTGCTGCTGAATTCTTTACCTGGCTCCTACGAAAATTTGGTTACAACTCTAACTTGGGGGAAGGAGTCCCTGCTGTTGGAAGATATCACAAGTGCTCTGCTAGGGTTTCATCAAAGAAGAAAAAATGGCGATGAACAAGCGGAAGGGCTGGTTGTGAGGGGTAGCCATGGTAATCGTAGTGGAGCAAAAGACGGGAAGGGATCCAAGTCGTGGTCAAGGAGGTTCAAGGGAAATTGCTTCGAGTGCGGAGAAAAAGGGCACGTGAAGAAGGATTGTCCAAGAATAACTCGGGATCGTGAGAAAAAAGGATCAGGTTCCGTGAATGTGGCCTCACATTCGGACGGGTCGGATGGTGATCTCCTTTCTGTTTTGTCAAGTCCAAAGCATTCTGTTTCCTGGATTTTGGATAGCGCTTGCTCTTTCCACATGACGCCCAAGAGAGGGTGGTTCGACACCTACAAGTTCGTTGATTCAGGTATGGTGACTATGGGTGATGGTTCTACTTGTAGAATTGCTGGCATATGTGATATTCGAATTAAGATGTGGGATGGTGTTGAGAGAAAATTGTGTGGGGTTAGGCATGTTCCAAAGTTGGAGAGGAATTTGATCTCGTTAGGAGCCTTGGATTATAGTGGGTACAACTATAATATTGTAGGCGGGCTAATGGAGGTGGAGAAGGATGCTGTGGTGGTGATGAAGGGTGAAAGGAATGCTAGAAACACCTACAGGTTAGTGGGGAACACGGTTGTAGGTGAAGTCACCTCGTTGCGTTCTGATAGAGGGGAGAAAAGCTCTTGTGTGATGGAGCAAAAGCTTGACATGAATGGTTTGAGTAGAGTTGAGATTCGCAAAGACAAAGTTAGCAAGTTCCCGCTATGGTTGTCTAAAAGGACGTGCACGTCAAAGGTGTTGGGTAGGTTATGTATGAGGAATACGAAGCCGTTGGTAGCACCACGGGCGAATCGGGTATCTCACTCAAGGTCGAACAGTGGAGTTCGTGGCATGTCAAGGGTTCTACTTGGTAGAACAAAAGGTTGCCCTTTGTATGCTATGGCATATAGCATTGGTATGAGGCAAGAAGGTCCAGCAGAGAAGCAGTTCGAGGTTGCGGAGCATGGGGTTGACCGAAAAATAGAGAGTGCATCTATTGGTCACAAGTTTGCTTCAGCAGTTGGACTTGCTAATTGGGGTTCAATGGAGATTGGAGGGAATAGGCCAAGCAAGCTCAGAAGCTCGAGTTTGGGGGCTGGCTCTAAGTGATTGAACAAAAGGTGAAGAAAAAGTTGAGATGGTCTTATTGATGCAGTTATCTATGGTCCGAGATGGAGTCGGTGGAGTCGGAGGAGTCGGATTGGTTTTGCAAGATCTCATGGTTCTTCATGGGGCGGTGTTTTGTCAAGGTGGAGTCTGTTGAAGTTCGGGTGGAGCTTCATGGCGAGAAATAGGAAAGACTTATTTCCTATTCCTATTCCTATTCTGACTAGATTCTGGACTCCTAATTAGACCTAGATAGGTTACTTGTACACCAGGGATTTGTCTCTATATAAAGACATGTTACCCTAAGGTTTTGTATAGCTTTGTGACTCGGATCCATCAATAAAAGTTCTCCTTTCTCACCGTGGACGTAGGCATTAGGCCGAACCACGTAATTCTCTTGTTCCGTGTTCTTTGTGCGATCTTGTTCTCTAGTTGTTGAATTCCTAACAGCTTCCATGGAAGGTCGGAGTATCATCAATTCTGCAGAAGGTGAACCTAAACACTCTTCTGGCTAGTTTCCAATTACTTCAGACTCATGCGGTGGCAAAGGACCTTATGAAGTATCTATCATTCACAGACACTCGGATTGGTTCTTAATATGGCAATGGAATTTATACTGTTAAAGGCTGCTATGCAGTGTGGTTTATCTGCACAGCAGTTTCTTACATTGGAATGTCTTCACTCGTAGTCTCTAATAATCGATGAAGTGGATAGGATGTTGGAAGCAAATTTTGTATTTTGAAGAAGAAATGAAGCAAGTTGTCAGAAATTGAATTACCATTGTGTATTTGTCGTTTTACAAAACCTTGTTTAGATGAAAATATTTCACATTCGTTGCTTTATTTTTATTTATTCAATTCCCTGTGAGGTAAATTAATTATTGTCGGAATTTGCTTATATGTTTGTTGAGAAATGTGATACCCAAGTTCCCGAAAATTGGTGCCAAAATTTAGAAATAGAAAGCAATATTTTTTTTCTTAGTTGTTCTTAAGCCTGCCAAGACGTCAGTCAAGTGGGTGTCATCGTAGTTTTAAAAAATGCAGTCTGACCGTGAATCGCCCTTCCAGCGGCTATTTTTTGGGTCAAAATGGACTCTGATCAAACTGTCCATTTTTCGATCCGACCGGGCAATTTTTAGCCTTGTTTCAACCTGAAATTGTCAATTCGACCGAAACTTAAAAATTGGCTTACATTTTTACCAAGATAAGGTCCCGAACTCCCGATCCCAACCAAAACCCTAAAAATAAATTGGCCCCGACTTCTCTCCCAGGCGGCGTTGGCGATCCCGTCCCCGTTTCGGCTTCTCTTTGTTCCGGCGTCTCCACTCCAGCTCAACCACCACAGGTACGGCGTCGTCTCTGTCTCTGTCTCTCACTGTCTCTGTCTCTGTCTCTGTCACTCACTCTCTCTGTCCCTCTCCGTAGCTCGACCACCGGGCCGGTGTCGTCTAAAGGTCGCCCGATTCTCGCCGATCTCCGCTTCTGGTTCTGCTCTGGTTCATTTTTTAATCTCTTAATTTTAGGCTTTGTTTGATTTCGTAATTGATTGGGGAGAATGTTGAACACTTGAACTTGATTATGTTCTTGGAAGCAAGAACTTCTTTAATTATGTTCGATTTCAGTTTTTGGCTTGTTTGACAGAGAACTCCTTGCTATTGGTTCATTTTTGGTCTATTATGAGTACTTGTTTTTAGGTCGTTTGACATAGATGATAGAACAGAGAGCTTCTCGTTTTGCTTAGTTGCTTGCTTATTTGTTTTTGAAGATTATAGATGTGTCGAACTCGGATGCTACTCGTCGTGAATCTCATGACGAAGTTCAAACACAACCAAGCACCGCTCCGAATGTGAGAAATAAGAAAAATGCAGCATGAGAACATGCAATTGTACTAGAAAGTTCAACAAGAAAGAAATCAATTTGGTGGATTTTGTAAGCAAGTAAGTAATTTTTTGATATTTTGTTGGATTTGTGAATGATGTTGTGGATGATATGTAAGCTACTTTTGAAGTTAATGTGTTTGCAAACTTGTGGTATTAATCTCGACCAAAAAAAAAAAAACTTGTGGTATTAATTGGCAGAGGCTTGTGTTCACCAGGTTTTCAACTAAAATGAACTTTAATAACCTTATTTTTATTTTAAAAAATTGATCCTACCGGACAAACCGGAAAACGTAAAAATTCTGGATCGTACCAAGACCCGTATTTTAAAACTATGAGTGTCATCAAATTGTCATTTAGCTTTGTTTAAACGAGAAAATCATGGAAAAGTAATGATCGGCGAGCTGGGAAGTAGATTGCAACCACCATTTTAAACCACCCTTTCAAAAAGAAAAAAAGATATCTCTTTAATAAATCAATTCTAAAAAAAACCTATTTAATAAATCCAAACGGCTTACAAGAATATCTCTAAAATAATGGGCCAAAAGGGAGGAGAAGAAGAATCTTCCGGGGAAGGACAGTCTACTATGGCTCTCTCGCCAAGTCGTATGCCAAGTTAGAGAATGACATTCCCTATCCTTCCGGGCACATGTTTTGTTTCTCGGATCAATCCAAGATGAAAAAGGAGGGAGAAGATCACAGAGCAGAGAAAAAGAGAGAGACGGCCTTCAATGAACTCCCGGATGAAATCTGCTCAATGATTTTTTCTTCCATATCTGATGCTAGTCAGGCGTGCAAAGCCGCCACTCTATCGAATCAGTTGATGAGGGCTTGGACTGACCTCACCACACATACCTTCAAACTCGGAGACTCAGATAACCCTCCCCTGTCCTTCCTCCAGCGACGCCCACCCTCCTCCAATACCATGACTATTGAAACTTGTAACCACATGGCTAATGATGAGAGAGTTGACTTTTTGGTGGCCTCTGCTGTGGAAAGACAGATTGAGAAATTTACTCTGAGTTTCGGTTTCAGGAGGCGCGACCTACCAAAGGAAGTATACACCATGTCTTCGTTGCAGAATTTGACAACTACAAACTGTTCTTTCAACCGTCAGGATATATCCTCGAATTGGCAAAACCTGACGAGTTTGCAAATAAACCAGGGAGAAGTTGACGCAGCAAACATACTGAAGAACTGTCCCTCGCTCCTTTTCTTGGAGTTGAGTGGAGTCTCCCTGTGTTCGAGTTCTATTGACCATAGCACACTTGAAATTCTGAAGATTGGTTGTTTGGAGGAGGGTAACAGGGAGATCGTCATTATAACTCCCAACTTAAAGGAGTTGGAACTTACCGGAACTTGGTCTGAGACCGTGACATGTGAGCTACAAGATGTCGGCCAACTCAAGAGAGTGTGGTTTGACTTCCGAATGTGTTGGTACATGAAGGAAAGTAAGGTGCAGAACCATTTGTTCAGGGAATTGCTTATTGACCTCATCGCACAGGTAGCAGATTATGCTGAGGTGAACATCGGAGTCGTCTCGCAGCAGGTAATAGTTGTTCTCTATGTTGTTTTTGTTTCATGAAATGTGCGTGTTCTTCTTTCTAATTATTTTAAATTTCTGTAGGTCTTGGAAGGGAGGGACTTTGGTGGCTATCTCTAGATGAAATCACAGATGCTTGGGCTCATGTACATGAATGATGCTATTGATACTCCTCACAGCTGCTTTGATCCTGCCACTTTCTATCTTGTCAAACTGTCTTTGTTTTAGAGATTACGTTTTGGTTATTCTCTTCGGGATATGGCTTATGAACTTAAGAACGAGGTAGCAAGCCAATTGGTAGCACTCCATTGTTTCAAGTTTTAGCATGACTCCGGTTGAAGTTTTGTAGATTCTCTCCATCGGATTCCTGAAATGTGCATCCATTGCAAAGTTTTGCTGGATGTTCTGTGGTTAAAAAGTCTTTTGCTTTCTTGCACTCAACTATCAGGTTACAACCATCAAACTCCGGTTAAGTTTTGCTTGCTTTAGATTTTCATCTGTCATATGGACAGGTTGATGTTGAATTTGTAGTTTGTTTCTTCCCAGTTGAACGATGTGTCTAAAACGACAATACATCATGACTTGTTTCTGTTAGGCTGGATGGTTCATGCTTAATATTGATATTTCTGCAGATTGCATGAGAACCCTTACAAGGTTGCAGATTGCAAGAATAATATCATGGCTTGTTTCTGTTAGGCTGATGGTCTTTGCTTAATATTGGTATTTCTGCATGAACTCTCACAAGGTTGCATCCACTGCTATTATTCTTGCTAGGCTCTGTTGTTTAGATATGTGAATGCTGCCCAGAATATAAACTCAAGCCCCCGGTATCAACGCAGAAAAATTAAATTCTTTCCATTGATCCTACATTACACCTAGGAAACTAGGACATAAACGTGGTATCTGGATAAACGCTTAAGTAATTGATGGCCTTCGTAGTGCGAATCAAACAGAATCGACTACTTCATTCAGGTTAGAAAAGGGATGTTACAACGTTCAGTACTCACGGGATCAGCTTTACCAGTTTTACAAGCTACAGATCCTATCCTATCCTTGCCAAAAGACTTCAACTCCTGACTAATTTTTGCAGGAATTCCAAGATAGAGTAAAAACCAAAAAGAATAAAAACCTTTGAAGCTCTTCCTCCTCATTTACTTAATCCTAGATTTTGGTTTGGGGCGACTGGTTTTTGCTGTCCAGAAGAGTGGCAAAATATATATATATATATATATATATATATCGAGATGGGCTGGAATGTACAATGTACCTCATCGGAATGCAAAGATTCTGCGCTGCTCTTGCTCTGCTCTTCTGTGCCCTTTTCATCTTCCTTGATACAATGTGATTGGTGAATCGTTTACTGTCTCTCAACCTCCTTGACTGCACGAGGCGAATGAACATTAAGGAACAAACATACTTCCTAATTAATCAGTTCAATAGAACAATTCTGCCACCAATTAATCCAAGTATTTTTTTTAAAAAAAAATAAAAAATTAATCCAAGTGAGTTGTCCGTTGAATTTTGAACTAAATGAGTTAGTGGGCTGAATATCAATTACTAACATGCCCATCCCGTCTGAGGTGCTCAGGTGCAATGTAGGCCAACACATCTTGGGCAGGCCCAATAGGGTTTTGGTCACCTTCTAAACGATGGTAGAAAGATTTAAAACCGGGGGACTCCTCTGTTTAGTTTAGGGTTCTTTATTATTTTATTATTTTGTGTTGGTTTGGTTTGGTTTGGAAAAGAAAAAAAATCTGGTCGAACCCATCAGAGTTGCACTTTCCCGCCAGCAACAGAAATCCCGAATTTCGAAGAACAGGAATGGCGGACGACGACCAGCCGATCTACCCGAGGAGCTCGTGAAGAGGCGGGGGCCCAGGGTTTCATCGACGACGACGACGGGCTTAGCGTACAGCGACTGAGGGCGAGGAGGAGGGCCAATCCCGCGCCCGCTTGCCCCCATAGGACGTCCGACGAGGATGGGGGAGGTGGAGACGAGGGTAGGGAGAAGCGGAATCGAGGGAAGAGACTGAACCCGGAGCTGTCGGCTGATGGGTGTTGACCCCTGTGGTGTCAAAGAAAGGTTATGGGAGTGGGTTGTGAGAGTATATTTGATGGTGTCATAGTGGAGTGTGCGCCTAATGAAGGTGAAAGGGAGAGGAGGAGGAAGGTTTCGGGTTTAAATCTGGTGAAGATGGGGAGCGAGGCTGTCCCAGTGGAGCCTGATTTTGGGGTGATAAACTGGATGAGGTCGAGGAGAATGTGGAGTTTGATTATGGGAATAGGTTGTTTGCAGAAGTGAGAAATAGGGTAGTTGAAAGAGACGAGAGAGAGAGAGACAAGTGAGGTCAACGGGGAAGAGGGGCGAAGAAGTGAAAAATAGACTCGGTTGTGAAGGAGGAAGGCGGGTCTACTCCTAATGCCAAGAGAAGTTGCTGATCCATCTCCGAGTGCAACTAAGCAGTGGCAATCAGTTTGGAGTTCGGTCAAGGAGGATGCTAAAAGTGGATTGAGCGCTGAAGAGTTATCAGAATTTGAGCTGAATCCCGATGGATCGCTGCGCTGCCTATTTTTATTCTTGATGCTCATGAAGAGGTTTTTGGTGCCAATATGGGCAATGTTTATCTCTTCGGCAAGGTAAGTCAATGAGTTTAACCATATTTTATTCATGCTGCAAAATGAATTATGTGCTTGACTGACGCAAATGCCGGTCCTACTACATTGACATATAAGCTGACTGACTGCTCTTAGTTTCGTTCACTTGATAGTTATTCGAAAAAGCTGCAGTCACTATTAAAATATGACTGTTGGCCAGCCTACACCAGATTATGTTCTCGTTTGTGTCAAATTTCAATGACCGTTACCACTCTTTCCTTTCCTGTGGTGCAACTGATAAGTTGCCCAGCCAAGAATGAGACTTAACATAATTCAGGACTTTAATTGGATGAGCCTTGTTTGTAATAAAAACTATCTTACATGAATAGCTTCACAGGATAAGAATCTTGCTGCTCTAGGGTGTTCTTTACACTTGAATTGCATGGTTTCATTTTGGCTTTTGGAAGCTTTTCCTTGTTCCGCCTCCATCGTTTCTTCGCCTGCAATGTTGATCGGATACGAGGGCGTTGGGACTCGGAAAGTACAATGATCAAAGGCACTACATGAAACATATATATATATATATATATATAACGACTAAAATGAACCTTAGTAACCTTATTTTTATTTAAAAAAATTGGTAACAAGACCCGTATTTTAAAACTATAGGTGTCATCAAATTGTCATTTAGCTTTGTTTAAACGAGAAAATCATGGAAAAGTGAATGATCGGCGAGCTGGGAAGTAGATTGCAACCACAATTTTAAACCACCCTTTCAAAAAGAAAAAAAAAGATATCTCTTTAATAAATAAATTCTAAAAAAAAACCTATTCAATAAATCCAAACGGCTTACAAGAATATCTCTATAATAATGGGCCCATCAAAACGGCCCAAGATACGGGGTTTCCGGCGAGCCAAAACTTATAAAGTGCTAACAAATAGCCCAAAATAAGTTTGAGATAGAACCCTACTTGGCAAGCAAGAGACAGCTGCCGGACGGCGATGGCGGAGAGCTCCAACACGAAGAGGAAGGTATGCAGTTTTTAGTTCTCTTCCTGTTTGCATGCATCTCCATATATGGGTCTTTGTAAATTCTTCATTCGTTATATCTGTTAGAAAAAGACGATCGTTGATGAAAACTAGGGTTTTTTTTCTATTTTAGAGGAGAAAGAGGAAAGTGTGTTGCTTCAACTTATAGCTTCCCAGACATTCAAGGCCAGTGCCTGTTTCTTTCAATTGATTGTAGGCCCCGCTTGAAGATTTCCAGCACGGTTACCATGTGATGCCTCGTAACGAAAGATCGCTTATTCTATGCCTCATCTTGAGGCAAACCTTGTCCAAGCATGAGCAAGTGGTGGTGTTCTTCTCTTCGAAATTTTCGGTCCTTTTCCACCAGCGACTCCTTCAACGCACTGGTGTGACGTCTTTTGCTATCCATGAGGAACTGACCGAACGGCAAAGGAAAAGTCAAGTTTTACGCTTCAGCTGTGTCGATGGTGGGATTCTGCTATGCACTGATGCTGTGGCTCGTCGCCCAGATATCCGTGACGTGGATTTGGTTATACAGTATGACCCTTCCTGTAAGGAGTACAACAATCGGGTTGCTCTAATTGAAGGATCCAAAGGGAGGTCCCTACTTTTGTTAAATCCCGAGGAGTTGCCATTTTTGAATTACTTGAAGGTAGATTGAACACTCTTTGCGCTCTCAATTGTGGACTTTTTCCCCCTTTTCCCGGAGGTTTTTTTGATCCATGCTCATATGCCTTTTTTTTTCTTTCTTTCTTTTCAGGCATCAAAAGTCCCTCTGGAAGGCTTTGCAATTGATATGAAGAGCATTCTAGATAATCACTATTATCTGGTAACCACTCCTTCCATCTTCCGCTTAGTCTGAGTACTCTGTAATCACTGCAGGCATACCTGCTCCGCGGTGCCCTTTATTTTATTTTTTTTACACTTCAATTGCCGATCTTTTCCTTGTTCGGAGGTTTTTATAATCCAAACTCACGTGCCCTTTTCATTTCAGGAAGCAAACTTCACTATGGAAGGCATTGCAGATGGTACTTGTAGCATTTTATATAAACAAAATCATCTGGTAATTGCCCTGCTTCCATCACCTGCTTACTTTTCATACAGAAGCATTTTACGAAATTTAAGCTGGGAGTACTTTGTAATTGCAGGAATTTGTGGTCCTCACTGACCCACTGTCAAGTTTCTATGCCAAAGAAGCATATAGATCATATGTATTGGCCTACACCTCTAATGCCCATTGCCTCGATCTCCAGGTTGGACCTTGCTTAGATTTGATGTATGAAAACAAGTCTTGAGAAGAAATTTCGCATTGATCTGTTAGCGGTACATTGACAGGCAGTTGCAGCTTCATTTGGCCTGGCTGATAAACCTGATATAGAAAGAAGAGCAGGAGAAGAGGATGAGAAATTGATTCAGATGGCGACAGACTGGGAGAGGGTGATGAAGACGGACTGGGAGAGGGTGATGAAGACGGACTGGGAGATGGTGATGAAGACGGACCGGGAGACGGAGATGATGGAGATGACCACCAAGTTTGGATCTATTTGAGGACTTTATTATCAATTTAGAACAATGTTTTTAATAATTTGAACTTGCATGGTGATTTAGTTGTTTTTAGGACCTCTCTGGAGATGTTTTCATCTCTAGGTTTACCTTTGCACTTGCTAGCCGTCCCCGTGGACATGGAAGTCGTGTACGTTGACTCACCCGGAGTGGTAAAAACTTGATTCAAAGGACTATGCTTTATTACTCTATCCGTACCGGTGTACCTCCCCGTGAGGAGATTTCTCCGGAGGTGGAGGAGCTCAGTGAGGAGAGAGTAGGCTAACCTTCTCTCATTTAAATCTATTGTATAGATATGTGTGTCTCTTTATTGGCAGGTTGTTGATGAGAAGTACGGTCCAAATAGGCCAGATTTAGGACCCTTGCAACTTTAAACACCTACCTTCATTTCGTTTTTTTGGGTGAGATTTAAATTGTTTCAACAATTTCGGATCTTAGACGGTCATGAGATTCGATCCTCTCACTTCATGCTTAAGGACTGACACCATATCCATCAGACTATACATGAGTTAGTTTTTTGAAATATCTTTTCAATGGTATAGTTGGAAGCAAATGGCAAAAAAACTATCTATACAACAAAGTATCAGTATGAGGTTGGAGCCGCTTGGCTTTATCAAACTCCCATGCAGTAAAAGAGTTGTTGCCAAAACACAAATTCTACACGTCCAAGGTATAAACATCAATTCGACATAGCTCTAGGTAAACCCATCTTAAACTCCTATGCATTATGATACATGGAGTTTGGATATTTTTGCCATCCTTTAAGGAGGTTTTGGGTTGTAAGCCTTGCAAATAATTTTTTAAAAAAAAGAGAAGAGATACGAATGAGAGGATTGTCTTGAATAAGTTCTGAGAATGTGCGACTCTGAAATTCTCTGTCTCCAAAGTTGAGAGATATTTTTTTAATTAAATTGAAAAGATATTGCCAGCAAACATCTAAGACAAAGGGGAGATATATTTCATATGTGATGAACTCGGTAAATTTTACATCTTCTCCGATCTCTATCAAATTATTTACACATTGTACTGTCGAGCCAAATGCCTTTTGGTATTAGAGTTTATAGTTTGGATTCAGATATACAAGTCCAATAATTAAAAATAGGTGATTTATATATGACAAAAAAGCTGTGGACCATTGCCATGTTTGCATGCGGCTTCATTCTATGTTGTTGTTCAACTGATAGTATTTCATCTTTATAGATGTAACTGAACTAATCAGTGATATCAGTTCCAATCTTCTCCACGGCGAAGCCAGGACCTCCTCTCGACGGTCTGGAGGTTCGTGATCTGAATCCGGTGACAATTGACAGGTTGATTGCAGCCTCCTCCTTCGACTAAAGCCATAAACTGAACATTGGCAGAATGTTTCAAAGCTCATTTTTCCACATTCCCAATGATCGACTTGATAATCTCACAAACACAGATAATGTCTATTGTCACCGGATTGGCGTAATCTTCTGTGACGACATGCTCGCCGAGGAGTTCCCGGGAGTACCTGCCTGTAATTAAAGAAAGGCAGTAATAAGTGGATAAACAAAGATATACATCCAAGTGCAAACAAAGTTCCATTTCTGTGAAGATTAATCTAGACAACAATAACAAGAAGTTTGTTTCTGGAAATCAACCAACCCAAATGTAACTTAAGAGAACAAGTTTCTGTAAAACAAATCTAACCCACGATACAAGGAAGAGGAACAATAAGCTGTCAAGGGAATTACCATCTCAACGAGCTGTAGAGACAATAAGCTGTCAAAGCAAACAATAACAAATTAGAAAAAGTGCACAAAATCTGAACGAGGAACAAATTAGAAGCTGTCTTACCTACAGTTACAAGGACCAACGAAAGAAAGCAACTAACTAGCAAGAGGACGGTTGTTTGTTTTAGGAACAACGAACACGACTTTAGCGATTTGGGTTTTTAGGGTTCAGAATTCCAAGGGAGGGGAAACAGTAGAGGGACGAGCGGCCAAAACTAGAAGAGAAGGTCCCCGGAGGCCGAAGGGAGGAGGAGCCGAGACTCGTTTTCATGTTCAGTTTAATTGAAAACTTGGAGATGCTCTGATTAATAACTACCATTACAAGGTCAAATTCAAATACAGCTGGTGTGTGTAATTTGTCCTTATCTCCTCCGATATGCTTTAAAGTATTATAGTTCGTTAGAATATGCACTGACATTAGCGTCCTATTTACTGTTATTCCTCTATAGAAGCAATCCTTAACGCATCAGAGAAACCAACCCTAACTGCTATCTTTTCTTCCAAATCAGAAAGCCATAACATTAACTGCTATCTCCCAGAACATATTAAAGCGTTACCTCGAAAGCACCGGGAACAAGGAAAACACCCAAAGCTTCTACGAGGTGGGCCCGGTCACGACTCACGAGTAGATTAGAGGCTTGGCGTCGCAGGTCGGAAAATCGCCCAACAATCGCCCCCTTTTGTCTTTCTGTGTTAGGGTTCGGGTTGGGGGAATCGGGGATTTGTAAATCAAATCTGGTTTTCCAATTTTACCCTTCATTAGGTCTGACCTCATAAATCGAAAACTTTCGGGCCAAAATTCTGTTTGAACCATCCATCATCAGACCCCCTTTGTTTTTAAACATCGACTCGAAAATCTTTTTTATCTATAGCATTTATAGTTTGCTCAAACACTGTCGTTTTGAGCGTTGTCAAGTTTCAAGCGGTGTGGCCAAAAACAGGATTTTTGTCTAATATGGTACTACGGTACAAGTTTATTACTAATATAGTGTTACTGCTGCAAATATTCCGAGAATGGTGTCCGTTTTCAATATCGAAATTTTTTTTCGACCTAGAGTACTCAGATCGAAAAAATTATTCGACTTGGGATCCAAATCGAAAAAAAATTTTGACTTTAATTGACGAACTAATCTTTTCGACCTAGACCCAGGTCGAAAGTTTTTTTCTCGACCTGGGGAGAAAAAAACACACAGAACAAAATTATTTTCCGATGTGGGGCAATCCTGACACTACCACTGTTATATATTTTTTAGAATTAAGCACTCTCTTCTGGAATAGAGAGTGCTATTTGATCTATATTTTCTTTTCTCCAAAAGATATAACTTTAAGGCAGGAAATCAAAAGGTTTTATAACTTCAGCTTTTTTTTTTCTGTTGAAAAAGTAGAATAGTATTAATCTCGGAGTTAAGTACAAGTATAGCAAAATGATGTCATCCCTCACACAAAAGGAGGAGAAAAACATCGCAAGACTCAATACAAGAAGAGCCAAAAAAAAGGAACACCCAAGACTATACTAAGCTCTAGAGTACCCAAGGAAGGAACAAAAGTCAACCAAGAACAAAAGAGATTACACAATGAAATTTTGAAGAACCAAGAGCAAATCTTGCTTATGAAAGAAATCTCTTGAACCCGTCCAATTTTGCCACTCCATTGCGTTCCTAAGAACAGTAGCGATAAGAGCATCTAAATCGGTGGTAACACCCTGAAAGATAACATGATTCCTGTGTATCCAAATACTCCAAATGATCGAAGCAAAAATGGTGTACCAAATCTTGCATTTAGCCTCATCCCTACATACCAAACCCATCCAAGCAGGGAGAGCCCTTTCCAAACCTTCTACAGGTACCCAAGCAACACCTGTCAATCTAATGAAGTACAACCATACTTTGGTGGCAAAAGGGCAGCCGAGGAATAGATGATTCGCCGTCTCACAGTGAGGCTGTCCAAGAGTAACATCAGAGCAAATGACACAACCCGAAGCTGGCTGAGAAAGTAGCCCTAACCGAAACAAATTGGCCTTTGTCGCTATTCTGTCCTGCAGTGCCTGCCAGAGGAAGCAGGAGATCTTGAAAGGAATGAGAGCAGTCCTATCTTTGCGCATAACCTTAGACGAGATGAATCCAAATACTCCAAATAACTTCAGCTTGCACTCATGAATTTTGAACTACAAATTATATACAATACAAGTACAATTGATCATGGTTCTTAGATTATACAAGAAGTTGACCATTTATATTATTCTTCCAACGGAATGAGCAGAACCCAAAATCTTGTAATTTTAATATTTTGGGGCTTGACCAAATAGAACAACGCTTGACATAAGTCTATACATAAGTTGTGGTTGGACGATTTTTTTTTTAATGTTGTATTGAAAAGTAAAATATTATCAGATTATTTATTAGCAACGTTTTAGATATTTTTTATTTGTAAGAATTGGATTAAAAAATCAAGAACAGTGGGAGTGCTTAAATGTTTTCAGAATCTGAAATGAGAATAGTGGGAGTGCTTGAACAGTGGTAGGGTCAAGATCGCCCCGCATCGAAAAATAATTTTGATCTGTCTTTCTCTCTTCCCAGGTCTAAAAGATTAGTTCGTCAATCAAAGTCAAATTTTTTTTTATTTTTAGTCTTAGGTCGAATAATTTTTTCGATTTAAATACCCCAAATTGAAATTATTTTTCGATTTTGAAAACAGACACAATTCTCGAAATATTTTTAACAGTAACATCATATTGATAATACATTTTTACTGTAGCACCATTTTGGGCAAAACCCCCAAAAACAACACCAAAGAGCAACCACTGGATTGGTTTCGTACCGACACCGAACCCGTCATACCTAGGCTAAAAACAACTGTATAAAAATATCATTTTATAAAGATTATAATATTAAAAAATTATTTTTTTAATCCAAAAAATATTAAAATTATTTTTTGGCCAATAAAACAAGAATGACTGGTCGTGCAAAATGTATGGTGTAGTGCAAAAATTGAACGAACTAATTATGGAGCTTGCTTATAGTAAATTCAATGAATGCTAATCACTTACTTGATTACATTTCAATAGAACAAAATATTGCCGATATAATTTTAAATCAATCAAATGAAAGTGTAATTTTTTGTAAAATATGTTAAAAAAATATTATGTATTTATTGAAAGATTTCACTCAAGATTTACGACCAATATTTTCTGAAAAAATATTAATTATTACAATATAGGAGTTATTAAATTTATTACTTGTCCTGAATTGGGACATAAATTTTTTATTAGTTTAGAAAAGTTATCCATTTATAGAAGATCACTTTAGTATGTTTTCAAATTCCTAGTCGAAGAAGTTAGATCCTAACTCCATCTTCCATCTATTAAAGAAATCGAGAGAACTACCTAAATATAAAAGCCAAACGGCTCGGCGGAGTAGTTCTCTCCTCATTTTTCTCTTCCGTTGTTGCAATCTACTCCCCAGCTGGTCACTCACTCTTTAATTTTTTTTTTTAAATGTCTTTTATCATGAACTTTTTCGTTTCAATAAAGCTAAAATGACGCACACTTGACGGCCGTCAGTGGCATGATTTGGCAACTTAAGAACAACTAGAAAAAATAAATTGTTTTCCAAGAACCCTTAATTAGTATCCTCCAACTAAATTGCTTGTTATAAGCCTAGGGATCCAACCCCCTTCTTACGCATATAAACATTCAGTTTCATGACTGCAAAATTTTGGCCCTTTTGCTCCGTCACCTCGAGCACTTCGACCAACCCTATGGATATGTGCTCCTGAAAACAGGCAAAATTTCAACTATCAATATAGTGCAAAAACAAGGATACAGAGAACAAATATAAAAAAGAAGCAAGTCAAACAACAGGAGGACCTTTGGCTCACAATTTGCCATGAAAGAAACATCATGAGTGTCTGAAAGTCACAACAAGCAAGCCCAGGAACATATGCGTGCCAATGACTAGCAGAGAGACTAACCACGGCAGGAATATCCAAGCCACGGGCCGCAACATCTGTGCATAAAAGAATCCCCTTATTTGCTGAGATGAAATCAAAAAATGTTTTAGTCCTTTTCTGCTGCTTTTGTTTTCCATGGATATCTGAACATTCCACTCCAATATATCTGTTAATTTTGGAAGAAGAAGGTAGATCGAAGGAGAAGATAAATCAAAGGAGAAGATGGAAATTAATTTGGATAAGAACTAGGGAAAATGGTCGTGAGAGGAAAAATATCCATCTCTCAGCTTGTATATTCACTTGTATCTCTACAGTTACCAATAAAGCTAATATATATACAAGTGTCCATCTATTTACAAAAGGAACAAAGGAATATTCAGGGGTGGTGCTCTATTCCTTCGTGGGCTTGCTTAGTTGGGCTTTGCTCATATATAGTAAAGTCCATATTTTCGTAATACGCCCCCTCAAGCAGGAAGGTGTATATCACACATTCCTAGCTTGGATAACAAGAAGTAATGGCGATGATTGAGCAGGGACTTGGTCAACAAATCGGCTGGTTGGACTTCACTTCGGACATGAAACAGTTTGAGCAATCTAGTCTGAATCTTCTCGCGAACAAAATGGCAATCAATTTCTATATGTTTCGTACGTTCGTGGAAGACCGGATTTTCCGCAATATAGATAGCAGATTGATTGTCACAGAACACCAAACTTGGCCCTTGAGATGGAATTTGAAGATCATCAAGGAGATATTTCAGCCATTGTAATTCCTTGGTAACAGAAGATAAGGCTCGATATTCCGCCTCTGATGAAGACAATGATACAGTGCTCTGCTTCTTTGATTTCCATGAGACAAGTGCAGAACCAAAGAACACCGTGTAACCAGTGATTGATCGGCGAGTGTCACGACATGTAGCCCAATCACTATCACAATAAGCCTTAAGCTTCAAGTCAGAGTCAACTGGAAAAGAGAGGCCAAAACCTGGATGCCCTTTGAGATATCGTAGAACTCTATAGGCTGCTTGAAGATGAAGATCAGTGGGAGCAGACATGAATTGGCTCAACTGCTGGACAGAAAAACTGATGTCAGGTCTCGTATTTGTAAGATAAAGTAATCGTCCAACTAGCTGGCGGTAGGTTGAAGATGTTGCTGGACATTCAGGAGATAAGGAGTTATCATCTTCATCATGATCTGCAAAGAATAATTCATCAGAAGAGGTAACCGAATGATCATATGGATCTTCAGGTGTAGCAGAATGATCAAAAGAAGCAGCAGCCGCAGCAGCTCTAGGGGTGTGTGAAAGAGGAACTCCATCAATGAGCTTTAAGCGAACATTATAATCCATAGGTGTAGCCACTGGTTTGCATTCCATGTAGCCAGTATCTGTCAAGAGTTGTAAGGTATATTTCTTCTGACTAAGATGCAAACAATCTGCTCGTCGAGCTACTTCCAATCCTAAGAAGTATTTAAGAGGACCAAGATCCTTAAGCTTGAACTGATTATGCAAGTAAGACTTGATGTTGTTGATGGCAGATGGATTATTTCCTGTGAGCACAATATCATCAACATATACCAGTACTGCAATGTAGTATTCATCAGTAGATTTCGTAAATAAAGAATAATCAGATTTGGATTGGATAAAGCCTGCCTGCAACAAAGCATTTGTTAATTTGGCAAACCATTGCCTGCTAGCTTGCTTTAAACCGTATAATGACTTCTTGAGACGGCAGACTTTCCCTTTATCAGTAGCGGAAACGGATAATCCTGGTGGCATCCGCATATAAACTTCTTCTTCTAGCTCACCATTTAAGAATGCATTGTTAACATCAAGTTGAATGAGTTGCCAATTCTTGCTAACTGCTAGTGCTAGTAGCAATCTGACTGTCGTAAGCTTTGCCACGGGAGAAAAAGTATCTAGGAAATCAATTCCAAATGCTTGTGTGTATCCCTTAGCAACAAGGCGAGCTTTATGTCTTTCAATGGAACCATCCGCATTGTATTTCACCTTGTAAACCCATTTGCAGCCAATGGATTTCTTTCCTTTGGGTAATCGAACTAAGTCCCATGTGTTATTGTCCTCCAATGCCTTCAATTCATTATCCATAGCTTGGATCCAGTGTTCATGGCCAGAAGCATCACTATATGTGGTAGGCTCATATGTTCTAAGTAATGAGATACTAAATGCTTTATGAGATGCAGATAAATGAGTTAAAGAAAAATAAGAGGATAGAGGTTAAGGAGAAGACCTGTCAGTACTTGGAGGATGATTGGCAAGCCCGGGTATTAGATTACATATGTAATCTTCAAGATGTTTCGGGACCCTTTTGACCCTAGAGGGTCGAAGCTGAGCATCCGAAGCAGTAATCATCTCATTATCAATGTCTCTAACTGGCTGGTCGGCTAATGTAACAGGGAGGACTGATATATCTGCAGAACTAGGCTGGGAAGAGGAAATTGCAGAATTGTCTGTAGGAGGGGACTGTGTAGGAGAGATAGAAGTATCTACAGGATGTGGAGAAGTGTGGAATGGCTCTGTAATGTCCTCAGTCAAGGGAGTTGTGAGTGGTAAAGAGATTGAACTAGGATCATAAGGTATGTAAATGGATGGGTCATATAGGTGACTGTTCTGGAAAGGAAAAATGTCTTCATGGAAGACCACATCTCTTGACAGTACAACTCTATGACTTTGCAAATCATAGAGTTTGTATCCTTTTACCCCAAAAGGTATGCCTAGAAAGACATATTGCTTTGATCTTGGATCAAACTTTGTTCGACATTGTGCTATTGTAGATGCATAACACAAGCAACCAAAGACCCGTAAGTGTCCTAACTTGGGTGGTTTGTTGTATAAAACTTCAAATGGCATTTTATTGTTCAAAACAGATGATGGTGTTCTATTGATCAAATATGTAGCATGGAGTACACAATCACTCCAGAATATTAGGGGTAAATGCGAATGAATTAGCAATGCTCGAGCTACATTTAACAAATGCTGATGTTTTCTTTCTACTCTACCATTTTGTTGGGGAGTATATATGCAACTACGTTCATGTATGATGCCCTTTTGTTGGAAAAATTCTTTCAAAATGAACTCGGTACCTTGATCTGTACGAATTGTCTTAATGCGCTTGTTAAATTGTGTCAAAACATATTCATGAAAAGAATTCAGATATTGAGCTACTTCAGCCTTAGATTTCATCAAAAACACCCAAGTAGTTCTAGTAAAGTCATCTAGTACTGTCAAGAAGAATTGGAAACCATCATAGGAAGGTAAGTGAAACTTGCCCCATACATCAACATGTATTAAGTCAAAAGAACTGATAGCTATAGAAGAGCTATTAGGGAAAGGTAATCTACGATGTCTAGACATATGACAGATCTCACAGTGAGAATCCAATTTGGAGGAAATGGAAGGATAAACATGCTGCAGAACCTGTAACTTAGCTGCTGGAAGGTGTCCTAAACGGGTATGCCAAAGATCAAATTGGTTACGTATAAGATGAAGTGTATTTGCTGAAGGGTATGGACCAAGGAGAGATGTCGCTGGATGCTCAGCTTCGATAACGTATAGCCCATTTTCTTCCTTGGCATTACCAATCATTCTCAAAGTGTGAGGGTCCTGTATAAGACATGAAGCAGCTTTAAAATACAATGATAATGCTCGGGTTCTAAGCAGCTTACTAATGGAAATTAAGTTGAAACTAAAAGAAGGAACATAAAGAACATCAACAAGTAATAGTTGTGAATTCAACTGGACTCTTCCTATGTGTGTAGCTGGTGCGAAGTGTCCATTTGGCAATCCAATATGAACATGAGACAGAGGAGAAAAGGTGAGAAATGAATCAAGAGAACTAGTGATATGATCTGTAGCACCTGAATCTAGTATCCACTTACCACGAAGATTAGACTGAGAGGACAAAGAAAAATGAGAAATGTGATTACCTGCCATAGGCATGAAATGATTAGGAAATGAAGATGATTGAGAATCAGACAAAAGGGCTGTTGCAGATGCAATGTTTGCAACGGGAGAAGGCACATGAACACTGTTAGAAGGAGCAGCATTCTGCACTATAGAGAGCAGACCATTGTATTGATCTGCAGACAAACACAAGCGACTTAGTTCATCAGCCAAGTTTCGAGATTCCACTGCGTGCGCCCGGGGAGCAACAGAATGCTGATATCGATTGACATTCTGATAGCCACTAACTTGGCCAGGTTGAACAGAGTTAGATTGATTCTGGGTCCTGAATCTCCAGTTCGGAGGATATCCGTGTTTCTTGAAACACTTATCAATGGTGTGACCAACACCATTGCAGAAAGTGCACTGAGGTTTCTTGGTATTATCCCAATGCCTTCTATAACCAGAGACTTGTCCAACAAAATTGGACCCATCAGCTGCATTTTCTATAGAAGAAATATTGTTAGCAGCATATGATATAGGAGAAGTATGCATAGTGCATGAAGAGTCAAGGGAAATCTGCCTCTCTTGCTGTTGTACCAGATAAAGCACCCTACTGATCGGAGGCATTGGATCCATCAAAAGGATTTGTTGCCTGGTGGCCGCATAGCTATCACTCAACCCTTGTAGGAACACAATGATCTGGTCATTTTCTCTATATTGAGTAACCACTCGATATAGTTCACAATTGTTGCAATCAACAAGAGGGTTACACTTGCAACGAGGAATGGGGCGAAATTGGGTCAGTTGATCCCACAAATTCCTAAAATGAGTGAAATAAGCATTGACAGTACGAGCACCTTGACTTAGAGAGTGAATTTCTCGTTGGATACCTGCAATTCGAACAGCATCTCCTCTCCCAAATCGATCACAAAGGTCCTTCCAGACATCAGATACATTCTCAAAATACAATAAACTCTGGTGAATCTCGGGTTCAACGGATCTCAAAATCCAACTCACTATCATGGTGTTACATCGTTCCCAATTAGCATATTGAGGATCATCAAGAGCAGGCATCACAGTAGTGCCATCAATAAATCCTAGCTTGTTCTTAGATCTAAGTGCAAACCTCATATCTCTACTCCAAGCATGGAAATTACCACTACCTTCCAAGAGTGGAGACACAAGAGCAATAGCAGGGTTTTCACTTGGATGAAGGTAAAGAGGAGAAACTTGTACCTCTAAAACTTGGTTCTGTGTCACATTAGATAGTCTGGGCATTGCAGATCCAGGCGTTGCAGACCCAGACGGAACTTCTCCAGTAGCTTGTTGATCCATGGTGGCAAAAATTCGTCCCACTTAGGTTAGGAGGACGGAGCTTGAAGAGGGAAGAAAATAAGAGCTAGATGTAAAGCTCTGATACCATGTTAATTTTGGAAGAAGAAGGTAGATCGAAGGAGAAGATAAATCAAAGGAGAAGATGGAAATTAATTTGGATAAGAACTAGGGAAAATGGTCGTGAGAGGAAAAATATCCATCTCTCAGCTTGTATATTCACTTGTATCTCTACAGTTACCAATAAAGCTAATATATATACAAGTGTCCATCTATTTACAAAAGGAACAAAGGAATATTCAGGGGTGGTGCTCTATTCCTTCGTGGGCTTGCTTAGTTGGGCTTTGCTCATATATAGTAAAGTCCATATTTTCGTAATAATATCTGAGGAGATCCGAGTGGAACAAGACCGAATTAAACGAAGAGAAGAACACCATCAATTTCTTCAACATGTTTCACTTCAGGAAGGAGTACAGAATAATAAATCGTTTAGCAGAAGGCACCACACAGTAACCTTGTTGCAAGCCTTCATCGTGACCTACAATTGATACCCATTATCTCAGTAAATTATATCTGAAAACGGTGAAAACAATTGACTACTGTAGAATGTCCCCCAACAGTACCTTAGTTCGTTGATCATCTACAAAAAATGTATACTGGCTTTGTCTTAAATGATACCGTTACCTGTATGGCCCCCACATGAAGTAATTAATTTAGAGAACCGGACAACGAAATCAATACTATGCACATAATGTCAGAAAAAGAATCGCATCAAACTTTGGTAGTCTGCCTAGCCGAGAACAAGGCAGTTAGTCTATCCTGTACGTCAACACAGAAACTTGCTCGGTGTAAGGCCATCACATTTCTCAACAATCATATAGCTAATTCTGACTAATTATTTACATCTCAAAAGCAACCGAGAATTAATAAATAAATAAATAAGCGATGAATGTGAAATATTTTCATCTAACCGAGGTTTTGTAAGACGATAAATACACAATGGTACTTCAATTTACCTTGGGCAGACGATTGATAATTTGCTTCATTTCTTCAAAATTTGCTTCCAATATCCTATATCCGCTTCATGGATTATTAGACACTACAGAGTGAAGACAGTCCAATGTAAGAAACTACTGCGCAGATAAACCGAACTGTGTAGCAGCCTTTAACAGTACAAATTCCATTGCCATAAGAACCATAGCTTATAAACCACAAAAAAAAACAGGGCAAATAATGAAGATCATGTACTTTCAAACGTTTATGTAGAAGACCCTTAGTATGCGGTTTTCAGTTCTCTTCCTGTTTCCATATGCATCGTAACGAAATATGGAAAATTCGTTATATTTGTTAGAAAAAGGATCTTTCCTTACGAGGCACCGCATGGTAACCGTGCTGGAAACCTTCAAGCGTGGCCTACAATCCAATTGAAAGAAAGAGAAAAATTCAAAGGGTGTGGAATCGCTATATACTAAATTCTCGAATATCGAATATATCAAATACAAAATGTTTAAAAAATTTATACCAGTTCCGAATTCATTTCGGTACTATACCGAATAACGAATTAAACTTCGGCCTGTATGTACTTAATCAATGCGATGGCCTATTCACTGATTACATATATATATATATATATATATATATATATATATATATGCACGTAGTATACCAACATCTGGCACCTCGAACTATAGTCTGGTAGAGCACAAGATGTGTACATGGTGTTATAAACTAAAATTAATGGTATTGGACAATCCACTAATATATAATAATAGTACACATTAAAATTAATGGTATTTACGATCCACTAATATAACGAAAGGAGAATTTCCATAGACCCATATGGAGATGGAAGAGAATTAAAAACTGCATACCTTCTTCGTGTTGGGGCTCTCCGCCATGCCCATCGCCATCCGTCAGATGTCTCTTGCTTGCGAAGTAAGGTTCTAGTTAGGGTTTTTTTAGAATGGTTCTAGTTAGGTTCTTCAAACTTCTCTATTTCTTAGCATTTATAAGTTCTTGGTCGCCGTAAAACCCGTATCTTGGGCCGTTTTGATGGGCTCATTATGAGTTTTGGTTGACATTCTTGTAAGCCGTTTGGATTTATTAAAGAGATTTTTTTTCTTGGAGAAGAGGATTTATTAAAGAGATTGAGAGTTCCTGTATATAATCCAAACGAAAAGATTATTGCGGCGGAGAAGTTTCTCAACACACTTTTCCTTCCCGTTGTTGCAATCTACTTCCCAACTTGCCAATCATTCACTTTTCTACCATGTAATTTTTTAAAAACATCGTGAATTTTTTCGTTTAAACAAAGCTAAATGACAATTGGGAAAAGTTCATTTTTATGCCCTATAGTTTGTGCGATTTTGAGATATAATCATATACCTTAAAAAAGACTTTTTGAATCATGTGATCGTAACAATTTGGCACATAGAGGCTCGGAGAGCTTCCCAAGCCAATTTCGACTCCGAGTCCTAAAACGATGTCGTTTTGAGCCTTACGTGGCACACCAACTTAGATTTTTAATCTCGTTGTGAGTTAGTCAAGTTAAAATATATATTTCAATCCTTTATGCATTTATATTTTTCAAAACAATCCCTCCTCTCCCTCTCCCCTTCCTCCTCCCCCACCAACCTTTCAATTAACTTCTTCTCGCTCCTCCATCTCTCTTCTCCCATGTCCAATAGTCCCTTGACACCAAGAAAACCCCCAGCAAAGATAAGCCCAGAAAATCCAGTTTCGTGGGTGATCGGTCGATTAGTCTAGTTAATCATTAGTACTATAAAAAGATAATGGGTGAAATTAGGAATCATCTTGAACGTTGTACACAATACAATTCTATCAAATGTAACGACTTTACTGGATTAGTCAGAGTAGAATTAAGAGAAAGAAGGAGAAGGTAGAAAAAGAAGAGGGGAACAGCGAGGGAGAGAGACGAGAAAAGAAGATAGATGGGGCAGATTCGGTGGAAGCAATGGCGGTGAAGTAACCAGGAGTAGGTTTAGTGGTAGCAGTAATCATTTTGCTATTGATCCTATATATTTGTTCAAAATAATATTAAATTGGTCCGACCGGTAATGGAACGGAAAAAATCCCAGGTTAAATCATGGCTTTATAAATACCAAACCAAAATAAGTTGAGAAACCCTAAATCAAACAGTTGACGGCGGGGAAGGATGCCAGATCTAGCGTCGGCGGATGGAAAGAAGAAGAGGAGCCAAAGCGGGAGGAGTGAAATAGATTTACGATATCTGAAGGAGGTAATACTTGCGTTATTCCGTTTCTTTGTTTTGGACTCCTCTCACAACGCTATTGATTCGGTGTTTTATGTGAATTTTAATCCGTAAACACGAAACCCTTTTGGCAAGGTTTTGTTTACAACCCCTTTAGAGTTTGTTCTTTGAGTAAATTCGAGGCCTTTGGGATGCTCGTATAGCTGAACCTTGTTATATGATTTGGAAAACTAGTCCTAGTTTTCCAATTACCAGGCTAAGAGGATGGGGAATTTTTACTCAGCTTTTTGTTTCAATGGCAGATCCAAGTTAAGTCAATTCTTCCGCACAATCCCGTTGTTAATCAACAATTAGCGTAAGAACGAACATCTATTCTATTCGTTGTTGAATCCGTATTTCTCGTCAGATATATATTATATGTTGCCAATGGAAAGCAAATTTCATTGCAGCGAGAGTAAGAAGAAGGAGAAGAAGGCAAAGGAGGGTGACGACGATGTGTCGTATAGTCTAAAGATAGAAGAAGATGCTACAACAATCAACATTTTCCCCAATGACATACTCATAGTCATACTGTCTTTGTTGAATAGTAAGTACCCGGAGAGGCTTGTAGGACAACCATCCTTTCAAACTTCAAAGCCATGGAAAAACTTGTGAACCCAAGTGCCCAGCCACGACTTTTGGGTGACAGGACCGAACAAGCAATTCATGTTCAGCTACCTAGCCCTTGCTCCCACCAATATCATCAAGCTCAGTCTCCAGAGCAACCAAAGTATCCCCTGGATCTCCATGTGGGCTAGTTCCGTCGCAGAGCACCACGTGGAGAACCTAACCTTGAAGGTTTGTAAGGGTCCCACATATGGCCTTCCTGAGTCTTTCTACTCTCAATCAACCTTGAGGAGCCTAAGAAATTCGGGGAGGCATTCTTTTCCCTCAGGGTACGGTGAATTGGCGGGCGCTTGTCGTTCTCAAAGTCTCGCGCACTAAGTTTAAGGGCATTTGCAAGATTGGTGATATTTTGTTGGGGGGTTGTCCTGCACTAGAGTGCCTGATGCTACGGTGGGTCTTCATTAGTATGCTTTCTAGTCCGGTGTTGATTTCCCATAGAAAGTTAAAGATGTTGTCGGTTAAGAATGTTTTTTATTATACTCGGGAAAATTTCATATTAGCCCAAGTTCATGTGAGCACTCCCCAACTTGAAAATTTGGAAATTTCGGGAAAATGGTGGCGTATCAGCTGTAAGATAATTGAAGATCTCTCGATGCTGGTGGAGTCCCACCTAGGATTCTCCTTGCTTATTCCTATGGAGGAGTCAGATCCTCTCTATGTTGCACGCACGCAACAAAACAATCTTAAGAACTTGCTTGACAAGGTTAGATATTCCAAGAAGCTGTTACTTGGAGATTATTGCCAGAAGGTAATAAAAAAATTTCACATCCTATTTTGCCAATTATGATATTATTCAGCTGACAATATTAGCCTTTTGAAGCTAAGCCTTTTTTTTTTCCCTCACATTTGTTAATATCCGTAACCACTATGCTAAGCAATATTGCAATTATAAGTTTTTTAACATTTTAGCTCCATCTTGCCTTAAAAATATGGTTGATCAACTCATCGTACATGATGACTGTCTGAATTTGTTTCTCCACTTTTTTGCGACACAACTGGTCTCGTCAATTGGTTATTTTTTTTAAAGCATTCTTGTCCAATGCTGATTATTTCTGAAGATTCGTGACAAAATGGGGGCAGGCAATTTCTTAGCTTTGAAATTGATAGGAACATGTACAATTGAAGGTTCTTTAAACTTTTTTTGTTGTTGTTCATTTTTGAAGGTTTATGACGTCATGAATCAGGCGTGATATAGCTTAAAAGCAAGGAATTTGCACTTCTCCAAAATTGTTGAATGACAAGAATTTCGTTCAAGGTTGCGGTTTGAAATTATTTATGTACGTAAAAGATGGGAGTTAAATAATTTTAGGTCGTCGTGGTTTGACGAATCGTAGTACTTGTAGCATTTTGCAAAATGTACTTAAGAGTTCTTATTTATTTGGTTGGCTCTTTATTTTGGTCATGAAAATGTGTTTGGAACTATTTTATAAGTCACGTCAGTGCAAAACGAATTCATCGTTATCGTTTTTTTTATAAAAAAAGAAGAGCAAAAGCTAAGTTGATTGAGCAGCGAATCTCAAGTTGTGATATTCAGAAACACTAAAGGGATATGGAGATGCAACCTATAAAATATTACTAAAAGAGTGTTACAACAATAATTGAGACAATTTTTGAACCGTCTAATCATACTTGGAGAGCCGTTCTCTGAGTGTTCGTTCGTTCATCGAAGAAAAACCTATTTTTCAACCTGAAGGTTTGAGGAGCACCTAGCACTTAATTGTCAATGGTGTGCATTTTTCGCAAGATGACGCCGAGTAGAATGTTTCTGCCTCGTGTTACTGCTCAAGTCCAGCAGCTGCAACTGCTATTGCCATGCATATGGCAGTTGAAAGCTTTTTCCAGGAGTTGGCAACTGATGCTTTTGCCATGATCTTGTAGAGATGTCATCAACTGATGCTTCCCCCCTAATAGGGCTTCATCTTCACTATCAGCAACTTCATCCTGATTACAGCTGGCTTCATCTTTCAGTTCACAGGTTTTAGGAGTTTCATACATATCAAAGTTGGGATGTATAGCACCAGGTTTTGTACTTAATTTGAGAAATCTATGTCATTTAAAGAGTGGAAGTTTTTTTTGATAAGTTTAGTTTTTATATTCATCCCAAAGTACCAAAGAAGATAGGTATATCAAAATACCGAGGTACTTCGCCTAGGATACTAGATAGACACACATCAATCTAATGACAAGTGGTATTTAAGTACAAAACCCCCAAGATTTCCTCCAAAATGTCACCAAATAATCAATCCTATAGGGTCACCAAGAGCAAGAAGAAAATAAATGAATATCGCCTAGCCAAATTTAAATAGTGGGTTTCGGGACTTTCCATGTAAATACCTCAATTTAAATATCATTGCAACTAGTCAAGATTGCATGAAAATATCGTCGGGTGCAAAAGAAAATTCCATTGGCCATAATCCAGTTGGAACTAGTAGGAAATCCTCCCCTCGGCTCCGGGAAAATGCACCTTCATTGCTAGAATTCCGTATACTTAATGTTACAATTTTTTAGCGACAAACATTTCGATCAACTAATCACGTTATTTTAATTTAAACTAAATATATCGAGTTTGAGTTATTAGTAATCATGGAGTCAGTTACAATGTGCCCGAAGAATCCGGGCTAATCAAATTGATCCAGGCCCAAATAAGGCCCAAGCTTGACCTACCTTAACCGGCGAATGTTTGTAGGGCTTGACCCGGGAGAAAAGGAATATTCGGTCACCAAAAACGAAATCACGAGAAAATAGCCGCATCGACAAAACAAACCCCCACGGCCCCTTTCCACGCGCTAGTGCCTGTACCACATGGCTCAATTGAACAGGCTCCTTGTCACCCACGCGCGAGAACAACGCGTAGGGAAAGGGCGAGAAAGTGGAGGAATATTTTGGGTGCTAGACCATGGGGGGCTTACCGTGGGGAAGAGACCAAAACGCAACGGATCGGCCAATCATCACCATAATTCGCCATCATGAAATAACACAAATGACACCTCCCTCCCTTGGATGCCCTCATTATATCAACCATGCCCCTCTTCCCCCTCTCCCTTGGTCCCCGACTCGGTTGGTTGAATCGGTGAGTCAACTCGGGCGGACTTTTTTATTATTGTCCTTTTTTTGTTTATTTTTTTTCTGCTTCCAGATCTGTGCGTTGAAGATTCCGTTCTTGAAGCTTCTGTTTGGTTTTGGGTGTTGGTTAGGTTTCGGAAGGGTAAAGATGGAACCCATGGATATTGTCGGAAAATCCAAGGAGGACGCTTCGCTCCCTAAAGGTATAAACTTTTCGTTGGGAATTTGGGGGTTTTGAAGATTGATTCGTTGAAAAGTTGCCGTCTTTTTTTCTGGGTCTTTCTTTTTAGGGTTTGTTTGTTCATCGTCTCATGTGATTTTCTTCCCTTGTTACATGGTCTTATTTTGTTATTTAGGCAGATGGGTTGACCTAATATCCGTGTCTGTGATTTTGAATCTTTGTGTGGCTATGTGAAAGCTAGTACCTTTCATCTGCTGTATTTGATGTTGTGTGTATTGAAGTCGGTATGTCTAGAACAGCGCGCTCGAGTTTCGAAGTTGGTTCTTGGACGCATGTAAATGCAATTGGATATGCTAGATTTGTATTTGATACCTTTTGTTACCTAGTAACGGTCTTGGAATGTTGTCTGTCGAGTTGGTCGAAGATGTTATGTTTTACTCAAGGTGGGATGTCGGATTCTTTCGTTATTTAGTTTAGGCAGATGGGTTGACCTTATAACTGTGTGATTTTGAAGCTTTTTGTGGCTATGTAAAAGCTGGTACTGTTCCTCTGATTTCATCTGTTGTATTTGATGTTGAGTGTTTTCGTCGGTTTCATGGTTGGGGTTGGTTGAATGATTTGGTAAAACTAGAACTGTGTGCCCAAGTTCCGAAGTTGGTTCTTGGACGCATGTAGATGCTATTCGATAGGTGAGATTTGTATCCGATACCTGTTAACTGCTAATCAATGCATCTGTTGTTACCTAGTAACGTTCCTGTGATATTGTCTGTTGTGTTGGTCAAAGACGTTATGTTTCACTCAAAGGTGGGATGTCGGACTCTTTGCCAATTATGGATAGCTGCGAGTCTGTGAAGTGTTGAGCATAGTTATTACTTGGCTTATGAGATTTCTGGGACTCTTAATAAACTCGTTGTGAAAGCAAGTTGATGTGACCAGTTCACCTTCACCTTAGTTGAAGGTTATGTGATCAGCATGTGACTCACTCAGATGGTTTTGTCTACCAACTGGAAGATGTCATTTGGGTGGGTGAGTGCTTTATTATGGCTTGATGTGGCCTAGCGTTTGATGTATTTGACTGCTGGTTGAAGGGGCTAGCTGATAATTCTCTTTCTTACATGTATTTAGTGTCACTCGGCGGTTGCTCTACTTTGTGTCGTATTTGCAAGTTAGTTAGGAACTTTTAATCTACCGGTGCAGTTGGTACGGCAATATTCTGCCTTGCCATATTTTTGAACTTTTTTTATGATAACTCTAACTTTGTATTTTAATGCAGCAACAATGACTAAGATTATCAAGGAGATGCTACCCCCCGATGTTCGAGTTGCAAGGGATGCACAAGACCTTTTGATTGAGTGTTGCGTAGGTATGGATGATTCTCAATCCAGAATGTGAAAAGCTCAAGTCTCAGTTATCTTATTTCTGGTTTCAGTCATCAATATATATACAATCCATGTTTGGACGAAAGCAATTATTATCTTTCTATTACTACTGATTCCCTTTGCCTTTTCTGTGTGCAGAGTTCATAAATCTGGTATCATCAGAGTCCAATGAAGTATGCAACAGAGAAGATAAGCGAACAATTGCACCTGAGCACGTACTCAAGGCTTTAGAGGTTTGGAAATTGAATCTGTTTGTTTCTTCTTCGCTTTTCTTCTACTTGTGCAAATATCTTTTGCTAACAATGGTTGTTTGATCCTAGTCTTCTTCCCTCTGGTTTACTTTGCTGATTGTGTGTCATTTGTTACTGTCTTAAAATGTGTATATGTTCCCTCTCAATTGGTCATGGACTATGTTCAAACGATTTATTTACTTAGCAGACAGAACATGGTCAAATGGGGTCGTTGAACTGCCCAGGTTCTGCTAAAACTGTGAGAGAGTGGAGGCTTCTGTGCATTCTGTCTTGTTTTATATGCCTCCATTATTTTCTGAATCTTGGTGGACCTTGCAATCATTCGAGATGCGTAAGTTCCTACGAGATTGATGCAACTCTTGTTTTGACGTAACCTTTTCAAAACCAATTGCTGATACATTTTTCGAAAGATAGACGCATCTATTCCAGTAGATGTAACTGCAAAAACACTCGTTCGGGCATTTTCTTGATTTCATGTAAAATGTGCATACCGTTAGGTCTTGGCTTGATCCCGGGAGAAACATGATTTACCCACGTTTTGGAACCAAATATACTGTTGCTTTCTTGTTCTTTTGATAGCCTTGGCAGATGAGTAATTTGTGTTTTTGCTCTGAGATGTTGAGCCCAATCTTTTGAAGGGGTTTTGGCCCATAATCTCATTCTTTCCTAAATCAACTTTTCAGGTTCTCGGATTTGGAGAGTACATAGAGGATGTTTATGCTGCATATGAGCAACACAAGCTTGAGACAATGGTAATCCTCGTGATACTGTACTACCTTTCGTTTCTTGTTTCCTTTGCTTCCGAGTCTGCTTTTGATTTTGGATCGCTGGAGACAAACCCCGTTTACTTTCTTTTGTTACTGATTGGATGGCAAACAGCAAGATTCGTTGAAAGCTGGAAAATGGAGCAATGCAGTCGAGATGACCGAAGAACAAGCAGCGGCGGAGCAGCAGAGGATGTTCGCCGAGGCCCGTGCTAGGATGAACGGTGGTGGCGCTGCTGCACCAAAGCAACCCGAATCTGACCGTAATTTAGATAGCTAACCTTTAGGGCCTTAGTTTCTTCCTTAATCCATAGGCAGGCAACCTTGACATTTCCTTTTGTGCGTCTAAAATCTTCTTTACCTTAGTGTACAAAAGTAATTTGGCAAGTGCACTTAGCCCATGTGGTTATGCACTTTAGGTTTGCATTTTTATTTAATGGATCATAACTATAGATTAATGTAATTAGTGCAAGATTGTCCAAATCTGTGTACCAGCCGTTTAACATATCCATTTTTTATTTATTTCTGAACATATTCACATTCACATATCCACTTTATGTTTGCTGATGGAGTTGATTAATTCATATCCGAGTATCTGATTATTCGAGTCAAAAGAGCCAGTCAAGCATGTCTCACCTCCTACCCCACCAAGAAAGTGAAATAACACACTGATTGCCCCCTTAGATTCCCTTCTTTTCTAATTCAAAGAAATCACTCTCTCCTCCCAAGAGATCAGTGTGTGGTGGGGCAGCCCTAGGCTTCTTTTGTCAGGATTCTCTTGCACTACAACAAAGGACTAAAACACAAGAAATATAAACAATGTATGCCCCACATATCAAATTCAAAATTGGATTTGTCGGTACAATAGATATTCGGATAAACTAAACAAACAAACCAGACCATCCTTCATCTATAAGGGGCAAGAAGAGCTCTTTCAGTCACTTGTTTCACATAAAGACTTCTCCAAAGTGAAGAAAGGCCCACTCTCATGGCTAGAAGCTCTCAGGATTCATCCTCCTCCTCCAAGAGGCACTTCCACTGGACCAATAAAGTTGGAGCTGAAGATGATCATGAAGTAGCAGTTCCAACCTTCAAGTCCTCCTCTAGCACGAAAGAAGACAAGGAAGCTAATAACACCACTAAGAGCCATGTTCCTGCTCCAATGCAAACCCCAAGGAGGAAGCTACCGGCACTGTCTGTGGCCAGGCTCCGTTCTGTGCTCAACAACCTCGGAAAGAGCCGGTCCGTCCCCCCAACGGGGCTCGGACCACGTGTCGTAGGGACCCTTTTCGGGTCGCGGCGTGGCCATGTCCATTTCGCACTCCAGAGGGACCCTGGCTCCCCTCCAGCCTTCCTGGTGGAGCTTGCAACACCAATCAGTGGCCTTGTCAGGGAGATGGCTTCAGGGCTGGTCAGGATAGCCCTGGAATGTGACAAGGCCAAGGAGAATATCAATGGCCACCAAGGTCAGGACAAGAGGCCGAACAATGAGAGGAGGCTGCTCGAGGAGCCAACGTGGCGGACCTATTGCAATGGGAAGAAGTGTGGGTTTGCAACCAGGAGGGAGAGTGGGGTTAGGGACTGGAAGGTGTTGAAAGCTGTGGAGCCAATTTCCATGGGAGCTGGTGTCTTGCCTGATGATGGTGGTGATGAGATCATGTACATGAGGGCCAAGTTTGAGAGGATTGTTGGCTCCAGAGATTCTGAGGCTTTCTACATGAAGAATCCTGATAGCAATGGTGCTCCTGAGCTTAGCATCTACTTGCTTAGAGTCTAAGAGTGTTGCAATTGAATGTATCATACTCGTCGGCAGAACTTTGCAGCCCGTCTGATCCAGCTCGAAGTCGGATTAGTTGGTTTAGGAAATGGTGGGGTTTACATTATATGTGATATATATTGCTTAGTCTAAGACAACTGCAATTGAATGTATTAGACCAGTTAGGGAGAACTTTGTCGTCTGTTTGACCGAGTTCAAAGTCGGATTAGTTAGATCGGATTTACTATGTTAGAATTAGGTGGAAGGAGAAAAATACATTTGGAGAATACATCATGGGATAAGTGAGGGGGTGGGGCAAGCAGGTGTATAGTGCTTTATTTTGATCCTTGTTTTCTTTCTTTTAATCAGCAAGTTGTGAGGCTATAATCTAATGAACTCATGATTGCCTTATCTCTATTTTTATTTTGTCTAAATCCTGTTTCTTTGATTTTGTTTTCTGGGCCTTATAAAAATATAGCTGCAATTATTGTGCTAAAGGTGGGGCTAATTGCAGCTATCGCCGTATAATTAACTGGAAACCAGAGTGGCCATGATTATTTTTTAGGGGATGGGATATCATCACTTTCCATTAAACGTAGTCAATTATAACTAGAGTTAGGCCATTATGAGCTAATAACATCTGGGTCTATATTATATATGTGTTGCAATTTAATTAGCCTTGCACTGACACGAAATCGGCGCTAAATGGTTAGTGCATCTTGGTGGAATGTATTTTTTTATTTGTAAAGTTTTGGTCTGACATTAATGACATAGTAGCTTTGTATTAAGCAGGAAAGTTGGAGTATAAACTGAATAGGAAAATAACAGTAATAGATATTATTACATACTTCACAAATACTACACCAAGTTGCTGATTGAGATGACGAGTCGTTTCAAACCAGACATCAATCTCTGGAGCTGAATTAATCTTCATATATGGAATAGTGTCTGCCAAGATGTGAATAGCCAAAAAAACCATTGAAACTAATGTTGTCTACCGAACAAACCAAAAAATTGTTGGAACTAATGTCGATTAACAATCTCTATAACACTTCGCAAGAAAGTTGCCGATAGGCAAAGAGATAACAATTTTTTAATCTTAAGATTTGAATCAAATATTTTTTTGAATTAAAAATATTATTGAGAAAATTACCTCTAAATAAAACACAACGGTTGCTCTTAAAAAGTTTGGATTTGTAAAAATGAAAGGTGGTCGAGTTAACTCTTTTTTAGGTTTGCTTTTAGCATCTTGGTTTTCTTGTACGAATGAACTGGCAAGGATCCGTGGCCAAATAGCTGATTTATCCTTTCATCTATGAGAATTTATGCATCTGGTCCAAAAGTGCAATATGGTCCAATGATTTGCTTTTTTTGTGCACAAATTCTGTGACGAATTGATCCCAAGAAATCTCATTATTTATGTTAGAGCCTGTTGGGAAATAACCCACTTTTCCGTGGACCCAAATAACGCAACGAACAAGATCGGAGCAAGATCTACGAACACAACGAGGAGATCGACCACAACTACGAGTAAAGAAAACTCACAGTCAAACAAGAACAACAGATTTGGTCACCCGGTTCGATCTTAACCGATCTACGTCCGGGGGCGTACCAAGCCAGGAGATTTCACTATATCAAGCTCGATCTACACTTTGGAGCTTCACTTGCTCAACAATGGTGTTTCTCTCTCCTCTTCTCTCTCTGTCTCTCTCTACAAGGAAGAAGATGAATGTACAGTGACAGAGAAGCGGGGTATTTATAGTGCCAACAAACCTAAGAACCAAAACACACACGCAGGTCGATCCCAGTTCTGGAGGGGGCTTCGCCTCCCGCGGTGTCCGAAGTCTCCATACCCAACAGAGCCTAATATAGAAGTCATACTAAAGCTTTAAAGAACCATATTATTAAATTACAGGGAAAATCAAATCCAATCCTTGAATTAGATCCTTTTGTCATTTTTTGACTGCCCTTTCACTTTTGGCTGTGAGATTTTTCGTCATCCTCACCTCATACCCCGAAGCTTCACATTCTTTTAAAGTGAAGGAACTGGCATTTGCTTGCCCCTCCAAAAATGACAATTCCAACACTAAGGAACATAATGCTATTTGGCAGTTTTGACACCATTTAATCCAATGAGCATTTTGTTTAAAAAAAATCTCAAATTCAAATCAATAAAAATATATAAATATTAAATATTTGTTGAAATAATTTTTTAACTATTCAATAGTCTTATTAAATTCGATATTGAATTACTCTTAACCATATTAGGTGGTATCGGAAAAAAAAACCCTACGGACATTTTGGTCGCATCGAAATTGTGGTCCTTGAGTGGACACTGTTTCAGTCATTTGTCTACCTGGGGCTCTCCTAGTTTCAAGGCTTTACTAAGACCACCACATCCTAATTTCAGAGGCTGTGGGTTACAGCTGGGACAAAAGCAAATCGGGCATCAGATTCATTCCAATTGCACAGAGTCCGATGTTGTTCTTTTTTGCATCATCTCCACATCATTCTTCTAGACATTCAAAATACGTGGATGATCTCTTATTTCATAAAAATCTTATACTAGATTTAGAAGGTGGAGTTGTTGGTGATATTTGTAGGAGTAATTTAATTGGCAACAAAGTTAGGTAGACTTGTATCAGGCTTGCTTCCAAGGCAAGGGTATTTGTTGTCAATTTGAGAGTGACGATTTTACATAAAATAGTCAGTTTAACGATATCGTGGTAAAGTTTTAGATGAACAATTTGTTTTGGTTTGGAGGTTTCAAAATTTTAACCTCGTTATGAGTGCCTAAAGGCACAATCACATAAGTATGATGAATCTATGAAAAATTCGTAACGGTCAAAACCATAAACTCACCTTGTCGAAATTAAGAGCGCATCATGGAGATCAGAGATTAGCATTATGAGATCTTGCTAAATGATTCAAGGTGGTATAAGAAGATGATGTGACCACGATTCTTTAAATTTTACGTCAGGTGGCAACCAACCCTGGTGCAAGTGATTTAATGTAAAAGTTAGCACATATTTAGTAACTTAGGTTACTTAGATAGTTGGTTACCTTTTAATCACTTTTAGGAGTTGTTTACTGTCTAACGACACTATCGGTGTAATACACTTGTGCACATTGACGAATTTTGTTGGTGAGTACTACACTTTTACGTATAAAAAAAACCATAAACAATACTACCCGTGGAAGACGAAATTGATGACAAAATGTAGCACTTGGCATTGTTAATAACTGGAATCATTGAATTGAGTTATTGACCAAACCGCAAATAGAACCAAAGGAAAATAAATTTATTGGTACCTCCGAAAGTGAGGCGATGTGATAAACTCCGAATGAAAATAACTTGTTAACTAGCTATTCAGCTTCATGCACTTTAGCCACTTTTTGTATTGTTTTTCCCTCTTTTTTATGCACAAATGTTGGGTAGGATTCCTCGGAATTAGTCAATGAATACACACATCAGGACAAGTTAAACCTTTCAAAGACGATTCACTGATTGTTCGAGTGGATCGTTCGAATACCATATTCCTCGGCGTCCCCAATATATTGATTTCCACAACCCAAATTCATTTCATATGTACCTTCGGGTTTAGGGTTTAAGAATAATTATTATTTTTCAGAAGTAAATTTAAATTATCAAGAAAAAAATCACCAATTAACAAGTTATTGTACTTGTTATTATTACAACTATAGTGCCTGTAAACACATTCGTCTTCGAAAAAAGTACCAATACATCCAATTCTAATAAACATGGCACCACCCGTACTCATTCACCTAATATTCCCCTATTACATTTGACCTTGTAAATACATCCAATTCTAATAAACATGGCACCACCCGTACTCATTCACCTAATATTCCCCTATTACATTTGACCTTGTAAATAATTTTAATCTATGTTGCACAGTCGTCTCCTTGGAAGATTATGGGGATCGGGATCGGGATCGTTCTTTTTCCCGAGTCCAGCCCATTCGTTTTGGCTCCTCCTGATTGCTCCACAATTTTATTTTGCAGCCCATATATTTGGTGCAATACTGACCTTCGATTTTTAAAATAACTGTTCGAACTTGAATTAATCAATCCAACAGTTTAAGATATTATATGATAGAGGTGACCATACATTGAATCCGATTCATCAAAGATTTGATTCGAATTCGAACCGGTTCAAACAAATTGTTATTTGGATTCTAATGTATCCTTGAACGAATTGAATTTGACTCAATATATCCCAAATTCGTCAGTTCGGCGAATTATTTGACGAATTAAATTTGGATTCAATTTGCCGAATGATTTATCAAATTATATATTAAAAATAAAAATATATAAATTAAATTAAAAAAGGGAGAAAGTTGGGAAACTCAAACTCACTTTAGTTGCTTGAGGTATAGTCATATTGGGACAAATCAAATCCTGACACATTGTTGGGCTTGCGTTTATATCATGGTTTATTTTTTCGGAGCTAAAGATACGTAGTCTACTTAATTTGGTATATTAAGTACTAGATACGTAGTCTTCTTAATTTGGTATATTAAGTACATGTTCAATTATTTATTTATTTTTTCAGTTTAAAATTTTAAAAATTCTAAAAATGCAAACTAAATTAACAAAACTCAAAATTATCGGATTAAAAAAAGTATATAAATGGATTCAAATTTGAATAAATTAAATTCAAATTTGACGGTTTATAATTCGTATTCGGATTCATCCTTGGACGAATTGAGTACGAATCATAAATTTGATAATTCAAATTCGTCGAATTATAATTCGAATTCGATTCCATTCGTGGTCAGGCCTATTATGTGGTATAAAAACATATGTTGTTAAGAAAGTCTCACTTGTCTTACTACCAAAAACAAAAATCATTTAAATCGATCTATTATTCAATTCTGTTTTACCCAAAGAAAGAAGCAACTAATTTTTTAATGTTACAAATACTGGATATAGTTAATGGGCCGTCCATTAAAAAAACCATAAGTGTCTCAGCGATCCAATTCCGAGTAGGCCCATTAAAACGGCCCAAAATAAATCATTTCCCGCTACCCAAAACACGCCGTTTCATAAATACCAAAATAGGAAATTTATTCAAAAAAAAAGGAATTTTGACCTAAACCCTAACCAGAAACCCTAACCCTTCCTAGCAAGCAAGAGGCAGCCGGTCGGCGATGGCGGAGACGGAGGACAGCCGGAATCGCGGTTCGGCCGACGAGAAGAAGAGGAGGAAACGCAAGCGGAGCCGCCCGAGGGTTGCCGGGGCGGAGCAAGTGGAAGAAGTAACTGCCGATGAAGAACTGGTTGAAGACGACAAGAAGACGAAGCAGAGGAAGGAGAAGAAGAAAGGCACGGGCGTTGAAGAGAGTACGGACGATGCGGACCGGGAAGATGCCGAGGAGGGAGTGGGAGTAGAGGAGGAGGGGAAGAAAGAGGTGAAGAAGGGTGGGATTATGAGTACGGTGTCGTTCGATTCGTTGAAGCTGACGGAACAAACCCGGAGGGCTATCGGGGACATGAATTTCCATTACCTCACGCAGGTACTGCTTGCTTTCGTCCGTTTATTTCGTGTTTGGGATTTGCTTTGTTGGGAAGATGAATCAATGCGGGACTGTTCGGGTTGACGTGGTTGTCTGGTATTGGATTGATGCTTTGTCTGAATGCTGCTTGTAATAATTTGATGATAATCCTGTTTTTTTTTTATGTATTGTAATTCGGGGATCTTCAATTCGTTTTCGGGCCTGAATGCTTAGAAAGAAGTTGAAGGGGGAGTGTGGGTGATAGCTTAGGCTGGAATTGATTTTTTGCTGAGTTTCTTGTTAATGGTTTCTTATAATTGCAGATCCAGGCAGAGGCGATTCCCCGGCTTCAAAATGGGATAGATGTTCTTGCTGCTGCAAGAACTGGTTCCGGTAAAACCCTTGCGTTCCTAATACCTGCCGTGGAATTGCTATTTAATGCTCATTTTGCTCCTCGGAATGGGACCGGCATCATTGTTATCTGCCCAACTAGGGAGCTTGCCATTCAGGTGAGGCCTACGTTCTCATTTCAAACAGCTTTTGTTAGTTTTGAATCTAAACACTCCTCTGACCAGTGTCCAACTACTTCAGACTCATGCAGTGGCAAAGGATCTTATGAAGTATCATACGCAGACCCTCGGCTTGGTTATTGGTGGTGCATCCAGAAGGGGAGAAGCAGAGCGCATTGTGAATGGAGTGAACTTGTTGGTGGCAACTCCTGGCCGTCTTTTGGATCATCTTCAAAATACTAAGGGTTTTATATATAAAAGTTTGAAAGTACGCTATCTTCATTATTTGCCCCCTTTTTTTTTGTGCCGTACAAGCTATGGGTCTTATGGCAATGGAAATTCTCTATACTGTTAAATGCTGCTTTACAGTTCGGTTTATCTGCACAGTAGTTTCTTACCTTGGAATGTCTTCACCCTGTAGTGTCTAATAATCGATGAAGCGGATAGGATATTGGAAGCAAATTTTGAAGAAGAAATGAAGCAAATTATCAATCGTCTACCCAAGGTAAATTGAATTACCATTGTGTATTTGTGGTTTTACAAAACCTTGGTTAGATGAAAATATTTCACATTCGTTGCTTTATTTATATTTCTTCTCTGTTGCTTTAGAGAGGTAAATAATTAACGTTGGAATTTGTTTTATGTTTGTTAAGAAGTGTGATGCCCGTTTACTGAGGAAGTTTCCGTGTTGACATACAGGATAGACTAACTGCATTGTTCTCGGCTACGCAGACTACCAAGGTTTGATGTGATTCTTTTTCTGACATTAGGTGCATAGTATTGATTTTGTTGTCCTGTTCTTCTTTAATTTAATTGCTTCATGTTGGGGCATACAGGTTCAGGAACTTGCAAGTGTATCATTTAAGAGGAAACCAGAATATATTTTTGTAGATGATCAACGAACTAAGGTACTATTGGGGTCGCCATTATAAACAGTCAATTGTTTTCACCATTTCAGATCTAATTTCCTGAGATGATGGGTATCAATTATAGGTCACAAATGAAGGTTTGCAACAAGGTTACTGTGTGGTGCCTTCTGCAAAACGATTTATTCTTCTGTACTCCTTCCTGAAGCGAAACATGTCAAAGAAAGTGATGGTGTTCTTCTCTTCATGCAATTCGGTCTCGTTCCACTCGGATCTCCTTAGATATATTGGGGTGGAATGTTCTGATATCCATGGAAAACAAAAGCAGCAGAAAAGGACCAAGACCTTTTTCGATTTCATCTCAGCAGATAAGGGGATTCTGTTATGCACAGATGTTGCAGCCCGTGGCTTGGATATTCCTGCCGTGGTTAGTCTTTCTGCTGGTCATTTGCATGCATGTGTTCTTGGGCTTGTTGTGACTTTCAGACACACATGATGTTTCTTTGATGGGAAATTGTGATTTGTTCTGCTTGTATCCATCTGCAGGATTGGATTATACAATATGATCCTCCTGATGAGCCAAAGGTCCTCCCGTTGTTGTCCTGCTTCTTTTTTGTATTTGTTCTCTGTATCCTTGTTTTTCCACTATATTGATAGTTGAAATTTTGCATGTTTTCAGGAGTACATCCATAGAGTTGGTCGAACTGCTCGAGGTGAAGGAGCAAAAGGGAACGCCCTACTTATCTTAATTCCCGAGGAGTTGCAATTTTTGAAATACTTGAAGGTATAGTGAGACATGGTCTGCATTTGAAGTTTTCCGTATTCCCAATTGTTGCCTGAAGATTTTTCTGACCAATTGTTGCATATGCTTCGCATGCCAGGCTGCAAAAGTCCCTGTTAAGCCATATGAATTCGATGACGGGAAGCTTTTAAAAGTCCAGTCTCATCTGGTACTTGTCTGCTTCCAGCATCCACTTACCTTTATACAGAACCATTCACAGGGATTTATATCAGGGTTTTACTTTGTACTTGCAGGAAAAGTTGGTCGGCAACAATTACTATCTAAACAAGTCTGCCAAAGAAGCATATAGGTCATACATTTTGGCCTACAACTCGCACTCCATGAAAGACATCTTCAACGTGCATCGCCTCGATCTAAAGGTACCAACTTAGATTTTTTTTATGAAAACGTCTTAGAAAGATTGCATAACACATCGATCCTTTGTTGTTCATCGACAGGCCGTGGCAGCTTCGTTTTGCTTTTCGGATCCCCCAAAGGTGAATCTGAACATTGATAGCAGCGCTTCCAAGTTCAAAAAGAAAAGCAAGAGGAGCAAGAATGGATTCAGCGACAGCAATCCCTACGGGAGACAATGACTTGGAGATGAAAGGTGACAATTTTGTATTAGTTACTTCAATCTAACTTATTGGTCATTATAATTATCAGTAGACATTATCTGTTTTTGGCGACGGACTGGGAGATGTATGAAGATGGACTGAGAGATGGAGATGAAGGATGGTTGACTATCCTGAGAAGACTACTGTATTAGTTTAGAACATTGTTGGGTTGTTTTAGGACCTTGATAAAGATTTTGTCTTAATTTTGAGAAGTGAGTTCATATCTATGTAGATATTTTCTCCGATGAAGATGAAAAATGGATTGAGATAGTGACGGATTGGGAGATGTAAGTTTCTATCATAAAGTAACGATATTATATAGAAAAGTGACTTTAATTTTATACGGACTTAATAATTTTCTGTAAAGGGATAACCTCTCTACACTTGTAAAAAATTCCGGTCCCGAGTTACAAGCCCTTTGGCATAAAGTATTTTTTATATTCATGTAATTGTTGCTGAAAAATTCAATTCTAATATTTTTGGAAAAAAAAATATTTTTCTTATATGATAACTGATTTTTTTTTCAGGTCCTAAAGATATCATTTTAGAAATAATAGCCCAAAATCCGAATCGCAACAAAACATAAAAGCGTTAAGAAACATAAATTTTCCTTCTTAAACCACAACTACAAGCTCCTTCCTCCAAGCATGAGAAAATTGGATGGTGATGCCTGTTAACGCGTTGACAGAGGAAAATAATAGAGGAATCCATTTTAAAAACCGCTCTTCCAATATTATTTTTTATATTTTTAAAACTTGAACCAATTATCGCAAATCGATCGTCATCCGGTTTCATTGGTTTCGAGTTTCTTATTTGTGTCAATTTGATGCCTTTGGGATGCGTGTGTAGCGTAGTCTAGTAATGTGATTTGGAACTTGCCTTAGTTTTGTAAGACCATAGTGGTGACCGTATTTAACCGATTATCAAATAAACAATTAATTTTTTTTTTATCCAAACACAACGTAACTTAACCAAACATTTTACTAACCTGAGCTCGTCCAACCAGGTTATGAAATAAATAAATAATTTTTCTCTCATCCACATATATTATTATATATACGAATTATCATATAGAATTGAATATTGGAATCTATCTATTGAGAATTAAAAATTACGATTTCCAAATATTGGACTCTATTTATAGAGAACAAAAAATTATAATTTTTTATATTTTTACCAAATAACATTGTACATATGTTACTATATTAGATTGAGAAATAAAAAAATAAAAAATAGTAAAATAAGGTCCAACCGACTGCGTTTCAGGTTTGGTTGACCACCCCTGGTCTCCAATCTCTTCCCATTTTATTTTTTTTCTTTTTTCTTTTATTTTTCATTTTCCATATTTTGTCTCTTCTCCTGATCGATTGGGATTGGCCATAGATATGGGTGGTCTAAGGAGCAGTCGCTTGAAATTAAAGAGTTTCTCTGGATGAGAATTTTAACCAGAGTTTCTTGTTCCAATGGCAGAAGCGAGCGAAAGCCATTCTTCCACTTCCAAAAGGCGTAAATGTTCTTGGAAAATAGTTAATAATTTTTCCCAAATCGATCACCAAGAAATACTGTTGTTTGTTGATTGATTATATATTGTTAATTGATATTGTTGTAGCAAGTTGAGATAAAACTTGACTTTCAGAGTGCCTATAAATCCAATGAGACATGAACCACCATTTTTCAGACGAATTTGAAATTCCAAATCTGAATTTTGAATCGTCAATGGATCATCATATAATTGAATTATCGATGCTTCAAATCGATTCGATGGATTCTCAAATTTATGTTCTTGAGACATGATTAGAAATTAATGTCTTTAAAGTATTATTTTCTCTCACTATTTGTTGCCAATGGGTTCTGACAAATACACTCCTAAAGATCGCTCAAGAATTCTAAAATTTTTAGGTAGCAACTCTTAGGAATCATCTTCTAGTACTACAAGCAAAATGCTTTAACGGTAATGAGCAAATAGAGAAGGAGAAGAGAGATCTGGAAGAGTGGATTGGTATATCTCAAATGACAATAGCTTGGTCCTTTATATAACAAACCAAAAATTACTTGAATTTGTATTTTAAAGAGTCATCATTTTCACAAACTTCCAAAGGTCATATTAATTTTCATGGAATACCATCAAACAATGAACAAAACATATTCCCTTCTCACTCTCTCTTTAAGTTCAAAATTGATTAACCATTTGTGTTCATTGTTTTGAAAACCAAGTAACACTAATTTGTGTTACATGGTATTACTTGAAAAATCAAACAACACCAACAATCCCCCACTTGGTTAACAATTTACTTCACCAAATCCTTAGTTTTATGTATTCAAAAGACATCTTTCGACTTGAACCTTTTGTTGTAAAATATTTCAAGATTTGAACAAAATTGATAGTGGCTAGTTACTTGAACCTCGATTTCTTGTGTTCAAATTGGATGTAATTTCACACATAAACTATGAATACATTGTTGAGTTCCTAGAGAATTTTAGCATCGTTAATGACCTTGTGTTGTTTCTAGTTTCATGAACATTTACTAAGTTGTGCCTCCAAACTTTGTTAGAAGCGGCATCACTTCATATGTTCATATAAGTGGAGTTTTCTTTTATGTCTTGGTATTTTAAGACAATACATTATCAATGGGTCAATTTTGGATAATTAATTAAAAAAGAATGAAAAAAAGAGAGGGATTCCACAAAATATAACCAAAAGGAAATAAAGTAGTAGGTATTTGGTTGGCTAATCGTTAGTTTGGTTCTTTTTATTGATCCAATAAATCATTCTTCAATACTCCTTACTTTAACCGTAAATTAGAATTGTAGAAATTCAATTTTTATTCATTTCCTATTTATAGTAATACTCTTTTTTAGTCTCTTTGTCTGATAAGTTGACTCCATTAAGAGTATTTATAATACATCAACCTCCAACACTTAAACAAGTACTTTGGCCTGTATAGTAAAACCTCTATAAAGTGATCATCTCTAAAGTGATAACCCCTCTAAATTGATAAAAAGTTCCGGTCCCAAATCGGGACCAGTGTTAAAATTTAATAACCCCTTTATCGTAATAATTAATACTTTTTCAGAAAATTTTAGTACAAAATCTCGGTACAATATTCGCATAAAGTGATAATTTTTGAATAAATACATATATTTTTACATATTTTACAAATTTGAAAAATATGGTAAGACATTAGTTTGTGCTAAATTTACTTATTTAATGAATCATCATTTATCTTCTCAATCATTTTAGAATGGTTCTTGTGATCATCCTCTTGTTCTAAGAAAATATCTCAATCGAGTATATCATTTGAATAACGTTAGAAGTCTAGATTTTAGGTAATTTGTATATAGACTAAGTAGTTTTTGGTATTTACGTATTTATTGTTAAAAAACTCAATTTTAATTTTTTTGGAGGGAAAAAAATAAAGCTCTCTTATCTAATAACCTCTCTAAAGTGATATTTTCTCCGGTCCCTACAATATCACTTTAGACAAGTTTTACTGTACTATATTTTTCGCCACAACAATACCTTGTTATTACCTTTTAAACATTTAGACTATAGGTAATGTTAAAATAGAGGTCGCATTACCACTATTGGTGACTTGTTAGAAATAAATTTAGATCTATTCCCAAAAAATCATGCACTTTCATTAAGTCTCTCGAAAGTCATTTAGTGAACTGATTTTCCAAATTATTATCGGTTCATATAAACACTATCAAGAATATACCTACCAACATCAAGTAGCTAACGTATTCATATCTCAAGCCGATATGCCTAATTTCTCGTTGTATACAGAGTTATATACTAGACATATTCCCTTGGCTATTGCAGTACAAAGAGACAACTTATCAACAAAAGAACCGATATGTCTAACATCTAAAACTAGATCCTTTAATTATGTGCCTCTTTTTGTGTATCCGCCAAAGTTATAAAAGTTATCATCAAATGTGATATACATTCTTCTTTCTTTAATTACAAGAAATCACACCTCCTACAATATATTTTTGGTTAAATTAAAATAAGGTCATCAATTGATCAAAATAATTATTGCTACGAAGTTTGTAAGTTATAACATATGTCTACGGAATTCTAGCAACTAAGGTGCATTTTCCCGGATCCAAGGGGAGAAATTCCTACTAGTCCAACCTGGATTATGGCCAATGGAATTTTCTTAGGTACCATTAGCTCCAAAACTGTTTTTGATGTCGGATTAAAAACAACTTTATTTCGTCTATGCACCCAAACGATGTTTTCATGCAATCTTGACTAGTTGCATTGAGATCGAAATTGAGCTTATTTACGTAGAAGGTCCCAAAACTCACTCTTCCTAACACTGGCCAAAACCTTGGGTAAGCCTTGGTAGAGCGCAAATAGATGCACTGATACAATTACGATTTGTGATTTGTGAAGTAAAAGTACAAACGAACCAATGCTCATCCGTTGTGGGGGCTGATACAATTATACAACAATGCGCGTCTTTCTGGGCCATGAGACCCATACAACGGGTCGATAAGTGGGCGGCGCACAGTGTTGCTTGCAGTAGCGATGCCACCCCAAGACCCACCTCACTAATCAGGCAGCATCCTTCAAGCATTCTTTGTCCCTCTTCTCAAAATGTTTTTCATCTTTTTCAATTAGCAGTTAATTGTACTCAAGTACCCTTCTAGACGTTGGATCCACACCTTCATACCTTACGTAAACTGGAATATTATTCAGATAGATACAAGGTCACCAAAATTAACTTTTCTGTTAGAAGTTTAACTAGTAGGTTACGTGAAACATTTTTTTTTGTAGAACCCATCCTTAACATTTGCAAGAAAGATATGCGACAAATTACTCTGTTCCAAAAATTAGTTGCAAGCACATTTTACCAAAATAAAAATTATTTCGCAAACTGACTATTTAGTACATTTTGCAAAATTCAGCGAGCTAAAAATATCAAACTGACATTTCTAACATCTACAAGAGTTCGACATCTTCTTGATGGATATTCTTGTTATCCAAGCATTTGCAGAAGTGAAAAATTATAGCTTAAGCCATCAATCAAGCCTTGGACCTTTTATAGACTTCAGAGCAAGAAATTGTTCCCCTCATTTATTCTGTCAAGAACCTTCAAAAACATAAATAGAAAAGAATGTTGTTAGAATATATCAATTAAAAATTAGGAGTAACCAATTCTTACATCAAATTTAGAACATAATAATAAAGACCAGAAAGAAATTTATTCAAGATAACGAAGCTAAATTTGACCAACTTTATAAAAATAGTAGTTTTGTCGTTAATTTTGTGTTTTCAAATATGCTTGGATAAATTTTAGACATGAGATTGCAAATAAACTAGCATTCTGACCAAAGCTAAGAATCATAAACTAATGATACTCTAATAATATCATAATTTTTTTGAGGGGTCAATAATATCATAATTGGGAATAAAAATGTTACCTCTTGGCAAAGTGGTCCAAGCAACACCTCCTTGGAATATCTAACCTTCTCAAGAAGGTTCTTGAGAATGTTTTCTTGCTTCCGATCAACATCGAAAGGATCTAAACTATTAGAAAAGCACAATCTGAAATTCAAATGGACATGCACCAGCGAACGGACAACATCAATTAACTTGACGCTAATACCATAACAAGATCCCAAAATTTCCAATTTGACGAGTTGAGGAGCATCAACCAGAAACTCTACATCCAAGAAAGGCTTTCTGCACTCCAAATTGTAAAACACTTTCTTAATGGATAATTTCTTCAAGTTACTATGAGAAATCAACACCGGATTAGGGACCATCGTAATATAGACCGACCCTAGCGCCAAGCACTCTAGTGCAGGACAGCCTAACAAAATATTTCCAATATTGCAAATGCCATTAAACTTCGTGAACGACACCTTCAAAACCGCAAGCGAACCCCAACTAATTGTTCCCTGAGGCGGGAAATTATAGCCCCGAGTTCTAAGGCTGGTCATGTAATCCTGAGAATAGAAGCACTCTGGGAGAAAGAGGTACTTCTGATCCGAATATAACTTCAATGTTAGGTGCTCCACTTGGTGCTTTAGGACTGACCTGACCCACAAGTCCATCGAGGGGACGGGGATGATGAAATCAGTACGGAGACTGAGATTAATGATCTTGATGGGTGCGAGGTCTAGGTATCTGAGTATGAATTGCTCGAAATTGTTATTCCATTCACTTATGTAAAAGTCCAGTCTGGGCAATTGGGTCCATAGGTTCTTCCATCGTCTTGAAAGTATGGTTGTCCTACAAGACTCTTGGGTACTATCTAAGAAAGACAATATGCGTATGAGTATGTCATCAGGGAAAATGTTGATTGTTGTAGCTTGCTCATTAGCATCTTCTGTCTTGCCACCGGCCACATCATCACCCTTTGACTTTTTGTTCTTATTCTTTGCCTTTTTGTTGTTCTTCTTCCTCTTATTATTCTTGCTACAATAAAATTACCTTTTATTATTGATGAATGGGATATCAATTGACAATATATAATCTTTCTGACAAGAAAAACACACAAAATGGAGGGATGTTCTTACACTTTCTGATGATTAACTTGTTCTTCTTTCCTATGGCAGGGATTATTACACGTTTTCATTGAGGCATCAGGAATTCCTATGACTTTCGGAAGTGGAAGAATTGACCTCCCTCGGATCTACCATTGAAACAAAAATCTCAGTAAAAAATCCCCATCCAAATGCATAAATAATTTCAAGAGGCTAGTAATAGGAAAACTAAGGAAACTTCCCCTAATCTATCCGAACATCCCCCAAAGGCAGAATGAAATCCAAAAAAGGTGACGGTTCAAAAACAGTAAAAAGGTAAATTGCCAGAAGATTCCAATTACGGTTCCACGTAAGCAACCAGATCGCCTTTTTAAAATTAAAATTAAAAAAAAACCATTGTGAGAGGAGTCTAAACCAAAGAAACAGAATAGCGCAAGCATTACCTCCGTAATAGCACGCCGAGACAATACCGTGCTGATACGCCGACTTTTGAGTCCGCCCTTACTCCTCTTCTTTCCGTGCCAAGACGCTCCATCTGACATCGCCTCCCCGCTGTCTGTTGCTTGGAGGAAGGAGTCGGTAAAGTTAGGGTTACAATGCAACATTTTTTCAATCATGGTTTGATATTTATAACCGACAGGTTGGGCCGACGAGTTCCGGGCCGTTTGGGTTGTGAAATACTCTTTTTGGGTTACTGGGCTTTTAAGTTTTGAAATAGTTATTTCCAAACACCAACTTAGGAGATTGTAAAAAACAATTTAATTCAATTAGAAAGGAAAGGTCGTAATACTAATTAATTCAAGACTTGTAATTAGTTTGGAACCAAATCTATCCCAAAAAATATATATTTTTATTATTAATTTCTAATAGAAATAGTATCACGTTCATTTTTTTTATAGCAAAACTTTAATTTAAAAATGGATAAAGGTTTGCATGTCGAGTGTTACATTTTTGGGTCTTTTGTCGGCGTCATGAATCATTTTTACCTATAAATGACCCATTTACCCTTATAAACTTATAATTTCCTTTAGACGATGGTCGACGACGGTCGACGACACCATCAGTCACCGCCGGATGCTGACTGAAACCTTCTCTCAGTTAATCCACTACTCCCCGCTCTCGTCACCGCCGCTACACAACTTCATCAACTCACCCTCCCCGTCACTGCAACCATTAAGAGTGATGCTGTAATGATCTTGATTAAGAATAGGGATCAAGAACCCTAATTAATAGAAAAGGGGAAAGATTGAGAAGAAATAAAGGAAAGAAGATAGAAAGGAGAGGAATAGAACAGAAACATATGTTTCTTCGTATTCCACAAATGTCAAGAATGCCCCTATAGTTCTCTCTTATCTCTATTTATACCTTCTGCATCCTATTACAATCCAGTCCCTAAGAAATTCTATTATTGGTATTAAGTCCTCGGATCATAACAACTCCCTCCCTCCCTCCTTCAAAAGGTAGAATCCGAAGAACAAGACTTGAAGCTTGAACTCCCAAGCTGTATCATCCTGACTGAAATTGCCATAGTAAACCAAGACCTCAATATGTGTATGGCACTTTCCAACACAACCAATGTCACCCTTGAAAATCCAATTGATAGCAACAGTCCTTGAAATAAATTTGCACCACCAAAAATGCTTCGATGCTCCCAGGTCAAGTACAGTACATATGATGGAGTAACACCAAAAATTGCAGTTGCCAATTCCACTTGAGCACTTAAATCCAAGAGGAAGTTACGGGCCAATCCAAGTAGCTCTGAATCATAATCGAAGTTCAACAAATACTCTGTACTTAATGCAGCCTCAACAATTGTACGATCATAAACATTGTTGCAAGTAACAGATCCAAATTGCAGCAGTAACCAATCAACAATAGCATCAAGAATATCTGAACTGGCAACAAGTCCACACTCCTTCCTCTTTGATATCAACCCATCAAGCTTAATCTTCTTCACTTGAGGATTATAACAACTCCCTGGCTCGAATAGAACCTTGTCCTCAAGGTTCAGATCATGACATGACCATTTTTCATTCGTTAAATCTTGAATCCAAGTCAACAATGTTTCAACTCTATACTTCCACAGCTGTGGACAAGAACCAATACCAGCAGCTATAATAGTTTCACATGTTCTTAGTGCACTCCTCCAATCGTTAACATTGAGTGTACACGTAACAGCTGAATAAGCACATCCTTTCTTCGACCACCACCGGGACCAAAATTCCCAAAATTGCTGCTGATATTTCTGTTGGAAACACACAAACTTCAACTGCAAAATCTTGAGAATCACAGAAACATTCCTAGAATTGCTTGCAAATGGAGCACGTAAACTGTTCTTTGCCTTTTTGTTCTTATTCTTTGCCTTTTTGTTGTTCTTCTTCCTCTTATTATTCTTGCTACAATAAAATTACCTTTTATTATTGATGAATGGGATATCAATTGACAATATATAATCTTTCTGACAAGAAAAACACACAAAATGGAGGGATGTTCTTACACTTTCTGATGATTAACTTGTTCTTCTTTCCTATGGCAGGGATTATTACACGTTTTCATTGAGGCATCAGGAATTCCTATGACTTTCGGAAGTGGAAGAATTGACCTCCCTCGGATCTACCATTGAAACAAAAATCTCAGTAAAAAATCCCCATCCAAATGCATAAATAATTTCAAGAGGCTAGTAATAGGAAAACTAAGGAAACTTCCCCTAATCTATGATTATTTTTCCCTTTATTATTCTTTTTCTTTTGGTGAATTGGATATTCTCTTCCTTGTGTCCAGGAAGGAGATTATAAGAGTTAAGATTCTATTTCACCTTAGGAGATGGTACATTCATCAGTCGTCAACTCAGATCAGCACAGGTACAGATAGAAGTTTCCGATTTTAGAATTGCTTGTTTGACTATCTGAGCTACTACCGTTTGTACCTCTGTTTGATCTGAGTTGACGATGTTGCTATAGATCAGGAACTACCAGATTTCGTCCCTGCAATGCGTTGTTTCGATTCAAAATTATCGGTTTGGGTTGATCCTTAATTGCCTTCTTGGATTTTGGTAGTCTTGGAGTTGAATTCTGATAATGAATCTACTTTTTTGTCGTGTCTCGATTTGCTTCAGTATTTCTTCATTGGCTTTTTTGAGATTGCTCATTTCTTCATTGGCTTTGGCCGTCAACTCTTTATGCAGTAACATTTAATCACAAGGGAAAAAATAATGCCAGTTTTTGTCCATCCAATTCTTTGATCACATATATCAATTGACCTTAGTACCAAGAGAAAAAATATGGATAGGTTTAAACGTTAACAAAGAAGTTGTGTTAGAAGTCGTAAAAAGAGTTTTACCTTTATTGTAGTCGAATCACATTTCATATAGACTTTGATTCAATTGGTCTTTCGTAAGTAATAGAAGATGGAGAATAGAATTCTTTAACGTTAGAAATTAGTTTCTTCAAATTCTTATTTTTCTATTGATGGTAGACATTCTTGATTTTTTTTTTTCTTTCATTTATTTGATACTAGATTTGGCTGATTCCATCAATCATATTTTTCATTTGGATCAAAAATTGGAGAATTTTTTTATCAGCTCGTTTTCTTTCTTGAGTTACGTTAATTTTTTAACTTCTCTCAATTTCATTATCTTCCTTTGATTTGATTTTAAAAGTCTTCTTTTGTTTTACTTTTTTGGAATTGATTTTTGACTTTCAAAATTTTTTTAATTATTTAAGGGAATGTCTGGTAAATTTTTTTTTAATAAAAAAGTTGACTTGATGAATCATCATCATGTTATCACAGAACTTGAAAATTATGCTCCAAGATGTAAAAAATAATTTTGTCAATCTCATTTCAGATATCTTGTTAGAAACGAATTCCAAATTAGAATTGTGAGATAATTTTTGGAAAATAGTTTACCAGTGATATTTCTTACTCTTAATCCTATTTAGGAAAAGAGGAAGATTAAATTCAACTGTGGGCTAATTGTTTTCACCATGGTAATTAATTTCAACTTTCAGGACAAAATATGATCCAATTCGTACTCGTCAGTCCTCTTGTACAATAAATTGAGAGCAATACCCTGCAAATATCACCAGCCAAAACATAAGTTCAGTTCTCGCAGAGAAACCAAGTTAAAGAAACTTGTTGGTAGGAAATGGCAGGTCCAAGGTTTCTTGTAGCTCTTATTGCAATTCAGTTACATGTAAGCTTCAACTCAGCTGCTAGAAACCTTCTTACCGTTCCAGAAACCAACGAGTTCATAAGAAGATCATGTAGCTCAACCTAGTATCCGAGACTTTGCTATAGCTCCCTCTCAGCCGATGCAGACGCGATTGAGACCAGCCTGAAAGGTGACCCTGTCGGCGGCCAAATCCACAAGCCACATGATGGTGAAGCTCTCCCAGGGGGACAGGGCATGACACCCCGAGAAGTCGGTGCGTTGAAAGACTGCGTCGAGGAGCTGGGAGACTCTGTGGATGAGATCGGAAGGCCGATCGACAAAAAGGCTAGCACTAGACAACCCAACTTCAGGTTCATGATCAGCGACATGAAGACGTGGGTTAGCGCTGCCTTGACTGACGAGAATACTTGCAGCGACGGGTTTGCTGGTGAGATGATGAATGGAAAACTGAAGACTGCTGTTGGGGGAAGGATTGTGAAAATTGCTCAGTTGACTAGCAATGCCTTGGCTTTGATCAACCTCTATGCCACTGTTACTGGTTAACCTGTTAGTCATGAATGTTTAGCGCCAGTGAATTGGAGGCAAGAATTGGCAACCATGCAACTTTTAAGTAGATGAACAACTAACAATTGCAATTGACATTAGCAAAAAGGTACTAGCAAGTTCAAAAAGAAAAGAAAAAGAAAAAAGAAGGAAGCATACAAGGCATATATAATTGGGTTAAATGAAAGAGAACAAAAAAAAATCAATCAAAACTGTCAGGATTGGCGTCAAAAGCACCCTTCTCTGAGAAAAAGAAGAGCTAAATAACTCGTTCCACGTAATCATGTTATGATGCAAAGAACGGCTAGAAAAAAGTAGCTGATTTTCCAAGCCTTGATTAATCCAAGTCGCTGAACCCGCACATCCATATCGAATGCATAAGAGCCTACATCCACAAGTTTTCTCTCCGGTAGCCACGCACGATGACCGGTATGCTCGTGGGAGGAATCTGTCGAAAAGAAGCATGAACAGAAAACTATAAGGTGAATTGCCAAGGTTAGTACTCCAACTTGTCACCCGAAAAGTGGAAAGATGCAAAACATCTAAAGACAAGTTTGCGTGTTCTTCATCGTTGTCTTGTGCAAGCTTCCTTCCTATGACACATTTTTCACACTAGAAAAGTTTTAATGATCAAGAAGGAAAGATGGAGCCTGAAACTAAATAATGAAGGCAGAATAACGCAAAAATGCTATAAACCATCAATTAACTTGTTCGACATGTTGCAATTTCCTTGGTCCGTATAACATCAATTAACTTGTTGGACATGTTGCATTTACCCATTGATTTTGCAAGAAAATGAGCCGACTTACCATGCCATACAGAAAGGAGTTGCATCGTACCTGTTGCAAGGCATAGGTGAGCATCATACAGAAAGGAATAATCTTCTTCTTCTTCTTTTCTTCCTGCTCTCCATCTTAGGACAGAAAGATTAGGAAGCTAGCATCAAATTCAGGAGCTGCAAATTGTCCTTATTGAGCAGATTATCTAGGTAAGTTACGTCGTTTCTGCCAGGAACCTTTGCAATTGCTTCTGCATCACCTATATACAACAAAAGATGCTAAACTTGATTTCATGAAAAGAAAGTCAAGTAGCAAGGATGAAGCCACGCATTCAACAATGGAGCTATGAGGTAGTAAACTCGGCCCCGATTTCACAAATCTCAGGCAAGATATTAAGCACTTTCAAACGAGTAAAGAGAAACCAGGGCATTCACAAATCTCAGCACTCTTCAGAAGTGGGGTACGAGCCAAAGGGAAGGGCATGGGCAGCATAATTGAGATGCAAACGAAGCAGGATGGAAAATTAGCAGTATCAGAAAATAAAAGCCAAGGCTGAAGTCAAAACAAATGATTGAACTTATTCACACTACTGACTCCCATTTAAAGAGAAGCAATTGCAAAAAAGAGAGCAAACAAAACTATGTGACTTTGCTAAAAACCATTTGCAGCTAAACTAGCCACCTACCTACCTACCTATGTTAGCTGTTCCCAAAGGATACGACGTTTTAACCTTCACAGCAAAAGGAAAAGAACCAGACCTGAAACAAAGCTGTCGGACCAAAACGATTTCAATGCGAATTCAATTTCGATAGTTCCATTTCCTAAACATGACGAAAGATGAATTGAAAATATTTATTTTCGATAGTTCCATTTCCTAAACATGACGACAGATGAATTGAAAATATTTATCCCCAATAGGACTTGATAGATAATAGTATAGGATCTGGAAAGGACTTCTACTAAACCAGGGGATGAGCAGACTACTTACTGAAAGCAAGCGAAAACGAAATATAAGACTCTGCTAACCTCCAGCCAATGCACATCCCAAGCCAGAGAAATTTTTTACCTAAGAGATTGTGAGAAAGATCGAGGATGGCAATTGAGTTGCGGGTGCACAACGCATTTGATACATCTTGCAATTCATGGTCAAGTCAAGTGCACCGACTATATCTTCCACCTGACACTCGCATAGAAGCAGAATCATGTTAGATCTCTGCTAATGTGGAGCCAAAGGGATATGGTTTTAACTAATTATTTAAATTCAACAGCATTGCAACCATTACCTCTGAAATATAGGGTTTCTTCAGCAATTTTCAATTGGGTAGCTCCTCGCAGCAATCTTGGTGCGCATAGATACAATCTATAAAGGGATGCCGGAACTCATCCATGGCAGGCTTGCAGAAGATATGACTATTATCTAAGAGTTCCAAAGTTAGTCCAAGTTATAACATCTTTCTCCATAAATGCTTTGTGCCTAGAAAATCAAGCATCAAACTTGAATATTGCATATTCACTTGCAAGAATACAGACACGGTGTTAGACAAGGTCAACCAGAGGTTTATGGGGGATAGCAGTCATCGAAGTCCTGATTCTCCAAACCAGTGCTGAATGTAGCATTTGGTAAAGCTGATCACTGTAGACTCTCATGTAAAATTAGTCCAATACATTCACATCCGATTGTACAATCTCAGTGTTTTGATCAATCTGCTCAACTAAGGGATGGATCCTCATCGTCCATGGACTTGGCCAGATCTAAACCCGAAAGCAATGAGCTAAATCCTCGTACTGGATCATCATCAGACCACAAAAAGCATCGGTGCGACACAACCCCCAGCAGCCTAAACAATTATATCAATTCTCGACGGAAGACCAAAAAGATTAACCCCGGGACGACCAAATGTAACAGTCCTGAGAGATGGGGCAAGTCAGTACCCGTCAACATTTTACCCACCATAGCAAATTCACCCATTCTACTTACCAGAATAGACAAGCCTCAAACAAGGGTACAAAAACTTCAATCGAGTCACTGAGGTACGAAAGGAAAAGTGCATAACAAACAAACATCATAATAAAGACTGCAGGACAGAGTTGGGAAATGTCATTGCCCCTGTTTCAGAATGTGACATTCATCAACTTATAAGACAGAAACAAGCTCAGACGCCTCATCCGATCGATTGGCCCTTAAACAGGCCAACAGGTAAGTCGGGTACACCATTTCGGCCTCGGGATTTCGTTAATCCCTGCCAATTCAAGCTCAGCAAACAACAATTACAAAAAGCCAACAGAATAGCAGTAACTTGAACCATTCTCAGGTGAACACAAGTATCATAAAAGCATTGCTCTTTAAGATCCAATAAGCCATCATCGTTCAACAACCACTCCGTACTCCAATAAACCAAAATCTCATGCAGAAAAAACAATAGTTTCAAATGACGACGAACTAGTCAGAAAGTCGCTTCAAATGACAAACTACTCAAAAAGTCACTGGACAAAAATCTCCAAATCGTTCCATCAGTAGAAGATGCCGAGCACACTTTGCCACCAACATTCTTCCTCCTTTGCCTCTTCATGAATCCAGCAGATGTAACCAAACTGCAAAAGGTAAAGTCAACTTATCAAACCCCTCCCCACTCCTCCCTTCAAACAAGAGCAATAAATACGTTACCTTCAAAAGATTCCTCTCATTTCTTTGGCAAATCTGGGTATTCCAAACGACCCTGCCACTTCCTGCCAAATTGAACACATCAATGAGGAATCGATTCCTAGTACTCAGGCCACAAAAAAATAACACAATACCTTGTGGTCAAGGTTCTGAAAGTTGAAAATCTTATGGGACTGGTAAGACTTCAGGTAGGCAAGGCATGCCTTTTTCGCGGTCTCCTCATCTTTCGAGTTTGGCTTCACCAAAACTTGCATGCCGTAGCGTCCCATAACACCAGCTGGAATCTTGAAATGTTTAGAAGGACGCGCCAAGAGATCCAGAAATGCTGTTTCTTGTTCGCGCAAGAAGATGAGGGCCTTCGAAGCCCCGGCCAAATCAGCATTCACGAGGAACTCCTGAGCTCCGCTCGGGGGGTCAAATTGCACGAACCAATTAGCAGCTCCTCCGGGAGTTTGGCTCACCTGGCCAAGGCTCGTGCAAAGCATTTTGGCATCTTCCTTCTCTTGGAATACTTCAAGGTGCATTTTCCTCGCCTGAGGCTTCTGTCCCTTATGCAGAGAAAGGGCTGCTACGCCTTCAGCCACGAGAAGTGACCGGTAGAACCTTACGGAGTGTCGGTTTCCGAAGAGGACGATCACTTTGGATGATGGTAGTTTCTCAGCCAATAGCCATTCTAGTACGAACCATCTCGTCTCACCTGACACCGGGCAGTAGTAGATATCGATATTCTTTGCAGGTGGTGGAGGAGGTTGGTTGAAGTGTACATAATGATGATCATCACCTGCAGAAAGCAGTTAAAGAGAAGAAGAAAGAATAAGAAGCGAATATAACACAACACACGCAGATCTATCGGTAAACTCAAATAAATTAAATTAATTACAGTCGTAGGGCTATTTACACGTCCTAGGGGGCGGGACCCGGGGAGGAGGAGGAGAGGAGATTCACCGGGAAATTAACTCTTAATAAAAAAATTAAATTAAAAGAAAAATCAATAAAACACAAACACACGGATCTATCGGAGGCTATTTACATGTCCTATTCATCGGGAAATTAACCTTAAAAAAAATTAATTAAAAGAAAACTCAATAAAACACAGATATTAAAAGAAAATTTTAATTCAATTAAAAGAAAAATACAAAAACAGGCTATTTAACAAGTCGTAAGGGACGGGACTCTAGTCATTAACTCTAGTTTTCCAGTTCTAGTCATCGGACTCTAGTCTTCTTCTTTTAAAAATAAACTCTAGTTTTCCGGTTCGGAGATCGAGGAGACTTAGATTAATTTATTACCTTCCGTTGAGGAAGACGAGGAGATTATCTTCCGCTTCTCCTTCGCTAGTCCCTCCCCCTTCCCCTTCGCTAGTCCCTTCCCCTTCGCTGGTCCCTCCCCCTTCTCCTTCGCTAGTCCCTTCCCCTTCTCCTTCGCTAGTCCCTTCCCATTTCCTTTCTCCATTTCAAATTGCTGTTTTCTTTTTTAGGAGGGAGGTCGGGCTTCTACAAGTGGTCACGCCTTTTTTTTTCCCTCCCTTTTCTATTTGTTTGGATTTTTTGAAAATATAATTTTTTGTCTTCCTAATCCTAAGTACTTGCCTTCCTTTGAGTCGGTTGCGCTACTTGCGAATTCCCCAAATTGCCCTTACTTTTTTTTTTAATTTTAGGAGGTTGTGTACACGCATACGATAAAAATAAACTTGGGGGCTCCTTTGCCTTTTTCTTCTTTCTATTTCGTCGTTTTGTATTTACCGTCGAAGGCAACCAAGTCAATTGCCCGCTCCTATTATTTTGTGTAGTATATTTCTAATTCGAATATCGGAAAACTCGATTGAATAGAAGTTCAGATATCTTATAATTTCGACAACAACTGTTCAATAATATATTTTTTTAACAGTCCTCTTGTTCCCAACGGTTGGTAAAAAAGTCCTTCGCTATTTTTACCAATTGACGCAATTTCCGTTTTGTCAAATAGATATTGGAGTGGACTTTTTTATTGTTATTTTTTTTCTAAAATTGGAGTGGAACATTTTCGCATCTTTTACATAGTCCACCACCTTATTCTATAGACCATAATTTTCACTTTCATGGATAAATTATTTATAACAAATCCAACACTAAAATCCTAAGATACTCGTCGGTTAAAATATTGTCATAGTGTCTGTTATTGTCCCACCATCTCATTTCTTCCCACATATTACCTCAACAATACACGAGAACAAGCAATAAAATTGAAAATGGATTTATATTTTAAAACATATCTGAAATGAATTCAAAAATCATATAGGTTTTGGTGACACGTGTCGAGCAGCCAAATCGAGCCCATATGAACCAAGTATCAAATGAGGTATCTTCTTCTTATCTAGTGATGTCTTCAAGGAACAGAGCAGCGGCAGGGGGGAGTGATTCGAGATCAGCATGGAGACTGTTGGGAATTTGACTCGTGCAGCGGAAGCGGTAAATAAAATTTACCCCGGTAATTAATAATTACCACGGTCAAAAGTAGATGGGGAAGAAAAACACCACCAAGAGGGAACACCAAGATTTACGTGGAAAACCCTCTAAATACCAGAGGGAAAAACCACGGGACCAGCTCCGAAAAATATCCACTAGTAAATAGAGAAATTACAGTGGTAAAAATATCCTCACTGCCCGATACCCCGAGTTATCCCACTCTCGTGTTTCACTCGTATTTTACAGTAGAGAATTTTCACTCACTCTATTTTTACCTCAAGCTCTCTCTCTCTCTCTAGAACTTGGAAACTCTCTATTTCTCTCTAAACTCTCTACTTGGAGTTTTTCTTCATTTTGTGGATGTCTTACAATGGAAGATCATCTCTCCTTTTATAGAGAGGAATGCCATGATTTCACCTCCACCCATTAATTAGTGGAAACTCCACTCATCACTAATGGAGACTCCACCCATCACTAATGGAGACTCCACCCATCACTTAGTGGAAACTTTTCTCCTCCACCCATCAATTAGTGGGAACTCCACTTATTAGTGGGCATGATCCCATCAATTCTCCCCCTTATGCCCACTTGAGGGAGAGACCTTCTGGTTGAGCTTAATGATGAACCCCCGTGCCAGATGACCTAGCACAGAATTGAAGTTTCTCACGAGGCACTGCCTTTGTTAACATATCAGCAGGATTCTTGTCCGTATGAATCTTTTGTAACTTCATCTCCTGCTCTTCAATGGCCATTCGGAGCCAATGGTACCGAATATCGATGTGCTTCGTGCGACCATGATAGGTAGCATTCTTGCTCAGGTCTAGAGCACTTTGACTATCACTGTAAACCACATACTCATCTTGCTCCAAACCCAGCTCTTGAAGGAACCTCTTCAACCAAAGCAACTCTTTTCCTACCTCGGTCATTGCAATATACTCAGCCTCAGTTGTAGATAAGGCAACACATTTCTGCAGTTTGGACTGCCATGACACAGCTCCCCCTGCAAAAGTAAACAGATATCCAGAAGTTGATTTTCTGGAGTCAATATCTCCCGCCATATCTGCATCTGAAAAACCCTCCAATATTGATTCCGAGCCTCCAAAGCACAAAGACATTTTTGAACTGCCTCGTAAGTATTTTAGGATCCATTTTACAGCCTCCCAATGTTGTCTCCCCGGGTTAGAGAGAAACCTGCTCACCAGACCAACTGCGTGAGCAATATCTGGACGCGTGCACACCATGGCGTACATCAAACTCCCAACTGCTGAGGAGTATGGAACCTTTGCCATGTCTTCCTTCTCCTCCTTTGTTGTAGGACATGCTTTCTTGCTGAGTTTAAACTGGCCAGCAAGAGGTGTACTGACTGGATTCGCATTCTTTGAATTGAATCTCTCTAGTACTTTCTCAATGTATCTTTCCTGGGATAACCACAGCTTCCTAGCTTGTCGATCACGAATAATCTGCATGCCCAGAATTTGCCTTGCTGCACCAAGATCCTTCATGTCAAAGGACTTTGATAAATCTTCTTTCAACTTCTTTATCATCTCAGCATCCTGTCCAACGATCAGCATATCATCCACATACAACAAAAGAATTATGAATTTACCATCATGAAATCTACGGATGTAAACGCAATGGTCTGCGTTTGTCCTGGTGTAGCCATGACTCATCATGAATGAGTCGAACTTCTTGTACCACTGTCTAGGAGCTTGCTTCAAGCCGTACAAGCTCTTTCTTAACCTGCACACCAGATCTTCCTTCCCTTTCTCCTGAAAACCTTCAGGTTGCTGCATGTAGATTTCCTCCTCCAAATCGCCATGGAGGAAAGCAGTCTTGACATCCATTTGCTCTAACTCCAGATTCAAACTGGCAGTTAGTCCAAGTACTACTCGAACGGAGGACATCTTTACGACTGGTGAAAATATTTCATCAAAGTCAATGCCTTTCTTCTGGCTGAAACCTTTCACCACTAGCCGAGCCTTGTATTTAACGAGATTATCACCATCTCGTTTCAGCTTGTATACCCATTTGTTCATCAAGGCCTTCCTTCCTTGGGGTAATTTCACAAGCTCATAAGTACCGTTCTTTCTCAAAGAACTTAATTCCTCAAGCATAGCCTCCATCCATCGAGCTTTGTCCTCATGCTCCAGGACTTTTTCAAAGCTCTCCGGCTCCCCCTCGCTAGTGACAAGGACATACTCAGAACTGGAGTATCTGGTTGATAACATCCTCTGTCTTGTTGACCTTCTGAGTTGCTCATCCTCCTGAGATTCCGAGGTTACTTCGCCGACCTCAGGGGTTTGCTCCCCCTGATTAGAATTCTCTTCTGATTCAGCACCCACCCGAAAAGATTGATCTGCATCTTCTCCACCAGTTGTTATTGGAGAAGATTCTGGTGCCAAATCAATTCCACCACCAGCCTCTATCCTTGCCTCTGTTATTACTGGGGTTGAACATGTCTCATTTTCATGAAACACTACATCTCTGCTTCTGATGACTTTCTTTCTCTCTAGATCCCACAGCCTGTAGCCAAAGTTTTCTTCTCCATAGCCAAGAAATATGCAGGGAACTGCTTTGTCATCTAGCTTTTGTCTCCGTTCCTTTGATATATGTACAAAAGCTTTGCATCCAAACACCTTCAAATGTGAGTAAGAAATACTTCTACCGGTCCACACTCTCTCTGGGGTGTCATAGTTTAGCGGAACTGATGGAGACCGATTGATTAGGTAGCATGCAGCACGAACTGCTTCCCCCCAGAACGGCTTGGGCAAGTTAGCCGTTTTGAGCATGCATCTCACTTTCTCCACAATGGTTCTGTTGATTCTCTCTGCAACACCGTTGTGCTGTGGGGTGCCTGGAACTGTCTTCTCATGTTTGATGCCATAGTTTGCGCAATACTGCTCAAACTCTTTTGACGTGTACTCCCCGCCATTGTCTGACCGGATACACTTCAAGGATGCACCTTTCTCTCTTTCCACCATAGCATGAAACTTCTTAAAGTGATCAAACACCTGGTCTTTGTTTTTACAAAAATACACCCACAACTTCCGTGATGCATCATCAATGAAAGTGAGAAAATATTTGCTACCACCTAATGACTCCACTTCAATGGGACCACACACATCAGAATGCACAAGTTCTAAAAAACTTTCCTTCTTTTTAGCAGTCTTGCCAAAAGGAACTCTATGATGCTTGCCAAAGATACAATAATCACAAGGTTGTAGTTTTGTACCTATGGCGATTGGAACAACAGACTGTAGTGCTTTCATTCCCTTCTCGCTCAAGTGTCCAAGCCGCTTGTGCCACAGATTTGGTGAGGTAGAGTCTTCTACTGCGTTCACCTCATCTCCAAGCAGCTTCACTTGAGTCTTGTAAAGTGTACCAAATATCTTTCCTCTAGCTGTAACTAGATCTCCTGTAGTCAGCTTCCACAATCCATTGCCAAAATGGCTATGGAAACCAGTCACATCCAGGGCATGTATAGATATCAGGTTCAGACGCAGATCAGGAACATGTCTGACGTCTTTCAATGTTAACTTATGGCCAACATCTGTCTTGACCAAAACATCACCAACTCCCACAATATTAGCAAAACTGCTATTTCCCATTCTAACCTTGCCAAAGTCTCCTGCTCTGTACAAGGTGAACATCTCCTTGTGGGGAGTTGCATGGTATGATGCAGCAGAATCAATGACCCATTCAGTGTACGGATCACTGACCGCACAAATATCTTCTTCACAAGAAAATAGTGCCACCTCCTCTAGTGTAGATGTGGTAGCTCTTTGGTCATTCTCATTCTTCTGCTCGCCTCCCTGCTTCTTCTTGAACAGTCTACAATTTCTTTTAAAGTGCCCCTCTTTGCCACAATAGTAACACTTCAGTCCTTCTCTCGACTGGGATCTTCCTTCAAACTTGCCTTTCCCACGGTTCTCTGTGACCATGGCCTCATTGCTAGAGCTCATCATGCCATTCTCTATTCTCCGAGTTTCTTCATTCAGGATACTATCCTTGACCATAGACAATGTCAAACTTGGAGTTGAGTTTGTCAGAGAAACTTTTAGCGTTTCCCAACTATCCGGCAAGGAATTCAGCAACATCAAAGCCAGCAACTCATCGTCTAGCGGAACCTTTGCTGCTACTAGACGATTTGCAAACTCCTGGAACGTACTCAAATGCTCAGATGCATTTTGTCCATCACGGTATGTGGCTGTGATAAGCCGTTTGAGCAGAAAAGCCTTGTCAATGGCATTTTTCCGCTCAAACAGATTTTCCAGCTTCTCCCAGAGCTTGAATGCATCCGTCTCGTCAGCCACGTGGTGAATAAGACTGGGGTCAATCGACTGTCGAATTAACCCACAGGCTTTGCGATTCATCTTGTTCCAGAGAGCATCTGCTATTGCATCGTCTTTTATACCTTTTAACTCAATAGGATCAAAAAGATCCTTGCAGTATAAAACATCCGTCATCAGAGTCTTCCAGACGGCATAATTTGACGAAGTCAACTTGATGGCTTTTTCGACAGGCTTGTCCTCCATCTTCAACACCCAAAGATCTCAGCTACAAAGCCAAGGCTCTGATACCACTTGTTGGGAATTTGACTCGTGCAGCGGAAGCGGTAAATAAAATTTACCCCGGTAATTAATAATTACCACGGTCAAAAGTAGATGGGGAAGAAAAACACCACCAAGAGGGAACACCAAGATTTACGTGGAAAACCCTCTAAATACCAGAGGGAAAAACCACGGGACCAGCTCCGAAAAATATCCACTAGTAAATAGAGAAATTACAGTGGTAAAAATATCCTCACTGCCCGATACCCCGAGTTATCCCACTCTCGTGTTTCACTCGTATTTTACAGTAGAGAATTTTCACTCACTCTATTTTTACCTCAAGCTCTCTCTCTCTCTCTAGAACTTGGAAACTCTCTATTTCTCTCTAAACTCTCTACTTGGAGTTTTTCTTCATTTTGTGGATGTCTTACAATGGAAGATCATCTCTCCTTTTATAGAGAGGAATGCCATGATTTCACCTCCACCCATTAATTAGTGGAAACTCCACTCATCACTAATGGAGACTCCACCCATCACTAATGGAGACTCCACCCATCACTTAGTGGAAACTTTTCTCCTCCACCCATCAATTAGTGGGAACTCCACTTATTAGTGGGCATGATCCCATCAGAGACTGGATCATGGGCTTCGCGTGTAACCTGGGGCTATGTTCTAGTGTTGCAGCTGAGATGTTGGGCGTCTTCCACGGCCTCAAGGTTGCATGGAACCTCAACGCCAAGCACATAATTCTCGAAGTGGATTGCAGAGTTGTTGCTGACTTCCTACTGGAACTTGCCCTTCCCAACCCATGGTATTCTTCGATTCTCCCTGATATTAGAGAACTGCTATCCAGAGAGTGGACCGTGGGGATACAACATGTGTAACGAAAAGCAAACGTTTGTGCGGATTGGATGGCGACCTTGGTTTTAGTCTACCTCTTGGTTTCCAACCCCATGTAAACCGCCCTCCGGGTATTAGAAATTTATTCATCAAATGTGTATCCACAAAAGTTATAAAAGTTATCATCAAATGTGATATACATTCTTTTTTTTTAATTACAAGAAATCACACCTCCTACAAGCATTCTGGACGTTGGATTCACACCTCCATACCTTACGTAAACTGGAATATTATTCAGATAGATACAAGGTCACCAAAATTAACTTTTCTGTTAAAACCCATCCTTCACATTTGCAAGAAAGATATGCGACAAATTACTCTGTTCCAAAAATTAGTTGCAAGCACATTTTCATCACCAAAATAAAAATTATTTCGTAAACTGACTATTTAGCACATTTTGCAAAATTCAGCGAGCTAAAAATATCAAACTGACATTTCTAACATCTACAAGAGTTCGACATCGTCTTGATGGATATTCTTGTTATCCAAGCATTTGCAGAAGTGAAAAATTATAGCTTAAGCCATCAATCAAGCCTTGGACCTTTTATAGACTTCAGAGCAAGAAATTGTTCCCCTCATTTATTCTGTCAAGAACCTTCAAAAATATAAATAGAAAAGAATGTTGTTAGAATATATCAATTAAAAATTAGGAGTAACCAATTCTTACATCAAATTTAGAAAAAAATAATAAAGACCAGAAAGAAATTTATTCAAGATAACGAAGCTAAATTTGACCAACTTTATAAAAATAGTAGTTTTGTCGTTAATTTTGTGTTTTCAAATATGCTTGGATAAATTTTAGACATGAGATAGCAAATAAACTAGCATTCTGACCAAAGCTAAGAATCATAAACTAATGATACTCTCTAATAATATCATAATTTTTTTGAGGGGTCAATAATATCATAATTGGGAATAAAAATGTTACCTCTTGGCAAAGTGGTCCAAGCAACACCTCCTTGGAATATCTAACCTTCTCAAGAAGGTTCTTGAGAATGTTTTCTTGCTTCCGATCAACATCGAAAGGATCTAAACTATTAGAAAAGCACAATCTGAAATTCAAATGGACATGCACCAGCGAACGGACAACATCAATTAACTTGACGCTAATACCATAACAAGATCCCAAAATTTCCAATTTGACGAGTTGAGGAGCATCAACCAGAAACTCTACATCCAAGAAAGGCTTTCTGCACTCCAAATTGTAAAACACTTCATTAATGGATAATTTCTTCAACCTACTATGAGAAATCAACACCGGATTAGGGACCGTCGTAATATAGACCGACCCTAGCGCCAAGCACTCTAGTGCAGGACAGCCTAACAAAATATTTCCAATATTGCAAATGCCATTAAACTTCGTGAACGACACCTTCAAAACCGCAAGCGAACCCCAACTAATTGTTCCCTGAGGCGGGAAATTATAGCCCCGAGTTCTAAGGCTGGTCATGTAATCCTGAGAATAGAAGCACTCTGGGAGAAAGAGGTACTTCTGATCTGAATATAACTTCAATGTTAGGTGCTCCACTTGGTGCTTTAGGACTGACCTGACCCACAAGTCCATCGAGGGGACGGGGATGATGAAATCAGTACGGAGACTGAGATTAATGATCTTGATGGGTGCGAGGTCTAGGTATCTGAGTATGAATTGCTCGAAATTGTTATTCCATTCACTTATGTAAAAGTCCAGTCTGGGCAATTGGGTCCATAGGTTCTTCCATCGTCTTGAAAGTATGGTTGTCCTACAAGACTCTTGGGTACTATCTAAGAAAGACAATATGCGTATGAGTATGTCATCAGGGAAAATGTTGATTGTTGTAGCCTGCTCATTAGCATCTTCTGTCTTGCCACCGGCCACATCATCACCCTTTGACTTTTTGTTCTTATTCTTTGCCTTTTTGTTGTTCTTCTTCCTCTTATTATTCTTGCTACAATAAAATTACCTTTTATTATTGATGAATGGGATATCAATTGACAATATATAATCTTTCTGACAAGAAAAACACACAAAAAGGAGGGATGTTCTTACGCTTTTTGTTGATCAACTTGTTCTTCTTCTTTCCTTTGGGAGGGATTATTACATGTTTTCATTGAGGCATCAGGAATTCCTATGACTTTCGGAAGTGGAAGAATTGCCTTCCCTTGGATCTACCATTGAAACAAAAAGCTCAGAAAAAATTTCCATCCAAATGCTTATTTAATTTCAAGAGGCTGCTAATAGGAAAACTAAGGCAACTTCCCCTAAGCTATACGAGCATCCCAAAGGCCTCGAATTTTCTCAAAGAATAAAATCCAAATTGGTGACGGTTCAATAACAGTAAACAAAAAAAATTGCTCTTAAGGTTCTGATTAGTGTTTCACATTAACAACCGAATCGGTTGTTTAATTTTTTTGTTAATAAATAAAACGGAATAGCGCAAGCATTACCTTCTTTCCCTACGCAGACGCTAAATCTGACATCGCCGCCCCGCCGTCTATTGCTTGGAGGAAGGAGTGGGTCTAGTTAGGGTTATAATGCAACTATTTCTCAATTATGGTTTGGTATTTATAAACCAAAATGTGCTGAAGTGTCCAATTTAATATGCTAATTATATATTTTACAAATCTTGTGGGGAAGGACGACCGAAACCAGAAATAATATATATGCAATACTATTACCTCCCGTGCTGGACAAGTTTCTCTTTGTTTTGGGTGTTGGTTAGGTTTCGGAAGGTGTTAAGATTTAAGAAAGAAGAAGGTTGCAACTGGAAGAAGTAATGAACGACCGGTCACTGGCTCACAAGTAATGAGCAGGTAAACAACGAGTTTGTAATTTTATAAATTTATAAATTTCACCGAAAAAATGCTCTGTATATCCTCGTTTTCCTATTTATAAATTTACTGCATAAATCGACATGGTAAACTTAATGGGTTTGCTTCAAACTTTCCTTCCTTTCCCCTGTTTCTTAGATAGGATGGGATTGGAGATCCAATTCGTTTAATTAGGTTTGTTATTCAGAGGAAGGGGATCCGGGAAGAATGAGAGAGGAGATGGGGTTTTTTTTGGGACGTATGGCAATTTTGTAATTTTGGTGAACTTAAGAGTTTTTTTGGCACTTTAAATATTTTTTCACCGTAAAAATATCAGAATTTGAGTAACAATACTATCTTAATTAATCAATCTATTCAAACCCTAGCCTCTCGTAAGTAACCCGTAACGGGTCTGGATTGAGCACGGAGTGAAGGAATCGATTCCGTACGGTTTGGAGTGAAAGGGGACCGCAGTGGCAAGCGTAGTTATGTGATAATGGCAAGTGCAGTTATGTGATAATGGCAAGCGCAGTTATGTGATAATGGCATGTGTATTTTGTGACAGTGGCAAGTCCCGTTGATGATAATGGCGCGCGTAGTTTTTTTCATTTTGGTCCCCCATATTTTAGCATTTTTGCAAAAAGGTCACACTGGCATGCGCAGTTATGTGATAGTGGCATGCACAGTTATGTGATACTGGCATGCGCAGTCACGTGATAATGGCATTTGTATCCGGCCTGCGTTTGTGCGTGGCTTTTTTCATTTTGGTCCCAAAATTTTAGCGCGTTTGCAAAAAAGTCCCCGCGTGTCTTCATTCCGAACGGTTCGGAATCTGAGCATTCCGTGCCCAATCCAGACCCACCCGTAACACCCTCGAGAAACGCCAAAATCTTTGCGTTGTGCAACCCTAGTCTCCCGTAGGTATTAACCAAGAGTTGCATTCATTTAATTAACCATTAAGATTTTATCTTTATAATTTATTAAACTACTAATTGGTAAATACGCTTAGGCCATAAATGAATGTAAGTGGAAGTTATAACATAAAAGTCTAACAGGAATTTCCATACTAGGTACATATTTACATGATAGTGCCATTAATAAATTTTCATTTATAAAAAAATGACACTTCTCGTGTTGTAATGACAATATGTTAGTGGGCTCATATAAGCCAAACCTCTTCCAAACTTCTAACGTCTGCGTTGTTGGATAATAAGACATTTTCCTTGACTTCCTGATTTAACTGCAAAGTCGTGAACCAAATGCTTATGTAGTTATGTTTTTTTTTGTTGGTAATATTGGGCTTCCCGAATTAGCTCGTAATTCTATTTACTTTATTAAAAAAATTCAATTAATATTATTTAAAAAATTCAAATAAGTCATTAAATAGAAATCACTTAGTTAGGAGCATCAATTTTCTCAAATAGAAAGAAGAGAGTTGTGCCGGAAAATTGAAAGCCTTAAAACAAGTGAAGGAAGCACAACTAGAGTAAGCCCCCATCCCTCTCGAAATTGAAAAGTAACGTACAAATCGCAGAAAGTGCCACGCAATAACAGACTGTGGAAATTCCCCAAATTATAATCTGATCCCTCAATGAAACGTAATCCTATCCAATGACCCAAAATTGCTCATTGCATATCAAAGATGACAGTAGTAGCAATTGAAACGAAGAGCAAAATGAAGAGAACGCCGGCCTAGTTGCTTTATCTGTGAGCACATACACAAACGAACCAATGCTCATCCACCGTAAAGACTGATACAATTATACAACAATGCACATCTTTCTGGGCCATGAGACCCATACAACGGGTCGGTATGGGCGGCCGAAGACCGGTGGTTCCTTCAAGCATTCTTTGTCCCTCTTTTCAAAATGTTTTTCATATTTTACAATTAGCAGTTAATTGTACTCAAATACCCTTCTAGATGTTGGATCCACATTTCCATACCTTACTGAAACTGGAATATTATTCAGATAGATACAAGGGCAACACAGTTGACTTTTTTTGTTAGAAGTTTAAAAGTAGGTTACATGAAATATAGATTTTTACACAATCTGTAGAACCCATCCTTGAGACATTTGCAAGAAAGATATACGACAAATTACTCTGTTCCAAAAATTAGATGCAAGCACATTTTCATCACCAAAATAAAAATTATTTCGTAAATACAAGAAATTTAAATTTATTTCAATGACTTAACTCAGCGATCTAAAAATATCCAACTGACATTTCTACCATCACAAGAAATTCCGTTCGACATAGTCTTGATGGATATTCTTGTTATCCAAACATTTGCAGAGGTGAAAAATTATAGCATAAGCCTTGGACCTTTTAAAAGACTTCAGGGCAAGAAATTGTTCTCCTCCTTTATTCTGTCAAGAACCTTAAAAAATAACAATAGACAAGAATGTTGTTAGAATATATCAATTAAAAATTAACGGTAAGCAATTGTTACATCAAATTTAGAACAAAATAACATAGATCAGAAAGAAAATTATTCAAGATAAACTTATTAATCATATGTATAACATCAAAGACGAAGCTAAATTTGACTAACTTGATAAAAAAAAATAGTGGTTGTATCGTTAATTTTGAGTTTTCAACTATGCTTGCATCAAAGATTTAGAACATGAGATAGCAAATAGACTAGCATTGTGACCAAAAGCCAAGAAACTCACTAATGATACTCCTCTTCAATAAAATCATAATTTGGAAGAAAAATATTACCTGTTGGCAACTTGGTCCAAGCGACAGCTCTTTGGAATATCTAACCTTCTCAAGAAGGTTATTCAGATTTTTCTTTTGCTTGAGATCAAGCATGAAAAGATCTAAACCGTTATGAAAACGCAATCTGAAATCCAAATGGACGTGCACCAGCGCCCGGAGAACATCAACTAAGTTGAAGCTGATACAAAAAAAAGCTCCCAAAATTTCCAATTTGACGAGTTGAGGAGCATTGACAAGAAACTCTGTATCCAAGTTAGGCGCTATAGAACACGAAAGATTGTAATACACATTCTTGATAGACAATTTCTTCAACTTACTATGAGAAACCAACACCGGACTAGGGACCATCTTCATAAACACCGACTTTAGCGCCAAGCACTCTAGTGCAGGACAACCTAACAAAATATTTCCGATATTGCAAATGCCATTGAATTCCGTGTACGAAACCTCCAAAACCATAAGTGAACCCCAACTACTTGTTCCTTGAGGCGGGAGACTATAGCCCCGCATTCTAAGACTGGTCATATAACCTTGAGAGTAGATGGACTCTGGGAGGAGGAGGTACTCCCTATCCGAAAGTGACTCCAATGTTAGGTGCTCCACTTGATGCTTCAGGGCACGCCTGAAACACAAGTCCACCGCGGGATTGGAGGGGGTGGGGATGTATTGACTACGGAGACTGAGATTAATGATCTTGATGGGTGCAAGGTCTAGGTATCTGAGAAAGAATTGATTCTAAGTGTTATTCCAATCACTTATGTAAAAGACCTGTCTGGGCAATTGGGTCCATAGGTTCTTCCATCGTTTCGAAAGGATGGTTGTCCTACAAGACTCTTTGGTACTATCTAAGAAAGACAATATGTGTATGAGTATGTCGTCAGAGAAAATGTTGATTGTTGTATCTTGCTCATCATTAGCATCTTCTCTCTTTCCACCGGTGACATCATCACCCTTTGACCTTTTTTTCTTATTCTTCGCCTTTTTGTTCTTGTTCTTCCTCTTATTCTTGCTACAATAAAATAAGCATTTCTTATTGATGAATACGATATCAATTGACAACATATAATCTATCTGACAAGAAATACACACAAAAAGGAGGGATGTTCTTACGCTTTTTGTTGATTAACTTGTTCTTCTTTCCTTTGGGGAGGATTATTACATGTTTTTATTGAGGCATCAGGAATTCCTACGACTTTCAGAACCGGAAGAATTGCCTTCCCTTGGATCTACAATTGAAACAAAAAGCTCAGAAAAAATCCCCATCCAAATGCATATTTAATTTCAAGAGGGTGGTAATAGGAAAACTAAGGCAACTTCCCCTAACCTATACGAACATCCGAAAGGCCTCGACTTTTCTCAAAGAATAAAATCCAAAGTGGTGACGGTTATAAAACAGTAAACAAAAAAATTGCCAGAAGGTTCCGATTAGGGTTTCACATAAACCACCGAATCGGCTGTTAAAATTTTTTTTTAAAGGGAATAACGCAAGCATTAGTGCATTACCTTACTCCTCTTCTTTTCCTGTGCAGACGCTCGATTTGACATGGCCGGCCCCCGTCTATTGCTTGGAGGACGGAGTTGGTCTGGTTAGGGTCATAATGCAACATTTTCTCAATTATGGTTTGGTATTTATAATCCAAAATATGCTAAAGTGTCCAATTTAATACGTAGAATGTGCTAATTATATATTTTACAAATCTTGTGGGGAAGGACGACCGAAACCAGAAATAATATATATGCAATATTATTACCTCCCGTGCTAGACAAGTTTCTCTTTGTTTTGGGTGTTGGTTAGGGTTCGGAAGGTGTTAATTGTTTCAATTTTTGTACAGAAGAGTGGATTAGACAATGCGCTAGAATTATTAGGTATCGATATTCTTTAATAGAGTCGATAGTTAATTGTTTCGTAATATCGTTGGGGCTTTACATTATGTCTGTTTCGTTTTTTTTATTATTTTACTTCTATGTAGGGATTGTAGAAGTTTAATAGTCTTAGGTGTCTACGCACATACGGTTGTTTGAACAGCAAGGAAGGTTGTTTAGGAATGTGTCTATTCACATATGTAAAAAAAAAAAAAAGCACATGTCAAATTGGCGAGGTACGGAATGGAACACTTTACTTATTTCTGCTAATTATGCACCACAAACTAAGAACAACTTTCAATTCGTTGAACTTTTCCAAATAATTACTTGTCAACCTTCGAAGCACTCAACCACATTATTGTTTGACGTTGACCTACAATGAATATAATGGAACCCAACATTAGAAATTGACTCGCATGCTCTAGTTTAACTGCAACAACAATTGTTAATGAAATTTCGACTCTCTTTTACTCCGTTCAGAAGTTTCCAAGGAACAACAAACAAACGGACGACCGGACAATGGCGAACGAGAAGACGGTGATGGATGGTTCTGCTGCGAGTGCTGGTCCGAGGTAATTTGGGTTTCATTTTGAATCATAGGAAAGCTCATGCTTTCGAAAATTGTACTTTGCTTTTGTCGGTCTGGAAGTTATTGCGTTGGTTGTTTGGTCTCTTGTGGAGTGCTTTCCAGTTTCTGCTCCGTTGACTTTGATTCATTTTGCAGTCGGGAAGCAAATAACAGGTTTAGACGCGAGACAGAAGAGCCGAACGTTTATGTTTCCGAACCTGTGGGTCAACGCATTCATCCTTCTGGGTACGTTTTCCTGCTCTATTTGATGGATAGAACATATTCTGTGGTTGAGCCTGGTTTCACAATCTCCTGGTCATCCGTTCAATGACAATTCGTGGATTTGCTAGATTTATTGATTAGCCAGTTGCTGAATTTAATTGTTGTGTTACCCGGCTGTGCTTTATGTTTGTAACCCATGCTTAGAATTCTTAACAAATGTAGAAAATTCTGATAAATCATATAAGTTTACGTTTCGATGGAGACATGATTATTGGTTTGCACTCTGTACTTCTGCTTTAGATATGGCAACTTTTGTATCCGGAAAATGGTTCGCTGACGTACTTTACGATGTCTGCAGGTCGCAATGAACCCAGGTGGGGCGGGAGTGGCTTCAATCCTAGTTTTCCTGGAGGATTACCGTGAGCATCTCTCTCTCTTTCTATGTATTCATTGAATCCCTTCTGCAACTTATAGTGCTTGGATTTGCTGGTGCAGGGGTGTCACTCCGGGTGCTCGTTTTGATCCGTATGGTCCTCCTGGATTCGAGCCCAACCGATTTGTCAGGTATTCAACCGAATTTCTATACTCAAGTTGCTTCATGTCTTAACACCGGGGGTATTAATTCTCTTAATGTTATAGGGACCCAAGGAGGCCTTGGGGACGCCACCATCCTGACCTCGAGCATCCCGGACCCGATTCGGATTGCATTTTTAGGCAGCTCTATACTTGGTGCATTTTGTGAAGCTGAGCCATAGACTCTAGTTCACTTGTCTTCACTTAGTGCATCAGTTATAGGGATATGACGCAGGGAATTCTTTGCCTGTTTTTGGTTCACCTTTGGCCTTTGGTTCACTTAGTGACTGTTTTATTGGGATAATGACAGAAATCCTTTATTTTTTGCTTTAGTAATATGAATTGGACTTTTTATTGCCTCTCTTTTTTTACTTCGGAAAGACTTTTGACAATAATATCATACTTTCTTCTATATATTTAGTGCTGTTAATAATTTCCTTTATATTTAGTACATACTTGGCAATTTGTGAGATGACATGCATGCAAGGTGGTCATAGTCGATGCTGGGTCAAACAGGCTACATGCGAGGGAATTTTAATCTACATATATATGTACATAATAATATTATTAATAAAATTCTATAATGATATATTTTGGTTTAACCAATTGGTATCCGGCCCAATTTTGAGCCGTGTAGAACCTTTAAAAGGTGGCAAAGCTCTTCTATAATGATATATTAGCAAAGTTGATTAAATGAGATTTGTTGTAATGACCATATGTTAGTGGGATTATACACCAAACCTCTTCCAAACTTCCAACGTTTGTGCTCCTGGATGGTAAGCCATTTTCCTTGATTTTCGGATTTAACTGCAAAGTTGTGAACTAAATTCTTTTGTTTTTGGTAATGTTGGATTTCCAGATTCGTAATTGTATTTACTTTATTTATAAAATTAAAATCCTTTTCAAAATATAAATCACTTAGGACCATCAATTTTCTGAAATAGGAGAGAGTTGGGCCGGAAAATAGAAAGCCTTAAACAAGTGATGGAAGCCCAACTAGAGGGAGTCCCCATCCTCTCGAAATTGAAAAGAACGAACAAATTAGTTTTAAAGGTTCCACGCAATAAAAGTGATCATGGAAATTCCCTAAATTATACTCTGATCCCTCTATGAATCGTAATCCTATCCGTAGATAGGCGATACCTTAAATTCTTTGTGTATGGTGATCATGGAAAATGGGTATGTTAAAAGTCGACTACATTGATTTCTACATTTTTTACTTTGTAGTTTAAAAATGTATGACCGAATGATAAAGGTTTATTTAGTTATATTCGTAGATGCGCAATTTTATTGGTTCCGTTGTGGGAATGGCTCTTCACTTCTTGTTATGGGATTAATTATAGACTCGTAGTAGTCTCTCTCTCTCTTTTTTAAGTGTAGCAGTACCTCTTTGTATTTGTGTCGCACAGGTACATTTCAAAATTATTCGGAAAAATGATTTATTAACGCTCTAGTACAAATCGACAAATTTAAAATTAATGAATTCGGATTAGATTCTTCCAAATACAAACTCGTTACTCAAACCACATGATGAAGAGCTGGAAAAGAAACAACTTTAACAAGCAATCCACTTAGAAGAATAAAAAACCAAAACAATCAAAAACAAGAGAAGAACCCAAAATAACTAAACAGAAATAGTCAACGAATACTAAACATGGGAAACTCAAACAAGAAGCAGCACTAGGAAACACAATGTAGCAATAATGGGGAGCAAGGTTGAAGCTGAAGCTGAAGCAGCCGGACGGCCTCCGCTCTTGGGCGGGCTCGTGTCGTTCCCGGGCTGAGGCGGGCTCGCCGGCTCCAAGACCTTGATGATCATCTTTTGTCCTCTGTCGCAGTGGCCGGTGACCCCACTGATGAAGTAGAAGAGTCCGGGCCGGTCCAGCTCGTAGACGGTATCGCCATTGTTGGAGAAGAAAGATGGCCGGGCTGACCTGCATTTCTTGTACTCTTCCTCTGTAACCACCATCACCGAGTCTTTCTTGTACTTGAAGTCTGTTCAATATATTTTTTTCCATCGTACACAAAGAGACATTATTTTGGAATTAAGTAATTAATTAATCACTAATTACAAAGTAAATTGCGCAAGCATATAGCAAATAGTATAAAAATCATAAGTTACAACAATCCATTTATCTATGATATGTTAAAAATAAATATCTGAGATACGAAATGCATGGACCCTTTTAATTCAGTCCATATAATGTATTTTTCAGAATAAGAGGAAATGCATTTCAAATACAGCAATTGTTAGGCACGGGAGTTTAATGTCCGATTCACAAGGACAAATGATTGATTTTACTTATTCTAAATAATTTAGGTGAAAGATTGTCCTCAAGATAATATATCATTTCTTGTTTTGGAATCGGAAAGAGAAATTGGATGTGCATTAATACAAAATATGAAAAACAACGTAGCGAGACCAAAACGATATCCAAACCCGACTTGATTCATATGGAAAGTGCGTGCTAGATTTGAAACTCTTTTCTTTGTAACCTTAGTCTAATTAATAAGTTTCAAAACTAAGTCGTAGATTAGATTTGTAACTAAATACACTTCCAACGAATCAAACTACTTTTCACCCTTTGAAATTTGATGTTTTATTGTATTCGGACTTTCATGGTCAACATATGCAAATTTACAACGTTAAACCACAAACACAAAACATAACACATTCCTACAAAAAAATATGTGTTACTTACGAACTGTGTCGTTGACTCTGAACCTGTTCTTGGACGCCCAGTGGTTATAAGCATCCTCGTCCTTCTTGGGGACCTCCCAGCCATCGTCACCTCCAACGAGAAACTCCAATGGCGCCGCCAAGTAGAACAGGGACGAGAAGAAGAGGGTCACGAGGATAAGCGAAGCCTTGCATGTCGAATCCATGAAGGAAAGAACGTAAATTCCTCGGATTTTCTTTAGCTATGGGACTTAGTTCTTGTTGTGGAGTTTAGTGTAGCTATAGAAGGAGAATTAAGTGGGTAAATATAAAGGGGGGAAGTGGAGGGAAGTGAAGGTTGTTAGAGTGTAGAGGAGGAAAATCAGGAGAAAATCGGATGCTGGGGGGCTAAGTGGTGGGCGTAGTGGCTGCTTTTTTTGACTTGGTTTTGCATGCATTTGGCGGTTACCACGCTTGTTAGTTTACAGACAATGGAGCTCACTTGATTAATTTCTCTGCTGTTCCGTGTTACAAAAAACGGACCCGGAAATTATCCGAATTTTCTACACGATCAGACTGGTTAAATAGGTTAATCTTTAATTATTATATTGTTAATCTGATTTATTATTAAAATAAAAATAATTCTAAATATTTAAAATCCTAATTTATTTACATCAAATTTCATAAAATTCTAAAAACTATTATTTTCTGAAACAAAATTTTGGTCAGATATTGGACTCGGTCTTAGTGTTGGGTCGTGGTCGGACCAACTTAGTGGTTACCAGCAATGTTTTAAAAACTACAGTCCGATCGGTAGTCTGACCGGTCAGACTGCTACCTAGAATCAAATTTGGGTCGATTTTTTCCTAAAACCTAGAATGTGGTTCGACTGGCTAAAATCCGGTCGGACCACCCGGTCAGGTACTTCTGGATGACCCGGTTCGTCCAGATCAAAAAATTAGTGTTTATTTTTTCTATTTTATTTGATTTAATTTAGAAACAAAACTTCAACTTCCATATTCGGAGAGTGTACATCACTTTTTGATCACAAAAAACTTATTTTTTAACAATTCTTGATAATATTTCAACTAAGTGAAACGAATTTGACTAATATGTTGAACCTGAAAACTTGTATAATCATCTTCTTGTTCTTCTAGACTTGTTCAATTCATATTTGAAGACTTTGTTTGGATAAATTGTATAACAAAGTTGCTAAATATTTGAACTTATTTAATATTTTATCATTTTGTATGTTAAATTAAATTTATTAATTATATTAATATAAAATAGAAGTACTGGTCTAACTGGCAACCTAACTGGTCCGACCAGTTGAACTATAAATTTTAAGAATTCCGGGTCACCTTCCTGATCGGTTTTAAAAACATTGGTTACGAGGCTTATTAATTTGCAGATGATGGAGCTCACTTAATTAACTTCTCTCCAATCTCGTTACTAGGAATAAAAAGAGAATGAGATTACTTTTTTTCTTCTGAAAATAAAGGTATTAGGCAAAGCATTGGATACTTTTGTTTTAAGCCTTTTCTTTCTTCCAACTTGTTTCTCTCTTCTAACACAGATGTACTACCCACAAAAAAACACAGATGTACTAAAAATAAAATTGGGATACGATTATCTAATTGGTACTTGGTAGATGAAATTAATCGCATTATTTCATTTTTATGTCCTTTTTTTATTGAGATACACGGATATTGATGGGATTCTCAATTAGGAAAATCAGTTACATTTTGTTAGCAAAATCAGGTCCCAGAGGTTACTTTGACTAAGTTAAAGTAAACGAATAAAATAAACTATTCTGAAATTATATTAATGGTATTTTTGGTTAAGAAAATAAATAAGCCTTTTTTATTAATTATTTTTTATGGGGGTTTGGTGGCCTTTGCTGATTATTTGTGGAATGGAAAGTACCAAAAAAATTAATTATTTCAAAAGTTTTTATTGAATTATGTTAAAACCATGCATTGTTTTTTTTCTTCCAAAAACTCCATATTTATACAATCTCCGAGGCATACAAGTCCCAATTCATTTTCAGAAAATTTCCCTTATTTTTCCAAAATATGAAAGACATTTTCACAAACCCACAAAATTCATTTTTTTGGTACCACGAATAGAAATCTAAGTTTGAATCGGATTTAATTTTTGAATAACATCAAGGTCTCTCAACAATTACTTAACACGGTTGTAACTTTAATAATTTTGTCAGGAAAATCAGGTCTGATATGTTACTTTGACTAAATTAAAGTTACCGAAAATAATATAATTCAAGGACTATATTAATGGAGTTTTAGGTTAGTAAAAAGAATAACCTTTTTTTCTTAATTATTTTTATGGGGGTTTAGTCGTCTTTTTTTAGAAGGTTTAGTCGTCTTTGCTGATATTTGTTGAGTGGAAAGTACCGACCATGGAAATTGTAGTTATTTCAAAAAAATCAATTCCGTCAAAACCATGTATTGATTTTATTAAAACAAACTCCATATTTATACAATCTCCGAGTGTTACAAGTCCAATTCAATTAAAAAAATACTCCACCATAATTTTTTTCCAAAAAGACAACTCACAAACCCAGATCATCTTAATATTACAAAACAGCCAGTAAATTAAGCAAAAACTACAAAAATCATCTCAATAACACAAGAATAAAAGAGTAAGAACGTTGTTCTAACTTAACTAACAATTCTTAAGTTCGAGTTATTAAAAATTTAATAGTGTTAAATACGGATTAGAAAAATTTTATGTCTTTACCATCATTTAAATATCATATCTGATTCGAACAAAAATTACTTGGTCCAATAGATGTATATCATATGGTATCAACTAAATAATATCACAAAACAGCCAGTAAATTAATTAATTTCGTTCTGCTATTACATCAACATTCCCCCCTCCATATCCCAAAATTAGGAGTCCTCTCATCTAACTTACTTATAAACTTTACATTAACTAACATTTAACGCAATTAAACTTAAAGAATAATATCATTAGTTCCTTGGAGGCAAGGTTTGACCCCCTTAGGAACATGGCTTCCAGATACAATTCCAACCGAATAACACAAATTGGAATTGTTCCAAGCCCCAAATCGCCTACCCATTTTCAGATAAAAACTTTTCCTGAACCCGAGCCTCCCTGTGAAGTTGTTCCCATAGAGGTAAAGGGCTCCTAGATTAGGCATTGCCTCGAGCTTAGAAGGTATCTCCCCTGAGAGGTTGTTGTAGCTTAGGCCCAAGAATCTGAGACTGCTCGACTCTAATATGGACTCCGGAATTGGACCTGTTCGAGTACGTTTGTGGCGGAGCCAGGAAATTTAGTTAGTCGGATAATAATAGTGCGTTAAATGATCGGTATGCTGTACTAAATAAATGATTATTAGTGAGTGTAAATTAGTGGCCTGATATGGAAAAATGGCAAATTTAAGATAATTTTGCTCAAAATAACGTAACATGAAACAGATTGGTCCGAAAGCGCCATGGAGTGCAACAAAAGTCTACTGACACCAACGTCAGAATATATTGTACGAAATGTTAATTCACCAAGAGTGTAAATAGGTTGCTTAATATGGAAAAGTTTTGGAAAATACAAGATAAATTTTGTAGAATATATGAAAAATCGAAAAAAATTCGTACAAAATGGTAACCTACCTAGAACAAATGTCTCTACTAATGAGGAAAATTTTAAAAATTAATATAATTGTTTATTAATTTCAAACAGAAAATTTAACTTAAGTACCGTGTACCTGTCAAGCCGGTGTTGGAAAGGTCCAAGACCTCCAACTTTCGCAAGTTCTTCCATGGGATTCCCATAAGGTCTCCACCAATTCCAGGATTATTGGAGGCTGAAAATTCCTCCAAGGAGACCATTTCCTGAAGTGAATGAACCAATCCACCTGATAGATTGTTGCTTCCAATATCCAATAGAGTCAGGTTCATAAGCCTCCCAAACACTTCACCAGGGAGGCTCCCTTCCAGCTTGTTGCTGCTCAAGTCAAGCTTGAGGAGTGAAGTCAACCCTCCAAAAGTCAGCGGTATCGGCCCCGACAGATTGTTCCTGCTCGAATCAAGGATCAACAGCTCAGGCAACCCTCCCAGTTCAGCCGGGATAGGACCCGAAAACCGGTTCCCGGCCAGGACCAGCCTCTTCAGCTTGACTAACCCCCCTAGCTCCACTGGCAGGTTCCCCGAGAGCCCGTTTTCGATGAGCACAAGGGACTGGAGCTGCTTCAGGTAGCCTATGGCCAATGGAACAGTACCGACAAGGCCCGGGTTTGATCTGAACTCCAAGCTCTCGAGGGAACCAGAGAACGCTTCCCATTTCGAGGTGGGAAGCTGTGTAGGATTCTGGATTGGCAAAGTGAAGCAATCGATCACAGAGAGTGACTTCAAATGCCTGAGCTCGAACAGCTGAGGAGGGAACTTGGCAGCTGTTTCGTTGCACCTAAGGGAATTGTCTAAAATCTGACCAAAGATACTGATACTTGTAACGTACCAATATCCATTGTAGAGGTCACAAGCAACTCCCTGCCAAGAATTATTCACCAATATGTAATTAAATTACTCATCATAAGCACTAATTAATATACATAATTCTCAATGCCAAGTCATCAATTTTCCTTAATTTTTGGTCTAGACTACTTGATTTAATTTTGCACATGCATGGGCCATGATTAATTAATGTGAGATGGTAACATTAACAAGAGGTGGTGGTACCCTTACCTGTATTGGGGTCCATCCACAAGGGTCTGGATAGAGATCTGACCCATTCCACCAATCTCCAACAAACCCTTTAATTGCAGTGTAAAGGGCTTCTTGCTCCTCCCTCTCCATTGCTGACCCTGAAGGGTAATAATCCTCTTGCTGTTCTTGAACTTGGCCAGAACCCAGATGAAGAAACCATCCAAGGATGAGAAGAAGAAGACTAATGGGTACCAGGAATTTTCCTCCCTTGGCTGTTCTTAGTCCCCTCATGGCTCTGTAGTAGCGTAATTAACAGAGGGCAATATTGGAATATATATATATATATGGTGACACAAAAACAGACTCGAGGTTGCTGCAGAAATAAAAATAAATAAAAAAGTCTGTTGGGGGAAAAAGAGGAAAAGTGGAAGATAGGTGGAGAGGAAAAGGGACAGAGGGCCAGTGATGTAATGCCTCTGTTTCCCTTTAAATGCAGACAATTGAGAGGGAAGGAAGGTGGTAAGATGGGGAAAAAGCATGTAAGAGATTGAGTCTTATAATAAAAAGTCACACCTCCTCTCCTCTCCTCTCCCTATATCTATATAATTAGTATGAGCCGGGTAAAATGGTAAAAGTATATTCATATTCTTTAACCAATATTTTAAAGTTGTAATTTTTTTCGAAATTACATGGTCTTCCGATTAATCTAAATTTAATATAGGTAAAACAAACAAGATGTGTGAATGTGAAAGTTCTCATTACCAAGTTTTGAGGTGGCTGATTTCGGAGGCTATGAAATTCTAATAATTAATTCAAGTTGAGTTAGACATGATGATAAAAAGATAATTGCTTGTCAAGTTTCATCGCAATGGGCATGACTAATCAGATTAGTTTTCTTGACGAAAGCGATACAGATGGGTAGGTAGAATTTTTGAATTTGAGATATCTTATTTAATTATAATATTTTTTATTAATTAATCTAAGTATTTGACTTATTCAAGTATTATGCATGTTGGAATACACCCATGATGATCCTTGAGAAGTGAGAGTCACATCTCTTGGAATCTTATCGTGTTTCTTCAAGTTACGTCTTTTGGAATCTTTTATAAGGAAAGGACTTCTTCCTCTCCGGGGAATGGAAAAAGATAACTCACACTATAAACGTAGACTAATTCTCTCTACACTATTCGGGTATTTAGATGGTGAAAATAATCCTCGCTTCGAGTATGTGTAGAAGGACCTAATCAGTGACAAATTTATGGTTACGATTTTGTGAAGCTGTGAAAAATCTGTATTTCAAGAAATAAGTTCTACTTTTATTGGCTTTAGAATTCTTGTATTTATGATTTGATGATGATTACTTGAATTCCTTCAATTCAGATCATAGAGGAACAAGATTACTCTAAATCAATTACTATTGAAGTAAATACAGCATAATCTAGGTAAAAAGAAGAAAAATGCCATAGACAAAAGGGAAATTAATTGCCTACTCTACCATCCAAAAAGCCATTGTAGATTGGCAGGGGCAAAAAGACAAGAAAATCTAAGATGTAGGAGAAACGTGGGGCTGCCTGTTACACTTACATCCAAAAAGTACTCCAAGAGAGAGAGCACACTTCTCGAGAATTGAAAAAAGAGAGCTAAATAATAATACGGGAAAAGTCCACTTTAGTACCCTGTGGTATCGCGAAAAATCAAGTCAGTACCCTGTGGTTTAAAACGTATCAATTGAGTCATACTTATTGCAATTAACATCAATTAGAGGCCCGGGCAGCTGCCCGGACCTGCCCGAACCTACCCGGGCGCTGCCCGGGCCACGTGGTCAGCCACGTCACCAATTACTCTCCCCTCCGATTTTCCTCCTCCTCCTCCTCCTCCTCCTCCCCTCCTCCTCCTCCGCGTTCCTCCTCCTCCTCCTCCTCCCCTCCTCCTCCTCCTCCTCCTCCTCTCCTCCTCTGCGTCCTCCTCCTCCCCGCGTCCTCCTCCTCCCTGCGTCCCCCTCCTCCTCCCGTCCTCCTCCTCCTCCGCGTCCCCCTCCTCCTCCTCTCCTCCTCCTCCCCACGTTGCCCTCCTCCTCTGCGTCCTCCTCCCCGCGTCCTCCTCCTCCCCACGCCCCCCTCCTCCTCCGCGTCCTCCTCCTCCCCGCGTCCTCCTCCTCCCCACGCCCCCCTCCTCCTCCCCACGCCCCCCTCCTCCCCGCGTCCCCCTCCTCCTCTCCTCCTCCTCCCCGCGTCCCCCTCCTCCTCTCCTCCTCCTCCCCGCGTCCTCCTCCCCCTCCTCCTCTCCTCCTCCTCCCCGCGTCCCCCTCCTCCCCCGCGCCCCCCTCCTCCTATCTTCCTCCTCCCCGCGTCCCCCTCCTCCTCCTCCCTGCGTCCCCCTCCTCCTCCTCCTCCCCGCCTCCTCCTCCTCCTCTTGGTGACGTGGTGCCACGTCACCAAAATTGGTGACGTGGCTGACCACATGGCCCGGGCAGCGCCCGGGTAGGTTCGGGCAGCTCCGGGCAGCTGCCCGGGCCTCTAATTGATGTTAATTGGAATAAGTATGACTCAATTGATACGTTTTAAACCACAGGGTACTGACTTGATTTTTCGCGATACCACAGGGTACGAAAGTGGACTTTTCCCTAATAATACTAATAACAATGACAATAACAATAATAATGGCAGTTGCAAACTTGCAACAATAAGAGCAGACCAGTGAGAGTAAAAAAGAAGGTGAAAAAGAAATGGCATTGCACATAAATGTGCATCGTTATTGGTTGCCGCCCTATCTTACCTACACCGATTTCGCTGCTGTGAGCTATATATTTACAGTCTCTCCATTGTCAATCTGCATGTGCCTTTAACGTACATGCAATATGGTTATAACGAAAAATTTATATTTCAATCGGATTCTATCTTTTAAAATCTTTTCCATTCATATCTATTATCTCTTCTCTTCTTTACTCGTTAATTGGAAATACTATTCCGAACACGTTTTCAAATACGTTCACAATATTTTGAAATCTTTTTTAAAGGCTTCGATGCATGAGAAGATAACTGGGGTAAAGATTTATATGAATTTTATATCCTATCCAAAAATTTAAGATAATGAGTTGGTGGATCATCTACACTTATAAATATGTCCAACACATTTACCACTTTCGATGTGGTATTCTCTCCAATACGCCCTCTCAAACGAAGCTCATTTGGCTGAAGTTTGTACGGGTTTCACACTGCCTCTCGTGTCAAACGGGAGTCGTGCGAGCACAGCGGGCCATGGTCTCATTATAGCAATTGGCTGTGATACTATATAGGAACTTTCATATCATACCCAAAATTTTAAGACAATGAGTAGGTGATCATCCACACTTATAAATATGTCCAACACACTTGCCACTTCTGATGTGGTATTCTCTCTAACAAGAATAAAGTTGTTGACTTTTTCAAATAAAATAAAATCTAAATTATTTATATTAAGTAAAAAAATACAAAAAATGAGCACATCAAATTCCGGAGGGTGTATATCTACCCAATTAAACAAAAGTAAAGAATGTCTACAATGCTTACTAATCTAACACGTAACCGAATTACAAATTTTAGGGATAAGATAGTCCCTGGTGCAAGTTGTTGGCTTTGAGTAGGGGCCGTATATGTAGCTGTGGTTGAGCTTCAGAGTTGAACTTTTTGCCTCCAAGATCGTCCATCCCTGCACCGTTTATTGCTTCTTGGGCAGTTAATTTTTGTGGTTCACACTCGGACCAAACCGGTAAATTTATCATCCAGAGTTGGTTTAAGCGGTAAAAATTTTGGACGTAACAATTGCATATTTGCACCAAAAGTCGATTATCTTGCGTGTGGTCCAGTCCAAGGATAAAAAACAACATCCTGAGGTATCTTTGAACTTTTTCCTTTTAATCAAATGGAAGTCTGTGCATAGTGCATTATCTTGTACCATTATTTCCTTATGCGTCAAATACGAAGTCTAAGTTTTAGAGGAAAAAAATTCTCCTCAAAACAAATGTCTAAAAAATTCTGCATGTATATATACATGCATGAAATGAGAAAATGTTGTTGCCGTTTTGCCCCGCCAGTCCAGTTTTAGAAAATTAATATTTTTCTTCCCAAACTTACCCTTGTAACTACTTAACTTACTTTTTTTAATGGCTTGCAACTAATAAACTGATATCTATTAAATGTTATTTGATTGTGTTTGATTGTGCAGATTAGAACTGCTAATTGTAGTTGAGTAAATCCCGATCAGCACTTTCAATCTGTTCGATGAAGTGCTGATCGGGATGGAACCGACCTTCGGATCCTCCATTTACTAAACTGGGCCAAATCTCCACAAGAAGCCAAATTGACAGAGGATTTGCTCAGTTATTCAGAATCAGAGTGGGGTATGGACTATATAGTATATATAGACCTTACAGTATACAGCCTAATAGCTGTAAATGCTTTGGGGAATTGTACTTTCGCAAAGTGGGGATAAAATGGTTAATTTAATTAGGCTCCGAGCCTAAATATAAAATGTGTACACATGAACTGATGAGGGTCTTGATTCTTGTGGGCTTGGAAGCCAATGGAAGCGAGGGGACCATTCCATATTAGGTGTAAGTAGTAAATTACACGAATAAATGTTGTTTTACCTCTAAAAATTATTTTTTTTGTTTTTTGGGAAAAAAATAACATAACAATTGCAACAATTTCTCGAAATGAGTAATTTTTTTACAGGTAAATATACTTCATTCATTAATCAAATAGTTAATGTATTACAACCAATCCATATAGAAAAATTAAATTCTATATCTTTCCGGTTCAATCGCACAATAGCACGACGAACTACCCACCAAATCTACCATCCCATCCTAATGGCCTATGAGCTTACTAACTACCCATTCCTAAGATCCTAGTGTTCGACGGTATGAGGGAACTACCCATCTAAGCCTACCCATCAATACGTAGAATTTTCCTCACACAAGTGAGAGGTTGCAGTCGCCGGTCTCGGTAACAACCTACTCCAAAAAATTGTTCATATCGAAAAAAATCAGAATAGGAAAAGATAGCGATAACTGTAAAAATTAAATAACTACGTGTTGTCCCTGATACAACCAATACCGAGCATAACAAGCCCCAGCCCTTATCCTATTATACCCAACCCGACCCAAAGCCCCAGTCACCAGTGTCGATATAGTTATCCCTCCGCCTTTCCAATGCAAGTAACGCAGCGAGCTTGATCATCTCTCGACCGGTGGAGATGAAGAAAAGAAGGAAACATCTCCTGGAATTATCGCATGTTGTGCCATAAGTGTGATGCCTTATTCGCCGATCGCCTAACAAAGCATCATCGGACTTCTTGAAAGGTTGTTGACCGAGCTCGGATATCTTCCACCTGTAAGGCTAAGTCACTTCGATCCGATATCCAAATACTATATATTTTTTTATTTCACATAACTTTTTAAGCTCTACATGTTAAACTTGAATATGTGTTAGTCAGTTTAGTAGGTGTTCCGGAAAAAAAATTACACATGCAATTGCAATGGGGAGGGAGGACCAATCTAGCTAGTAGCCAAGGGTCTTGTCTCTGTTTCGTTGAAGTGCTAGCCTATTCAGACCAAACCACAATAAATGTCGTGGAGGGGAAACTTGTGTACGTTTTCTCCAATTAGTCTTTGTAGTATATTATGTATCATCGGCTTTGCTTCGATAGTGTAGGCGATAATAAGGCACTGCAGTCGGCGAATTGCCAATGATGGTCACTCATTTTGCAGTTAATTTACTTATCTCTTGTGGTCCATCGTTCAGGACCAATACTGCAGGATCCAATGAATCTGAGAAGTTTTTGGTTTAGTGGTTCTACTAACTGGGTCATGTGAGTGATGTCCATGAAAAAATAGTAGGATCTCTTGTAACACCAAATTCATTGGATCAAAGTTTGCATTTGTTTTGACTTCAACAATAATAGGTCACGAGTTTTGTATTAGCATTTGGCTATGATATCATGATAGAATCTTCATATCAAATATAAAAAATTCAGACTATAATTATATAGATTTTCACATTTCTAAACATGTTCACTATGAGTGTGGTAGTCCTAATAAAAATAATATACAATAGTATTTGATTCCAAATGAGTCGATCAACAACATATAAAAATTCTTACTTGTGTTCTCATTCGAACCCTCTTAGAAGATCAAAGTCGGTTGGCGATGCACCCCACTGGGGGATCCCGCCAGTCGCCTTCCTTCTGCATTACATGTTTACTCATCCATTGATTCGCACACAAGTGATGGAGAGGAATGAGGATGGTTCACCTAGTAATAGTTTTTTCCATAAAAAAAAATCAATTTTCTCGCAAAACAAAGTATTTTTTTAGACAGAAGTTTGACAACAAGTAGTCGTGCACCACACATTTGATATTCAACTAGTCATGCCATCCAAGTTAAACATTTTATATTATCGATAATTATAATTTACCAAAATCCTGTTTTTTAAGATATTTAGATCTATTACTCTTTGTTGGAATTCAAATTTAAAATTTTAATATCTTAAAATATAGTCATAATTTGTTTCAATGTAGAAACCCAGCTCCGGGGTCACGGGCTGAAAGTTTGTGCGTGACACCGGTCTGGCTAGTTCCCGTATTGTTTTTTTTATAGAAAAGTTATCGTATTGTTAGCATATGAAGCATGTAAAAGTCGAATCAAACTAGTTGGGCCATAAACTATAGTTACATTGGAATGTCTGTTACACTTTTAATTTCCCCTTTCTAAAAAAATTACAAATTCTGGGGAAAAAATTAAAAAAAAAGGTACATCAGGCTACCCCAACATTTTTATTGCCATCAGCCGCTCATCGGCCTTCACGCCTCCTGACATTTTTATTTGAGAGACATTTTTATTTGAGAAAATTACGCTCAGGGTCTTTTAGCTTTGGTCTTCCTCCCTTTTGAGTTCCTGCGTTTCTAAAATCTTTGCTGACGTCTCCCAAGTTTGGTTTTAGAAACTATCGGGTCCTTGATGTCGGAATATACCAATTTCTTCGGCAAATTTTCACATGAAAAGACCAAAATGTCCCTCCCACTGAAAAAAATTTTAAAAAAATCTTTTCTTCCCCTTCTTCTTCCTCCCACCTTCAACCAAAATCAAAACTAAAACTCAAACTCAAAAATAAATCAACACATTTTTAATGAGAATCAAAACTAATTAAAAAGAATAAAAAATATGTAACTAATCTTGCTAATCAAGAGCAAAAATTACATCACATAAACTCACCTCTAATAGTGTCCAGAAGAAGAATCCTTAGATCTTTAATGGTGGCTAGAAAAAGAATCCTTTAATGGTGCCCTAAACGAAGGCCAAAACTCTCTTGGAGGTTCCATTAAATCTTTACTAATACCAAACTAACCAATACAGAATCAAAAGATTTCTGGATTTTGGCTAATACCCAATCTTTCACTACTACGAGAACCCAATTGAGCTTTTTAATTACTCCTATTTCTACTCTAGAAACCAACTGCAGAAGGAAACCCAATTTTTTCTTGTTGATGTGCAACCAAGATTTTTTGGTTTTATTTGTTCTTGGTGAAACATGGCCATGGCCACCTGTAAGATGGTGTTTACTTGCCCTAGCTCCCACACACACAGGTTCTTGGCAGCCCAACGATTCCATTTCATGGGAGAAGAAATTAGAGAAGAAGAAGAAGAAATTAAAAACCCAATCACATGTAGATGACGAGGAGGAGGAAACTAAATTTAGATCTGGAAAATTCAAGGATAAAAGCAAGAAAAGAAAAGGGAACGAGGAGGTTGAAGCCCCATTTTTGGTTTCTTGAACTTGGAAATTTTTGGTTTTGATTGAAGTTGGAGGAAGAAGATGGAGTGGGAGGAAGAAGAGTTTTTTATTTTCCAAGTGAAAGAGATATTTTAGTCTTTTCAGGTAGATGTTCACCGGAGAAATCGGCATATTCCGGTGTCAGGAATCCGAGAATTTCTAAAACGAAATACGGGAGACGTCAGCAAGAATTTTAAAAATGTAGGGATCCGAGAAAGAGGGAGACCAAACTACAAAAATTTGAGTATAATTTGAATGATTGTATCCACAAATCAAACCTACTCACTACGCTTGTCACATCATTCAAATTTTCAAGGTTCGAAATTAAGAGTTGAAGACACGTGGTTTTAAATTTTTTGGTAAATGATTTTTTGATTTAAATTTAAAATAAAATGAACACATCTTGGACATTTTGCATGTTAGGCGCGAAAATCTAATGAGTTAAATTTCTCCAAATTAATCAGGAATTTTTGAGGTTATAATTTTGGACATTATAATAACATTAAATATTTTTTTTGTCTTCATTTAAAATTTTATCTTATTTACACTTCAATTAAGTAAGTGTCCAATATTATTTCGACAAAAAATTAAAATTCTCCAACTCAATTCTTTCATCATGGATCGGTAGAATAATCGCACAATGAGAAAATTAGATTTTAGCACATTAACTTATTCTCAATTTCTTAGGCGGGCTAATTACACATTAAAACAAGCTCAGAGTGCAATAATATTTTTACCCTTCTTTAACAAATTTAGTGATGTCTTGCAATCCTCTGGAAAAAACTTATTGAATTTCCGCTGAACTTCGGACGAAATTTCAATATTATTATTTACCATTAAAGCTTATTTAAACCTTCTGATTTGCTTGTTTATTTATTTTTTTTACAGTTTTTTTAGTGAACCAATCATTTATATTAATATTTTTAGATAATCGACTTTTAAATCATTAAGATTGGTTGATGGCTCAAATCCTGTCTAATATTTTAAAATCCGAATTTTTATACCCTAAAAAATTCAAATAGATCTTAGTCGGATCCCTGGATCATGTATTATATTGTAATTTACCCATGAAACTAATTTAAAATAAGAACTCAAATCAACCACCTAAAAATATCCAATTGAGAAAATCAGTGTTTAGGTAGAAAAAAAACGATAGGAAAAGGTAGAAAGGTTTGAATCCGGCGACCCGAAGACGGCGTCGTAGAAGGAGAGTGAGGGAAGAAGAAGAAGATGGCGGAGGATCCGGAGAAGAGGTTCTCCTCGATCATGGACAAGCTCTTCAACGCCCCTCCCAACTCCACCTCTTCCCCGTCCTCCAGGTCTCCTTACATTCACTCACCTCCTCTTTGTTCCTTCTCTTGAGTTATTGCATTTAGGGCGGTTTTTGTTAATTTTGGGAGTTTGTTTACAGTTCGGTGTCGCGACGGAGGAAGAGGCCCGGCGCGGGGTCCGAGTTAGCCCTAGTCGAGCCCCGGACTTGCGGAGGGGAAGTCTCCGTCGCCGGCGGTGCTCCGATATGCAGGCCCTGGGATAGGGGCGACCTCATGAGGCGGCTCGCTACTTTCAAGTCCATGACCTGGTTCGCTAAGCCCAAGGTTGTGACGGTTACTACTAGCTTCCTTTCTCCTCGTCATTTGCTTTTATTTTAGAAAAATTGATTAATTCGATTGGAATGGAGTACCGAGAGAGAGTGTCGTTGACGTGAGGGTTTGTAGGTGGAAGTCCGTTGACGAGTTGCGCGAGTATTATGTTCGGTAGATGGGAGATCGGAGTATTATATGCGTGTTTGCGAGATGAAGGCGGTGGAGTGGGAGGAAATACGTTGGATGTCTAATTTGCAGCGATATTGAGTAGATTTACTTAAATTTGTGCAAGCCTGATTTAAGGTAGGGAACTCAATTGACTTTTGTTGGTTTCAATTAATGAAAATTTTCTAGATCGTGAGTGCTGTAAACTGTGCGCGGAGGGGGTGGATTAATGTAGATATGGATATCATTGCGTGTGAAGCATGTGGAGCTCGTCTGCTCTTCTCGACCCCATCATCTTGGACTCAGCAGCAAGGCATGGCTTCCCTTCTGTCCTAGGCTACTGTTGGTGCACAGTTTTTTTCTTCTTGATTGAATGTTGTTCATCTTTTGAATATATCCTTGCAGTTGAGAAGGCAGCCTTGGTATTTAGCTTGAAGCTGGACAATGGACACAAAATGCTTTGTCCTTGGATTAATAATTCCTGTGATGAAAGATTGGCTGAGTTTCCACCAGCTCCGCCTCCAGTATTGGTTGAAAAGTATAATGAACGTTCTGCCGCACTTCTGCAACTGGTAGCCCTACCGGTGGTTTCATTTTCGACTGCCAAGTTTATGGGAAACCCCCAGTTGGAAGAATTTCTTAAAGAATGTCCATCCTCTGAGAAAGAAGATGATGGACCTCTTATCTCGATTGGGGATAAACGTGAAGCTGATTCTGCAATCTTGTATTATCAGGTTTTGATTCTTCTCCATATTGCAAGTTGCCTTTCAGTTTTCTGACATTGAACAAACGTGCAACGCATTCATATTGTTCTCACCGAATGAACTACTCAGATAGTTTCCATGGTAATGAATTCAAGCATTTTCTTGGCAGGGACAAAAACTTATTAGCTTATGTGGTTGGGAGCCACGTGGACTTCCGTATGTTGTTGATTGCAAAGACAGAGGAAAGCAGCTTGTTAAGGATTCCGAAGCCTTGAATTTGTCTCAAATATTTGCTGATCCGCTGGATTCGAGTGTCAGAGGTCATTCTGCTGCTGCAAATGGTATTGATGCGACTAGCGAGGATGTGGATTTGAGCAGTGAGCCAGTTGATTCCAACTCAGTTGTTTTAGATTGCAAACTTTGTGGGGCTAGTGTAGGATTGTGGACTTTTACTATGCTTCCACGACCTGTGGAATTGTGTAGACTTATTGGTTCCACAGAAGTGAACAGTAGAACAAGTGTAGGACCAGATGCAGTGAATGTAAATGCTAATGATGACAGAAGAAATGCTGCTAATTCAGCCTCAAGCAGTGCAGTGGCTGACAGGCCGCCAAGTCTAAGTTTCACGATTGCCGGGGGTCCGCCGCCCGCAAGACAAAACTTCAAAGCAATAATTTCATTCCCTGTTATTGGACAGAACCTAAGGGCCAGGTTTAATTATGATTCTGAATTTAAAGACCGCAAGTTTAATAACCAGCAAGATGTTCAATTAGGAAGCATGGACCCAGCTGTGGAGGAACATGGTCCTAAAGAATGTGGTATTGTCGAACAGGATGTGGGAGAGGGAAGGATTGAACCGTGTGATCATGGACAGAACAGTCAAGCGCCAGACAGTGATCAGTCCTCATGTTTGAATCATGAGAATAGTGCCATAGATGCTGCTAAGGATAGAAACAATAGTATGCCATTGGTTCAACTGGATGATGCCAGACAAGACATGTTGGCCACATTAGACGCAGGGAATGTTTCTGTCACAGAACAGCAGGAGCAGAACACAATGTATACATCTCAAGGTGTGGGTCAAAGTGATAAGGTGCTAGAAAATTCTCAAGAAATTCAGCCTGGCGTGTTGGAGGTGGGAAACTTTTTATTTACATATTTTCTTTGTTTCACAATAGAATTTTACTGAAATGCATGTTAACTGTGGCTAGTACCAGATTCCCGAACAAGGTGCTTGTTTGGGTAGTAATGATGCTGTCATGAAACCAAGGGAAGGTGAAACTTGCTCTGGTGCACCCAGCAATTTAACTGCAACAGTTGATAGCGTGGCTGGCTTCCACGGGAAAGAACAAATTCCTTCCAAGACTGAAATAGTACCATTTAGCGGAGGTTAGTTGCCAACCCATCTTCTCATTCTTTTTTTTTCAATTTTCAAATGATCTGTTTTAGTTGGGTCCTTTATGTTGCCTTCGTTTGCTGGTTACTCGATGGCCTATGTGCCTACTAGACTTCTTAATTATTTTACTGTTGACTGTTTATAGGAAACTTGAATTCTAGTGAGCTGCCTATATGTCAAAATTTGGTCTCAGATGGGTGGATCAATGAGTTCCAGTGATCCTTGTATATTGTGTCTGTATTGTTTCACTTGTATAATTGTATTTCCATGAATTCTAGCAAGTACTGTAAAGTTACCTGAGAAAAAGGCCCTTGGGACTGCGTGGAGCCTGTGTTCTAGACATCCTGCAGTAAACCTAGAAATATCCATAGATATGGATACAACTGAAGCAGAGTTGCTGGTTGTGAAGAGTGTTCAGGAGGTCATAAGATTGTGAAATGCGGCGATTCACATCCCCAACATCAAAATTCTGTGTGGTAATTCTTTTAGCGAAGACTAGAATGCCCATCAGGTGGCATCTGGCTCCCACCACTCAAAACCAAAGCTCTAGCTTCCGTTGCTCCCACCAATCACAATGTCCATTTCATGTTTTAGGCCTCTACTTTCACCTATTTGTTTTCTGTTGTTTATATAATGCCTTTGTCGTGCAGCATCTTTACAAGTTATTTGGATTGATTTCTTTGTTCTTTGAAATGGGGGAGTGCTCCTTCTTTAACCAAATAAAGTTGACCAATCACAATGTCCATTTTATGTTTTAGGCCTCTGCTTTCACCTATTTGTTTTCTGTTGTTTATATAATGCCTTTGTCGTGCAGCATCTTTACAAGTTCTTTGGATTGATTTCTTTGTTCTTTAATACGGGGGAGTGCTCTTTCTTTAACCAAATAAAGCCTACCAATCACAATGTCCATTTCATGTTTTAGGCAAGGATTTGAATCAATTCGCAGGAGAAGATGCAATGGAGTTTGACCCCATCAGACAGCATAGACACTTCTGCCCCTGGATTTCAGCCTCCGGTGGTGGGGTTCCTGGCTGGCAACAGACGCTCTCTGCCATGCAGCGTGACAAAAAGCAGTCTGATCCTTCCTTTTCAAGATCTCCGCAATCTGGCTCTATCATTAAGGTAAAGCCCCGAAGAGGTTCTTAATAGAAGCTTTCAAGGAGCAAAATTTATCCTTTTGCTCAAATTGATTATGTTAGATTATTGAAGAAACATTGCATTCTGAGAACAGTCCGAGGGATTATGTTTCGTGTTGTACATGCCATCCCACTGCTTCTTCCGCTTAGGTTAGCTTACTGTTTCTCAACTTTGAGACCTTGTCTGACGTTCCTTGAAAAATAGGTCGATGATCCGATAGCTTCAGTTCGGAAGCTCTTCAAGTCTCCGTTGCCGAAAAGAATGAAGCTCACAGATGGAACAACTTGAAAGCAGGTTGAGCTAGGCAGCTAACTCGATCACTGAAATTCAACTTCCTTGTAAGGCTACCACAGTATTGTTGTCTTGCCTTTCATCTTTTTGCTGAGCTCTCTTAAAGGTGGTGAACATTTTTGGTTGTATTTTGGTCTGTGTAGCTGGGAAGGCATTTGCGATACAGATTAAGTGCCATCATTTTTGTGAGGAATGACAAAGAAGGTGGTTTTTCTCATTGCTATACCGTCCATAATTCTGAACAATTACCTTCGAGTAAGGTCGGTCAAGTCCTCTTTCAGTGACAACGGCTCTCTTGTCCCTTATCAGCCTGGCAACTCTGGAGCACATGAAAGATAATGTTAGAATCCGAACATCAAGTGGGGCGATTGAACGATTGGAACCTACAAACTTAAAAGCTCCAGAGCTCCGAGGAGGATATATTGTTAAGTTGCTCTTATAGAACATTTTAGAGCTGAGATTTTGTTGGCAATATTTAGTCTGTTAATTTGTTGAAAGAATCTTGGGTACGTACCTGAAGTAAGGGGAACTGGTTTTCTCTTGCACGGTCTTTAACTTATCCGATTCTCGCCACGACCTCCATTCCTGCCAAGTCATCCCAACCACCGGAGCTGACGCATCGACCTCGGGAATCCTTCGTAGCAATGGCAAACTCTGCACCGTTGGGGTCCATACCTACTTCTTCTTGTTCAATCTGCAGCTTCCCTTAGAACCGGTCTCTTTGTCGGAACTTTGGTGCTGCAATCAGGACCATTGCTTGCTACCTTAGGTTTCTGTCAAATCAATTTCTCCACTGACGTCAGGCGGAACTTCTTGAGCAAGAGTTTCATCACTCTTGGTGTTCGCAGACTTCTTCAACAAGATTTTCGACTTTGGTGTCTTGCGAAGCTTCCGAAGCTGGAATGTTGGCGTCTGTTGAAACTTCTCCAGCAGGACCCCAAACATCTTTGCCTTGTACAAGTACAACCTGCTGAGGCAAATCCGCGACATTTGGTATTCGACAAAACCACCGGACCCGGATTTTCGACGCCTGCCTCTGATGGAACTTCTTCCACTCTGGCTCTGGACTGATTGAGAGGCTGCCCGGTCATCTATCATGCCACATCAGATTTCTTGTCACAAGGCCGCCCGCTCCCTCTTCAACGATTTCATCCGGTGGCCATCCCGTTGCCCATGCCTCCTACCTCCTCCGCTCCGATGACCTCGGCTTCCTCCTCGAACTGCCCCATCCTCCACAACACGTCGAGAATCTTGTTATGAACGGAAGACTCAGTTGCGGATTTTCCTACATTTAGACACTCTAGTGAAGAAAACATGCGCCGGTCTCCAATCCGACTGGCGCCTCTTTAAAAAATTCAAAACCAGGTCCTCTGTTAAAGTGGGGCAGTGGAGGTCATGAGCCAGCTCGATTATCCTCGTCGTAAAGCATGTTAAAAGAGAAGACGCGAGATCCCAGGTAAAATGGCTTGATGTGGAGAGTGTTTTTGGTGGGGAGGATAGAGAGAAGTAGGAGCGGAATTTGAAAATTTTAAACAAAATTTGATATTTTTCCTCAAGACAACATCGTTTCTTACCACACACACGATCGGGTCCTTTTACCTACTTTTTGAAAAAGACTGGATTTAATTTATGAGTTTTAAATAATATGGTAGTAAAGTGTACTTTTACGTACTTTTTATGTAATATAGAAATTCTAACTGATGTTCTGATTTTGTATGGTCATATTTACTGAGCCTTTGGGCCTCAATGGGCTTCACCTTCCTTGACACAAAAAAGGTGTCACCTTCACCTCTAAACCCCACAACCCATAAACCCTCACTTCCAATTAGGGTTTAAGCCATCAAAATTCAAATTCTCCAGGAGGAAATCAAATCAAGGGCAACCCATTTCCCTTCCACTCAGACCCACAAGGAAAGTCGCTTCCTTTTCGTTCGCACCCCTCAATGGCAAGGTCGATAGCGACTCTCTCCCGTAGGCTCTGTCGGGCCCTCCTCTCGAAACCTACCAGAACCCTGGCCGCTTCCCGGATGCCGTTCCTCACTTCCTTCACCGGCCGAGACGAGGAAGAAGAAGTATACGAGGATACCTCCTCGGCTGCTGGCCGGGACAGTGGCGAATTACCCGACCCGGAGCAGGAACAGGAACAGGAAGGCTCCCCTGCTTCGTTCCAACGCATGCAGAATCAAGTGTTCGAGGATGGCGTTGAAGTTGGCGTTTACAAGGTGCGCAATTGAACTCGTTAGGATCCGCCACAAATTCAGGATATGTTGGGATGTCATTGGTCGGATTACCGAAGTTTTACTTATGTTTGTCGTTGTGGAGTGCAGGCGATACTAGTGGGGATCGTGGGGCCAAGTCCGGTGCAGAAGTCATTGAAGAATGGGATGAAGCTGACGCTTATGACAGTCGGGACAGGGGGCATTAAAAACAACAGGCGGCCATTGGTGAATGAGGACCCCAACGAATATGCCAACCGCAGCTCTGTTCTTTGGCACCGAGTCGCTGTTTACCAGCCCAACTTGGGGGATCTTATCATCAAGAATGTTGAACCCGGGTGAGTGCAAGTTTTAATTTGTTAGTCTATGCGAAATTTTTCCGTTCCTTGGATCGGTGTTGGATGAATCATTATCCACGCACCATTGTGTTTGGCTTACCCATCCCAAGTCAGTGGTTTCAGTTTTCGAGCTGAATGGTACTGCCCGCATCAGACATTGTTTTCAGCTTGGAGGTTGTCGTGAGTTGTGACACCCGCAATCGAAATTTAATGTTTCATGTTTATGTTGTTTGGGGCTTCTTGTAGCAGTAGAGCACTTCCAGTATTTATGTTTAGTCTCTCTGATGGCTTCCCGTGATCTGTCACTAAGTGGCCCTCCGTATTGAAAGTTTAATAAAATTTGGCATGTTTGTTGATGATGGTGTTTTTTGCCTGTGCTTATTAGCATGTTCTCTATGTTTAAAACTTTTGCTAGTAGTAGACCGCTTTCACAGCCGGGTTTTGAGTGTCCTTGTTGCATTGCCAGTCGGCCCTCACTCTGATCTCTTAGACTGCTTCCGGAGTATTTCGACAAAAAAATTCACTGATCTCTTTCTCTTGCTTGTTTCAGTAATATGGTTTATGTGGAGGGAAATATAGAGACCAAAGTCTTCACTGATGCAATTACCGGTCTTGTCCGCCGCGTGAGAGAGGTTGCCCTTCGTAAAAATGGTACGTTAACTATTTAACAAAAAGAATTGGTATGTTAACCATGTACATGCTTTTCCACCTTGGAATGAATAGATCAATCTGTTTGTATTGGTATCATAACCTAAATATAAAAGAACGTTAAGGACGAATAGCGATCTATGTCTGTTTTAAGCTGTAAAATATACATGTTGCCTATGTTAGGATTTAGGACCTTAACACTCTTAGATGAGAAACCAACAATCTCTTAAATCAATCTATTGGTTTTATCATTCTTGCCAGGGCTCTCTCTATTTCATCTTTAATTATTTTTGCCAGAACGATCACTAGAGATTCACTTTAGCATCTGAACTTTGCAGGGCGGTTTGTATTCCTGGGGAAAGGTGATAGTGCCAGTTCAAGTTCGACAGAAACAAGAAATGCCGGATATTATTAGGGAGCTGGCTCGTATGTGGCTTTATGTTAGGACCAAATCATGTTTTGTACATGTAATTATTTCGTCGATTTGCTTTAGCTTTGTTGACTGTGTGGATCCGAGGCAGGGAATGACGTCCTGGTGCCAAACGATTGGCGAACGGCCATTTCTGCAGAATGTGAATTTCCTCTGCAAGCTGATTGTGGAAAGAGGATAGCATTGAGAAAGAACTTTCTGGCTTGAAATGGTGGTGCCACCTTCAGTAGGGTTCGCTTGCTGATTCTATTACACTCTGTGCTTCATAGACTAATGTCTTAAACGTGGGATTTCCCATTGCCAAAGTTCACCTGTTTATTTCATGGGCCATGAAACTATGTTCTAGACTGCCTCTTGAAGTAGATCTTTGGCCTTATCTTGGCCCGAGTCCCGACGTAAAAATATCCTAACTTGTTAAAAGATGTTTCAAACACTACACCAATATTTTTAAAATCGAATCTGAAAGTGACCTGGAAATTTTCTATTTTTTAGTCCACCCTTGGATCATGATTTTTTTCCTTTATGCTATTAATTTATTAAATAAGATGAAAAAGTTTAGTTTGCCATAAAAATGACAAATGCTTACGTATTCACAATTTTTGATTTATAATTTATCCAAATAAAATTTTCAAACATTAATTTGGCAAGTCTCAAGACATAAAATATATAAATTCAAGTTTTAAACTCACTTGTCACTAAAGAGAAAATTCAAACTTCTGCGCTTCCACGTGTCAAAATATTTCCAAAGGGTAAAAAAAAATCCTTATGTTACTCCCTAAGATCATATATAATAAAAATTCCAAAAAGGAAAAAGGGAGTCCTTTCCCTTCTGGAAAAATGAAAATCATTTAACCATTTTTCTATACTCTAACCATGCTTCTCGTTCCCTTTAGACTCGAGTGTTAATGTCTCACTGTTTCCAAGGCCAACGGGGCTTTAAAGGCTTCAATCCTTGGTGGTTTTTGTTTGTCCTTTCCAAGGTATATGGGTTACCCTTTAGATTCCAGTACTCTCGTTGATTTTCTTTTTTTTTTCAGTTAATTTTTTCCATTTTCGGTTGATCCGATCTAACTAAGTTGTTGAACTACCTGATCCGACCAAATTTTGGACACTTCAACCGCTCTCCAAAGTTTAGACACAAAATGTGGTGGCAATCGGACTTGTGAAACCACTGTGTGAGTGCAATTTATAAAATATTGCACTACACCGTCTTCTCGTGCACTTATATTTTTTGAAAGGTTGATCTTATTAATAATAATATTTACAGTATATTAATAATAAAATTGCGACCATGAGTTTCTATCTTTTTGTGCACTTGTTATGCCAAGATAGTGCATAAGAAGATACTATTTTTAGGCCTCTAGAGTGTGGATTAATGGGAAAAAACGTGGACCATTTGTTTTCTTTAGGATAGTTCTAGGATCTTAATTTTAAAATTTTGGGAAAAAGTATGCGAACCTACTATCATTGGTTAAAGATGTGATGTAGTGAAAGGTCGTGACAAAATGAGATTTTTCCTATTTTCGGATATTAGTACGTGTTAACAAAAATGAGTATTCATACGCATCTAAACGGGTCTCAAAGTAATTGATCCCGTTAAACATTTTCCCCCAATGAAGGCTGAATAGAGAAAATGAGACAGTGTTCCTTTAATCCTTGCTCAATTGAATAGCTCGAATTCGAATATCAGATTCTTGAACATTTCTCGAGACAAATTAAAAGACGTGGTGTGTCATATATTCCGTTGAGCATGTCTAGGTTATATCCTTCCAAATTCAAATGGGACCTACGGGGATAGTGGATTTGATCCATCGGGTAATGGTGGTGGAGGGTGACACAAGAAAAATTCAACAATTTAGTTTCGTGCTTGTTTTGGTTTTTAGCAACAGATGCAATAATAGTGCATTCTGCTCACACTAGAAGACCGACATACAGATGAGCCAACGACGCTAGTCCAAAAGAACGGAATTACTCTGTTTTGATTTTAAAATATGTGTTTTTATTTGCGAGAGAGCGGTAAATTTATGTACAAGAGTTGAAAATGAAAGTTTTAACATAGTATTAGAGTATTTTGATCTATTATTTATAAATGTTAAAAAATTATCAATTAAAGATCTTGTATTTGATATTTAAGTGTTAGAAAATATACGGCTACATGACCTAAAGCTATTTGGGTGTTACTCAAAGCTTGATTCATCCATGAAATTTAATATTCGACATGTTCAGATCAAGTGTCGAATTTTCTAATTTGGATTGTCGTGGATGCATACAGTAAAGATCTCTGTTTTTTATAAGTAAATCTCTTTTTTCTGTCATGTATTGTGTCGTATGTATTAGTTATAAATGGAACCTAATCATCTTTAAAATTAGACGAGCCACGTCACACGAAATCATTAAGTATAAACAAAAAAATTCTACTAGCTCCGGTGTTACATTTATACCTATCATTCGTAAAATTGTGATTGAGCAGTGTTATCGCGTGATGTTATTTTCATATTGCAGTTTTTTCTATTGGATTTTACTGCTACTGATTTGAATAAAATTAACGGCTATAATTTTGTAATTGTACAAAAGAATTTTACACTATAAATATCATCAAAAGTTAACTATTTAAAAAAATGGTTTCCACAAATTACGAATAATTAGTTGCTCTACTATTTCTTAGTTTTAAATTCGATTTGATTTAAATTTAAATTAATCATATGACATAAACATCATCATCATCTTCATCCCTATGGCCAATGGGCGTACCCTAAAACGTATCAAAGAGCTATTAGCCTACGCGTGGGGCAATTTCCATGTCCGCCATCAGGAGATGACGGTACCTAAGCATGCCTACCCATATAATTAATCATATTTTGATCAATCGATCATCCAGGCCTAATTAGATATACATTTTTTTCTTTTACATGAAAAGTTAAATATAATAAAAATACGTATTTCCCCCTCTTATTATCTCATTTGAAGTAACGATTAACTTAGATTTCTTAAAAAATGTACAAACTTCAAATTTTGGTAGATATTTTTTTTTGATAAATAGATTAATTTCATATACCCCAAATATTTACACCACGTAGTACAAAAATTAATTCTACTTGTTAGTTACATATTTAATCTCCACGATCCGTAAAGACTCTATGTACAAAAGTAAGTCATGTGGCCCGAATACGTCATTAGAGTTGAATCACCAAAGCCATTCTTGGACGTGGCATAAGATAGCATGAGTGAGAAAATCTCGATTGCATTATTCTCCTTAAAAGATAGCCTTGTTCCTTGTAAGCCAAATTCTCCAAAGAATGGTTTCATATAGTGCATACTAGACCTTCTTATGATCCTACCTTGAACAAGATCTATCCATTCCACCAAAGAAGTGGAGGGATGTGTTCCAACACCAAAGCACACCAATGCGGTGCGCGAAATAATTCCAAATACCACCAGAGAAAGGGCATGTGAGGAAGAGGTGGTCAATGCATCCATCCTCATCACTAGAGATTGGACAAAGACAGTCCTAAGGATTCAATATTTTTCTTCTAATGAGCACATCCCTGGTGAGAAGCTTCTTTTTCATGACAACCCACATGAAACATTCAACATTTAGAGGAATCTTACGTGTCCAGATTGAGGGAGCAAGTTAGCATAACTGGTTGCCTGGTAACCCTGCATAATATTTTTTCATGAGAGCTGAAATGGAGAAAGCATCTTAGCCTTTAAATTGCCAGCGAAGCAATTCTTTACAGGAATTATTTGGACTGACGTTTCGAATTAAATGGTGCAGGATGAGCTCTTCTTCTTTCTCCCATGCCAATAAATTTCTTCTCCAAGAAAGCACCCATTTTCATTCTGTTCCGCCCCTGAATCCACATTTACCAATTCTTGCTTTTTTTTTAGTTGAGAGCACGAACAATCTTGGGAATCTATAGAGTGCAATCAAACAGCCACTAATTTGTCTAAAAGTATATCGAGCACCCACTTTCCACCAGCAACTTAAGACCCGTAAAGAAGGCATTAAAGAGTGTCATGTTGGTAGTTGAAACACTACAGATATCTACCCAAATACTACCAGTCAGTGAGAATGGGTAAGAGAGTGAGGACGATGGGACAAAGTTATACTAACCAGAGAGGATGTTTGCCCAGAGTGAGTTCGGACTTGTAAGAAACCTCTAGATCTATTTGAGCAGCAGAGAGTAATTCTTTAGTACAAGATTGTGAATACCAAACCACCATATTCTTTCGGCCTGCAGACACAATACCAATTGACCAAGGAAGACTTTTTCAATTCAAGATTTTTGGACTATTGGAACAACCTAAGCTTCTTGTTGAGTTGTTTAGCCATACCCACCAGCATCTTGTAAATCGACAGATAGTATATATGGAGGGACGAGAATACTGACTTCACAAATGTTAGTCTTCCCCTAGAGACAACATATTTTCTTTTCAGTTCGCAAGTCACTTTTTTACCATCTCTAAAATTGGATTCCAATTTGCAATTCTCTTCATGTTACAACCAATTGCCAATCCTAAATACTTTATAGGCAATTGATCTGTTGTTTGTCGGAGTTGGTGTACTTGATTAGGATCTTCTTCAGTTGAGGCAAGTGTTGGACACTTTCTCCGTAAGACGAGATTGCCCCGTATATTTCAGTGCGGTACGGGCTTCGGCAATCGTCCCCAAGATACAACGACTGTTTAGGGCGTTTCCAAGACCGTTGCACACGTATCTCGAAACTTTCGGGCGAACCCTTATATACCCAGAACTTTCGGACTCTTTTCTAAGTGAAGAACGGGGGAAGAGGAGAAGTCAACAAATGCTCGGAGAATGCTTTGTTGCTGAGATGAGGAAATGGCAAGGAGGGCACGCCTATTTATAGGCTGGAGGAGGCAGGGAGGCAGCCACCCCGAGGGGACGCGTCCGCTCGGCCAACAGGCTGTCTGGCTGCGCTCGTGGCCCTTCGGTGGCTTCTGGACCCTTCCAGGTGCGCCAGGCTGCGCTCGTGACCCTTCTGAGGCTTCTGGATCCTTCCAGGCGCTCCAGGCTGCGCTGGCGCCCTTTCGCGACGGATTTCGCAGCCCTTCGGCCTTCTGGAAGTCTCCCGGACTTTCCATCCCGTCGTGCCTCTTCGGCGGCCAACCTGAAGGCGCTCGCAGCTCCTCGTCGCTTCGGTAGCTGCGCAGCTGCCTCCGGGCCCGGGCAAAATACTTAAGGCTCCTCCAGCTCCTCGCGACGATGCGCACGTGCGAAGTGCCAAGTGCGCCACAAAGCGCCCATTGCGACCTGCGTCCAATGCGCCATGCGCACACACACGTGCGCGTGTGCGAGCGCGTGCTCGTGCTCGTGCTCGTGCTCATGCTCGTGCTCGTGCTCGTGCTCGGACGGTGGCAGTTAGCGGTGGGTCAGCCTTTTGGGTAGCCAATCAAGTTGAGAGGCAAGGAGGGGAATTCCTTATAAACAAGGAAATCCTCCTTGCTCTAATCAATGTGGTATTGCCCCATTCATTTCCCTTTTGGGCCTCCACTTTGGGCCAAATGCATTAAAAAATGCATTCAAAACCCAACATGATCAAACATGTAACTCCAAACATTTGCACCATTTCTTATCTCATTGAACCAAGTTTGTGGGATCTCCACTCATCATGGTTGAGTTACCGCTATGGACGTTCTTTAGTGTGTGGATTTTAATCCCATTCCCCTTACTGCGTTGTACATTTGATCTCTATTGATTCCTTTTGTAAAAGGATCAGCTAAGTTGTCCTTGGACTTTACATAGTTAATGGTGATCACCCCACTAGAGATCAACTGTCTAACGGTATTGTGTCTCCGACGGATATGTCGAGACTTTCCGTTGTACAATGTACTTTGTGCTCTCCCGATTGCAGACATGCTATCACAATGTATCAATACGGGAGGCACCGGTTTACTCCAGCACGGAATATCCTCTAGGAAGTTTCTGAGCCATTCAGCTTCTTCCCCAGCTTTGTCTAGTGCTATAAACTCCGACTCCATGGTGGATCGAGCTATGCACGTTTGTTTAGAGGACTTCCAAGACACAGCTCCTCCTCCTATGGTGAATACGTATCCACTCGTGGATTTGGAGTCCTTAGTGTCTGATATCCAGTTTGCGTCACTGTATCCTTCTAATACAGCTGGATATTTAGCATAATGTATGCCATGGCTTATGGTATGTTTTAAATACCGTAAAACCCTTTCCAGAGCTAGCCAGTGATCCTTCCCTGGATTACTTGTGAATCTACTAAGTTTACTAACTGAGTACGCAATATCGGGACGAGTGCAGTTTGTTAAATACATCAAGCTCCCGATAATTTGCGCATACTTCAGTTGCGATACTGGGTCCCCTCGATTCTTGGCTAAGTGTAGATTCAAATCTACTGGAGTCTTAACCGGAGATTTGTCGAAAGCTTCAAACTTCTTGAGCACGCTTTCCACGTAGTGGGATTGTGTCAAGATAATTTCGTCAGCTTTCCTAGAAATTTTTATTCCTAGTATGACGTCTGCCAGACCCATATCTTTCATGTCAAAGTGGTTTTTTAACATGTTCTTAGTTTTCACAATAACCTCTTTATTGCTTCCCATAATTAGTAAGTCATCTACATAGAGACATACAATTATGTAAGCTTCAGGTGTGCCCTTAATGTAAATACATTTATCGCACTCATTGATCTTAAATCCATTTGACAACATTGTTCTGTCAAATTTCTCGTGCCACTGTTTCGGCACTTTTTTTAGCCCGTATAGTGACTTGACTAGTCGACATACTTTATGCTCTTGACCGGGAGCCACAAACCCTTCAGGTTGCTCCATGTATATCTCCTCTTCCAGTTCTCCATTTAGGAAAGCTGTTTTTACATCCATTTGATGGATCTCGAGGTTATAGAGTGCTGCAACAGCTATGAGTACTCTAATCGATGTGATTCTTGTGACCGGTGAATACGTGTCAAAGAAATCATATCCCTCCTTCTGCTTGAACCCCTTAGCTACCAATCGAGCTTTGTACTTGTCGATTGATCCATCAGCTTTGTATTTCCTTTTTAGGATCCACCTGCATCCCAAAGGTTTGCAGCCCGGTGGGAGATCCACGATTTCCCACGTGTGGTTTTACATAATGGATTCTATCTCACTATTGATAGCTTCCTTCCAGAGAGGAGCATCTGGACTGGACAATGCCTCTTGGATTGTCCTGGATTCATCTTCTAACGCATAGGTTAGATAGTCCGGACCGAAAGATTTGGTCACCTTCGTCCGTTTACTACGTCTAGGTTCATCATCTTTCTGATTTGACCCTTGCGTAGTCTCGTGAGCCCTTTTCTTCGAACTTGCTTCCTTTCTTTCCTTATTAGGAAAGCTATCTTCAAAAAATATTGCGTTCCTTGATTCTATGACCATTCCCGTGTTTATCTCAGGGTTTTCAGATTTATGCACCAAGAATCGATAAGCACTACTATTTTGCGCATATCCGATAAAGATGCAATCAATGGTCTTGGGTCCTATTCGCACCTGCTTAGGCTTAGGTACTTCGACCTTTGCTAGGCACCCCCACACTTTAAGGTAACCGTAGGAAGGCTTCCTTCCTTTCCATAGTTCATATGGGGTTTTATCCCTTTTCTTGTGTGGCAATTTGTTTAGAATGTGGTTAGCTGAGAGCACAGCTTCCCCCCACATGTTCTGGGGTAAGCCTGAGCTAATCAACATAGCATTCATCATCTCCTTAAGAGTTCGATTTTTGCGTTCAGCTACGCCATTCGATTGAGGTGAATATGGAGCAGTCGTCTGATGAATAATGCCATGTTCTTGACAGAGTTCCTCAAACGGAGCTACATATTCTCCTCCTCGATCACTTCGGATCATTTTGATTTTCACGTTGAGTTGATTTTCAACCTCCTTATATCTCTTAAAAGTATCAAGAGCTTCGTCTTTGCCCCTTAGGAGATATACGTAACAGTATCTCGTGCAATCATCGATAAACGTTATGAAGAATTTCTTCCCGCCTTTAGTTTGCACGTATTTCATATCGCAAGTGTCCGTATGAATTAATTCTAAAGGCGTAGTACTTCTTTCCACTGAATGGAAAGGTGCTTTGGTCATTTTAGCCTCCACACATACTTCACATTTATCGGATGGGTTGAACTCTAGATTCGGTAATAAATTTAAACTTACTAACTTTCTTAGCGAGTTTAGATTTACGTGTCCTAATCTACCATGCCATAAATTAGAACACTCGGCCAAGTAAGAAGAAGCATTAACTTTATTTTCACCGTTAAAGGTGCGATGTACAGTTATTACATTCATCTTAAATAGCCCCCTTTCTAGATAACCCTTTTCTATGAATTGACCCGCTTTGGTCAGTACAAACTTATCAGCCTCAAATACAAGCTTAAGACCGGCTTTGCTTAACAGTGAGCCAGAAACTAAGTTCTTGCGGATGTCCGGGACATGCAGCACATCCTTGAGGGTCAGCTCCTTTCCTGAGGTCAGCTTCAGGACCACCTTTCCCAGACCGACGATCTTGGATGTTGCGGAGTTTCCCATGAACAGCTTTCGGCCGGTGATCGGGATATAATTCGAGAACATCTCCTTGTCCGAGCAGACGTGGCGGGTAACTCCAGTGTCCACGAACCACTCTCTCGGATTGTCCACCAGGTTGGCTTCAAACACTACGGCTGACAGATCCATCTGGGACAAGTCTTCAGCCAGGTTAGCCCTTCCTTGGTCGTCCTTCTTCGGCTGGCGACACTCCTTAGCCATGTGTCCGGGTTTTCCGCAGTTGTAGCAGTCGCCCTTGATCTTTTTCTTCTTGGGCTTTTGCTCCTTCTGCTTATCCTCGGACTTCTTCCTCTTCTTGCCACTTTTTCCCTCAGTGAGGTACACGGTGGTCTCAGAGTTGGCCTTGCCTTGCCTGACTTCGGATTTTCGGTTGTCTTCCTTGATCCTTAGTCTCACTATCAAGTCTTCTAGGCCCATGTCCTTCCTCTTGTGCTTGAGGTAGCTCTTGAAATTCTTCCACAGCGGGGGGAGCTTCTCGATCATTGCAGCTACTTGGAAGGACTCGCTGAGTTGCATCCCTTCGGCTTGGATCTCATGAAGGATCAGCTGCAACTCTTGCACTTGGTCGATGACCTTCTTGGAGTCCACCATCTTGAAGTCGAGGAATCGTCCGACGATGAATTTCTTCGTCCCGGCATCCTCCGTTTTGTACTTCTTCTCGAGTGAACTCCACAGCTCTTTAGCGGTCTTAGCTTCCGCGTAGACATTGTAGAGCGTGTTGTCTAGTCCATTCAGGACGTAGTTCCGGCATAGGAAGTCGCTGTGACTCCATGCATCGAGGGCGTTGATCTTCTGTTGATCTGCCTCATTTTCCGCTACCTTCGGAGCCTCTTCCTTCAGGAATCGGACCAGGTTGAGCGTCGTCAGGTAGAACAACATCTTCTGTTGCCACCTCTTGCATTCGGTACCGTTGAACTTGGCCGACCTTTCGGTGTGGACAGTTCCCGGGACCGCTGGCACTGGTGCTGAGCTTGTTGATGCCATCTTCAAGTACACAATCTCGTCTTACGATTGTTGTTTGTCGGAGTTGGTGTACTTGATTAGGATCTTCTTCAGTTGAGGCAAGTGTTGGACACTTTCTCCCTAAGACGAGATTGCCCCGTATATTTCAGTGCGGTACGGGCTTCGGCAATCGTCCCCAAGATACAACGACTGTTTAGGGCGTTTCCAAGACCGTTGCACACGTATCTCGAAACTTTCGGGCGAACCCTTATATACCCAGAACTTTCGGACTTTTCTAAGTGAAGAACGGGGGAAGAGGAGAAGTCAACAAATGCTCGGAGAATGCTTTGTTGCTGGGATGAGGAAATGGCAAGGAGGGCACGCCTATTTATAGGCTGGAGGAGGCAGGGAGGCAGCCACCCCGAGGGGACGCGTCCGCTCGGCCAACAGGCTGTCTGGCTGCGCTCGTGGCCCTTCGGTGGCTTCTGGACCCTTCCAGGTGCGCCAGGCTGCGCTCGTGACCCTTCTGAGGCTTCTGGATCCTTCCAGGCGCTCTTCGGCGGCCAACCTGAAGGCGCTCGCAGCTCCTCGTCGCTTCGGTAGCTTCGCAGCTGCCTCCGGGCCCGGGCAAAATACTTAAGGCTCCTCCAGCTCCTCGTGACACGTGCGAAGTGCCAAGTGCGCCACAAAGCGCCCATTGCGACCTGCATCCAATGCGCCATGTGCACACTCAAGTTGAGAGGCAAGGAGGGGAATTCCTTATAAACAAGGAAATCCTCCTTGCTCTAATCAATGTGGTATTGCCCCATTCATTTCCCTTTTGGGCCTCCACTTTGGGCCTTTCCACTTTGGGCCAAATGTATTAAAAAATGCATTCAAAACCCAACATGATCAAACATGTAACTCCAAACATTTGCACCATTTCTTATCCAATCTTTAGCAAATTTTGGTAGATATTATTGAATCGTATTTGACTTCGTATTATTTATTGCACAAGACGTGCCTCCCAATGATACTAAAAATTAAAATGAGTTGATACAAATAATTTTATGGCGATTCTTTTTTTTTTGAAAGGTAGATGTAATATTAAAACCATAAAATGGTACAACAGTTCAAGCTTGCAGTTACAAAGAGAACAACCACAAGTGTACACATCTTAGGATCTCCAGTGTTGGAATCAAACACGTAAACCAAACCTACCCAGTAAACTACCAAGAGACAAAATAGACATCCCGAAGCCAACATCGGCTATCTAGAAGTATAACAAACAGCCCAGGCGATGAAAGACCCAGTAGCCAGTGAACAAGAACGAGGTTTGCCAATCATCTCCGACCAACTCCCTAGTCATATACCATGCCGCATAGAGTTCAGCGCCACCAGCGAATCCTGAAAGTGAATGTCCCTGGCTAAACCGGACCAAAAACTCTACTCCGAGACACATCTCACTATCGAAACAAGAACACCATCCAAAGAGGGAGAGCATTGGTCGAAGATTGCCCTGTTACGAGTCAGCCAGACGTTCCAACAGCAAGCCGCAAAGATCAAATATCACAATTTTCGAAGAAAGACCCCATGAACCAGCCCCATCCACTACTCAAGCAAAGTGGATGCCGAGCACCCAATACATCTCTGAAGTCCAAGCAATCTCAAAAAGTAACTCCATACCATGGAGGTGAATTCACAATGTAAAAAGAGGTGGTCAGAAGATTCTGTCTCCTTGTAACAAAGGACACAAAGAGAGTCTTGCTGTCGGACCATTCCAATGCAGGCCAAATTATCCCGTGTCTTCAGATAATCTTGGAGAGCCAACCACAGGAAGTAATTGATCAATTTTCATCATGGCAATCTTTTTTGTATCCTTTTCGAAATGAGCATGGCACTCACAACTCACTTCTTCGTGCCGACTTCAGTTGCAAATAATAATGAGCTCAGGGAAGAAAAATATCAATATTTAATGCATTATTATTATATTATTGTGTCAACTTTGGACAAAATGTTGGTCAAAAGGAAAACAATAGGTGGACCAATTTCTTAGGGCAATACTTCTAGTGACAGAAGCCATAATTAACCGACGACTTTGAAACCAGAATCTACTAGTGTAGAATGGACACCTAGTTGCTTTATCTAGTTATTGGATAATCATTTTCATGGCGAATTGCTTGGTTAGGGTGGAACACCTTAATTTCATAGAGCTGAATTGTTTGACCATGGTCCGGTGAGGACAATTAAGAATCTAAAATCTGTAGTTAGATGTCCACAACACTGCCAACCTTTCCCCGGCCTATATTCTTTTGATTTTTTTTAATAAGTAAATTGCATTAATATCTAAAAACGACAAAAGGGTTATTACACGAGAGAAAAAAGGGGGAAAAGAAAAGAAAAAATTCTACCGGTATCTACGATGTCCTACCCGATCCTACGAAGTTCTAACCCACCCCTACCCGTGAGCCTATATTCTTTTGATACCGTCTCGTATCTAGACATATATTGAGCTGATTAATATAAGTTCAAAACAAGTATGTAGGATTTTTGAAAAGAGGAAAAATTCCTCCAATCAGTATTTCACGATGTTGCATTCCTAATGGTTGGAATCGGGACCTCTTGGTTAAGCTACAATAATTCAGTCGCAAATTTAACTAATTGTTGGTACGAAATGAGCGTTCAAAATGTTCGAACTCGAGACATCTTGATTATACTAGAATAACTACATCGCCATTTGATCTAATTGTTGGTACGAACTGTGCGTTCGAAGGACTCGAACTTGAGTCTTCTTAATTAAGTTAGAACAATTTCATATTTTTGTAAGTCAAATCAAGATTTAATTATTTTTTTGAAATAACTAATTTTGAACAAACTACAAATTATCTTCACCAACTTTTATCACTCATTGCATCCATTCCCACGATCTGAACTTAAAGAATGCTTGTTTTGGAACTTGTAAAACTGTGATAAAAGATCCTTGGCAACCTTAATTTTATATTCCGAGAAAAAGACAAAAGAAATCCTCTTAAATTAATTTATCCCAATTGCTTCCGCCAGAGGCAAGATTGGAAGGGAAAAGAAAGTTCCCAATAAATGATTGGTTCGACAAAAAGTTGTAGCAGAAATCGTATAAGCAAGCAAGTGGATTTGTTTTCGATCGGGCGCTATTTAACTATATATACGTATGCTTTTTTTGTCAAGCTAATTTATAACATTAAAATTTTTGGTCGTATATAAACCTTTTATCATGATATTGATACAGATTAATCTTGTGCCATATTGTTTTCGTGTTGTGTCACGAGAATTCCACATCAATCATTATGGCGTGTCATGCGATTTTCTTTTTAGAAATAAAAACTCTTCATGCAAAGGAAAAAGAAACCCAAACGTTGTTTATTTTGATAGGTAAAAATATTTCATTATTCCAATAATATTTACAATATAATAACCATACATAAGTATACCAATACAAACTCCAAAAAAATATATTTTATAAAATACACCCTATAAATCATGAAAAAACACAAGAAATAAACAAAAATACCACGCACAACCACTCGAATAATCCAATATTGATACGATCCTAAACATTATATTAAGTATTTGAGACCAAGTAATCACAATGAATCATCATCTGACTTGTACAAAGACGTGGGAGGAAACACTGCTCACGATCGAACTCTCATTATTTAGTTTATTGAAAATTGTAGGTCGCGTGAATCATTAATCAATAGATGTAATTAATGCATCACTTGTTAAGCGCGATTTAGATAAATCGGCCTAATGTGTATCTTGATATTATGTATTTTTGACAGAAAAAATTAATTATAAATTATCAAAGGACAGACTTCAATAATAAAAAATAAAGGTCCACATGTACGATCATGAGATCAAAAGGGGTCCTTAAAAGATTAACATAGAAACACGGTATACATTTCCCCTAACTAACCACCCATTAACAAACAAAAAAAGTTTGGCCGATTTTTAAAAATCTCATCTAAATCGAATTTGTATTAGTTAGCCTATTGAATTCGGATTCGATGGTATAAATAAATAAAAAACTAACCACCCATATATTTTCCCACACCAACCTACCATTAATCACGCATTTTTTCAAACCTGTCCAATCTAAAATGGGAGACTATTCACTAAGAGAGAGACTACAACCCATACTCACAACCCAAGTAACAGGTGACATTTTGATGATTTCTATGCTAGAAATACCTTTTAATCAGATCAAATGTTTTAATTTAATATTAATAGAGTTTCGAACTAGTTCAAGTTATGATAATCCAGATGTTTAGGTAGAGAAAATTTTGTAACTTTTTCTAACTTAAACATAGATAGATAGATTGACGGAGCAAACTTCTGGATACAGATTAGTTTTGACAAGTGTACTGCTTGAGAAGAATAAAAGGAAAAGAACCCAATCAGACCTACTTAACTGACAAAGGAAATATTTCTTTTCTTGTCAATTGATTACTGTTGGAAAGTATAAAAATTAATTAAACACTCATTTAATCCAAGTAACAAGATAAATCAGATTCTTTAAAGTAATATTTCAATCTGGAATTTCGAATTTAAATAAACACCGTGGTATTAAATAATTATGCACTTATCTGATTCCATTGTATTTGATTGAATTTTCCTTCAAATTTACCGGTTGGATTAGAAACATTATCTAGTACATATAAAACAAACCATGGAAAAAAGAGAGAAAAAAAAAGATTTCAACATTGAATCGTCACGTCACTTAATACCATAGGATATTCGAATAGCCATTAGACTAATTAATTTAAATTTAAATCATGTATGACATTAAATAACGACAAAACTCTAACAATAAATATTTAACAACGTTGTATTTCTAATCATCAAGAGTCAAGACCTCTTAATTAAATTAAAAACTCCCATATCTAATTGTTCATTGGTTCTCTTCATATAATTACCATAAGTCTCTCCAACCTTTTTTTTCCTTGTTTATATCCGTCCATATTAAAAGGGAAATAAAGAACAACCCTCTATATAACATTAAACAGGGAAAGAAAGAGACAGAGAGGGATCAGTAAAGAAAAATGGATCACCACATCAAAATAACAAGAGATTGAAGAGAGAGAGAGAGACAGAAGAGAGAGAGGGAATTAATTAATTAATTAAGAGATGGATACAAGGAAGATAGTGGTGATAGTGGAAGATGAGGAGGCATCAAGAACAGCACTGAGGTGGGCCCTACACAACCTTTGCAGGTATGGAGATGTAATAACCCTCCTCCATGTCTTCTCCACTAAGCCATCATCATCAAGGAGCAGGAAGAGGATGAGGCTCCTCAGGCTTGAAGGCTTCAGGCTCGCCCTCTCCTTCAAGGAGATCTGCAACTCCAATTTCTTCAATGTAATAATCAAATATCCCCATCTCGTTTATCTTTCGGTCTATGATCCCCTGGTATCCGAAATATTTTTATTTCAATATTTTTTTAAGTTAAATTTTTACACCACGTCATGGTTTGAACCATGAACTTCCTAGAAATAATACACTCGTTGTGCCGCTAGGCTAAATGCCCTTTAGTTTTTCAATCAATGTTTGAGGATGAAGTACTCACTACGTTCATAAGTGGGATATTCTGATACTTATTGACCGGACTAATTTGGGCCTATGATCCTCTGATTTCAAAATATTTCATCTGATATGAACGTTTTGAGGGTTAAGCCCCCACTAGGTTTAAAAGTCAGAAGTCGGATATTCTGATACTTATTGAGTCGACTGATTCGTTTAGCGATCGATTGAGTACCTAATGAATCGATTAAGGTGCATTATGTACTGATACTAGTTTGGAATGGTGGCCTTAATCAGAGGATTGTGTTGGGCAGACAAACGTGGAGATCATAGTGGCGGAAGGTGATCAAGGAGGAGCCAAGATTCTTTCCATGGTTAGGGATATTGGTGCTTCTGCCCTTGTTCTTGGTCTCCATGACAATAGCTTTCTTTACAGGTAATTCGTTAATAGTTTTCTTTCCATATCTTCTGTCCTTTTTGTGGTCATCTCATTTCATTCTGTGAAAGTCTTTCCTTGTTGGGCATTCTCTGATTTATTTTTATACCACATGGTATCTGGATATCAACTAGGTTAATTAATCTAAATTTGAGTCAAGTGTGACCTTTTAATGTGCGCAAATCTCGCTTAACAAATATTCCACATTATTGCATTGACAAAGACTCGAACTCGAGACTTTTTAATTAAAGTATAACAATTCCTTCGATGGATAATTGAAGTTCAAGTTGGTATTGGGCATTTTTTGATTAGCTGGGTAATTAAACAAACCATGGTAATTATCTTTGTGAATCTGCTATTTAACTGAAATTTGGTTCCCAATTTTTCCCAGCTTTCTACTTAATTTTCTTCCAATTGACCGTGTATTTATATTTGGTGGGATTATGTACTTGGGTAGGTACCGTCTATAGGAATCGGTCAAGTGGCTGATGTGTCAGTTAGACAAATTTCCAGTGGTTAAATAATATTTACCGGCTCATATCCCATGTCCAACCAGGCATCTTTTAATCTGTCACACCTCGTGTTTTGTTCCAGGCAGGTAGTATATAAATATAGTACCTTATTTTAATTTGTCGATGGCAAAATCAATTTTTATAATATCTAGATTAGTATATGCAATTAACAAAATAAATCAAGCATTAATATTGTCCCATCGAATTTGCTGATAAGATTAGTTGATCAGCTAAGTGTTCGAATACCTGCTAATTTCAACTAAAATTTTTTGTTCGGGATTGGGAAGGGAATGGACATAAAAACACACACAACATACCCACCATACCAAGCCAGGCCAGGCCAGGCCACACCACGTGACCTGTCGTCCAGTCCTCCATGTGGTGGAACAAGGCAAAAAGCAGTTCACCTCGGCAAATATGAATAGATTTGTATAATTTGGTTTTTATACATTGGGTTGCCAATATTATTAGGGATGCCAACTAATTATGGTTTGATTTTAACCATAGATCCATATCTAGAACCTCTTAAATATCCATGGTCCATTATAAAAGTAAAATATATACTTTAGCCAACTACTTTGTCATAAAAAAAATAGTTTGCCTAATGTAAGGATTTGAGTCTGAATTTGAGCAAGTAGATGGATTCGGGTTTAGTTTAATATTATCTACATCCAGACCCTGGCCGTACCTTAGATTTGGTCGTAGCATCCCTGGATTGTGGAAATGGATACAAATCCAAAATCGAGATCTTCTTAAAGTACACGAATCTTTAGTTAGAACATAATTCTAAATTTACGTAGCATAAAATACTATCATCCATCATATTTTGCTTTTAATCCGATCTATCAGTTAATGTATAGTCTATGATCTCAAACACACATTTTTCTCGAGTCCAGCTTGCCCATGTTGACTTGAGAAGCAATTTGGACACCTAACATTTGAGTCCCATCTAGGCCGCCTTCCACATTAGAAACTCTCCCGCCACGTAATCACCTAATCAATTAGTAACGATTCGTTCTAACTCAATTAAGAATCTCAATCTTGAACAAAAAAATTACAACTGTGTTTAAATTTGATGAGGAGAACATTGTTATAATTCGAGATTATGTCCGAGTTGAATATGTATTGGTTGTCTTTTTGGGCCAATTATGCAACCTGAATGGGTCCCAACTTTTCCTAGAAGGCCCATCAACCAGGTTACAGCTTTAGAGGGGTTAAAAGCCAAGTTAGGTGGTCACACCTCACATCTGATTAGAATGTAAAAAGTCAAACCTCCTAGTAACATCAACAAAATAATGATAGCTACACACAAGCTCAATAGGGCAACTTAATTGATTCTCAAATTTCGAAGGTGCGCCATTTTTAATTGTTTATTGGGTAATCATTGAACTCGGATTCTAAATTCAAATCTCGAATCTCGATTCTACCTTTTACCGTTCGAGTCAGACACACGAAAATAACATGAATGTTTGTCCCTGCTGTCTGCTGATGCAACAATAATAATGTAAACAGGTTGGCGATGGACCAGGAAGATGTGGCGAACAGCTTCAATTGCAGAGTACTTGCAATTAGACAGCCCCCCGCTCTTCCCCAACTCACCAGCACCAGCAGGCCCACTCCTAGTCCCAGTACCTGCAGTTTAGACTTCTCTCAAGTCGATCTCTCTGGTCTACAGTAAGATTTTATATAATTCCTACCCTTCCACTACATTTCTATCAAGTATCGTGTAGTTCGACGTCTTTCTGATAAGTAACATGTCGTTCGGAATCTTCTTAACTGGACAGAGGTTTCCTATTGTTTGAGTCAGGCATGATTTTAAAGTGGGGTCTCCGGACCAAATTATATTAGTTATGTGTTTCAAGGACGCGAACTCCTCGAGATAATTTAGCTCTCCGTGATTATCACACTCGTTACTAACGATGTTTTTTCCACTCGTGATGCTGCTTTTGATTAGGCTGCCAGAGTTTACACCACCAAAAGTGCAATACAAGGTCTGCCCTGATCCTTACGCTATAATATGTAGATGGAGGAAGAAGCCTAAGAGAAGAAGGCGTAGCTCTTGAGAGCCCCAACCTTGTGAAAAATTTCACACTGCAATATCTAATCACTGAATTAGACACTCTCGTTGAGATCTGATTTAACCATGATTGGGACTGCCTAAGTAGCTTTTTTTTAAGTCATACATGGACTTCGCTTTTTTTTTTTGGGTCTCATACTGTATACTTCTAGATATAGCGACAAAAAAATCAACAGGGAAATTTGATGTTACTAGATATTAAGCTTTTGATTTTGCCAGCATGTTATGCAATGATCTTGGGTTAATTGTCATCACTGGCTCAATGGTGTCGAAAAAACTGGGCCACTATTAAGAAGGTTACTGATTGCTTTTCGGGCTACCTTTATTCTTATCACTTGGTATCTGACCATTCATTATTGAGATTCAAGTTTTCTGCGACAATTGAATAGTGGCAAAATTCTTTCAACAAATATTTAACACCGCTCAATTTCAATACTCAAACTCTCTTTTCTCATCCGGTCCTTCACCAACAGAACAATATGCTCTTAATGAGATAAAAAGCAGAAGTTGGGTATCATCGATCACTTAGACATGACTAAGCATAAAATGTATACACACATGAACTTGTAAATAATTGTTCTGATTTAATTATAGATTTAGAGTTTCAAATTTGAGAATACAATTGTTTCAAAATTCGGTAAAACGAGTCTTATCCCATTTTTCAATCCAATTCATTTTTAGCCTAAATTATTAGCGAGTCTAATGAACATCCGAGTACAAGATAATTGTGAACACGAAAGAATCTACATACATACCTAGCTATATTCTCTCTCTTTTTATTTTGAGAAAAGTCCAGCCATGTACCATCTCTAATATGCTTAAAACTACATCAAAAAATTCCAAAACACATTTGGCCTAAAATCACAAACCTGTTAGAGGAATTGACGGGACTCGGATTTGAATCCGTGGCTTATAATTTATACGTGGAAAATGATGGCAGGTGCATGTATTTAAGGGTGACCACGGTTCAAATTCGGACAAATTCGATTATAATTTATCAAATTCGAACGTATAAAAATTATGATTCGTCTTCGATTCTTCGGAAGACAAATTTTGTCACGATTCAAATTTGTATGAGACGATTTAACTCCAAATTAAATTTTAGACAAATCGAATAAAAATCAATCAATTATGGTCGCCCTTAACTATATCGAGTCAAGCCCGCTCCCGAGCCAAACTCGCTGGTGTAGTAAACCCCAAACCCCTCTCTCTCTCTCTCTCTCTCTCTCTCTTAGCTGATCCAAACAGCCGCATTTTGCCTCGATTCCCCAAACTCGCCGCCAGCCAGCCGCCGAGCCCAGCCGCTCCGTCCCTTCCAGAAAAAGAGATACCCACTTCACTTCACTCGCTTCACCCCTACTTGATCGGCTCAGATCCGGCTTAGCTAAACTCAGATCTAAAGATACCCTCCCCCATTTAAATTACCGAATCTGCCCCCACTACTTTCCCTTTTCGGAAATAATCCGCATGAATTTCGGGGTAATAATAAGTTTGGAGATAATTAAAAATTAAACTACCCGTTCGTTTTGTGCTGTTTATTTCTTGTTCTGGAAAATTGTGTTAATTTATTCGTTTGGCACGGAAATGGACAGGCGGCACCGTCCGGGAGCGGACGACCGGCTGCCGGCCAGATGGACTGGTCGGTCGCTAACCTCAACGCCTTCAAGACTTTCAACAACAAAGGTACGTAACACCCACGCGCGTGAAGAAAGTGTCTTTCTTTTTTTCTCTATTTAATTATTTGGAAATGAAAATGCGAAAAGACAGGAACTTGGAACTGGCAAGTGTTTTAACAACTTAACAAGGCAGCAACTTGATGGTTACCCAAAATGGTAACTTACTTGACTAGAGTTCTCGAATTCGAGCCAAACAATTAGGGTTCCGATCCGATCCGGTCAGAAAAACTTGTTTAGTTTGGGAAGAAAGATGATTGCAATGTGTTGGAGTTGCTGTGTTTTTTTGTGTTCTAATTTTGGTGCTGTTTCCGGGTAGACGTGGAACCGAAGTCTTCGATGGATATCCGGAATGCGGATGATTCGGTCGATGTTGGACTCGGCTCCTCGGAGAAGGGAGACGCTGGAGGTGAAGTACCGGCGAAAAGGAAGAAGACGATGACCTCGGTTTATCTCAAGTATTTCGAGACTGCTCCTGATGGGAAGAGTAGGAGGTGCAAGTATTGCGCGCAGAGCTACTCCATTGCGACTGCAACAGGTTGGTTGTTCGTTGTCTTCGCCTCGAGTTTGAAATGCCAAATGAGTTAGACCGGAATGGCAGATTGAAATTCAGAGTGTTTTTGTTTTCTTAGTGAGAGGATAGTTATTGGTTGTTGTTGAAGGAAATTTGGGGAGGCATCTGAACAATCGGCATCCTGGGTATGATAAGTCAGTAGATTCGGTGACCGTTGCAGCATCACAACCTCCCGCTGCTGTGGTAAAGAAAGCTCAACCTCAGTCCCAGGGAAAGGCAAAGGTGGATTATGATCATCTAAATTGGTTACTCGTCAAGTGGATTGTGGTATCTTCGGTCCCTCCTGCTACCATAGAAGAAAAGTGGCTGGCCAATTCGTTCAGATTTTTGAACCCTTCGATACAACTGTGGTCGGGTTTGAAATACAAAGAGGTGCTGCGTGAGGTTTTCAGGAGCATGCAGGAAGATGTCAGAGGTGCTATGGAACAGGTCTCCTCCAAGGTCTCTATCAGCCTTGATTTCTGGACTAACTACGAGCAGATCTTTTACATGAGCATTACATGCCAATGGATAGATGATAACTGGTGCTGCCGGAAGATGTTGCTCGACGTATGCCGCATACCTTACCCTTGTGGAGGTTCTGAAATCTATCACTGCTTAACAAATGTTCTTAAGATGTACAACATTGAGAATAAAGTCCTTTCTTGTACGCATGACAACAGTCAGAATGCCATACATGCTTGCCATACACTTAAAGAGGATCTAGATGGCCAGAAAGTGGGACCGTTCTGCTTCATCCCTTGCACTGCCCGTGCGTTGAGCTTGATTATTGATGATGGTTTAAGAACAACAAAACCAGTGATCTCTAAGATCAGGGAGCTTGCCCTAGAGCTAAATTCATCCTTGGAAATGTCTGATGATTTTATTCGGTCAACAACGGCATTCCAGGAAGGCACTTGGAGGTTTCCACTTGAAACATCATCCAGATGGAGCGGTAATTATCAAATGCTTGATCTTGTGCGCAAGGTAAATTGCCTCCGCATGGTTGGTGTTCTCTCCCTCCTGTGCACACACGATTACATACGCAACAAATATACTCGCAGATATGCACATCACATGTAGTTTGCAAGCTGTTCTCACGACTTGATGCAATATAAATTATTGTTTGGTGCAGGCTGGCAAATCGATTGATAGTGTCATCAGGAAGTACGAAGATACTTTCCGTGGAAGGATGGTGCTGACATCTGCAGAAAAGAATGCAGTCAGTATTGTGCATGGATATTTGGAGCCCTTCTACAAAGCTACTACTAACATATGCACAAGCAAGTTTCTCACCGTCGGCCTGGTCCTCTTTTTTATGGATCACATCAGTGAGATGATTACGTTATGCAGAGAGTCTCGTCACAGCCCTGATTGGCTTAAGAATGCAGCTGAAGACATGGCCAAGAAGGCCAAAAGCCACGGCAGCCAGGTCTGCAACATATTCACCTACATGACAGCAATTCTTGATCCCCGGATCAAGCGTGACCTCATTCCCGAGAGTCTTGGTTCAGGAAGTTATTTAGAAGACGCCAGAAGCCATTTCCTAACCAATTACTCCAGCCATTTTTCATCCATGACTAGTGGATACAGTATCCAGGAGAACGAAGATGGAGGTAGCGTTTCTTTTGCAGAGGAAATCGCTCGAAAAAAGCGGAGGGGTAATTTAAGCAGTTCCACAGATGAGCTCACTCAATATTTATCAGAGCCTCCTGCTCCTATACCAACAGATGTACTGAAATGGTGGAAGGCCAACTGCACAAGGTACCCTCGGCTTTCTGTGATGGCTCGAGATTTCTTGGCTGTACAGCCAACTTCTGTTTCGCCCGAAGAGCTGTTCTGCAGCAAAGGAGATGAAGTTGATAGGCAAAGATTATGTATGCCTTATGACAGTGCACAAGCAATTCTTTGTGTAAGGTCATGGACTCGAGCCGGAATTGGGTTGAAGTACAAGTCGACTGTGATAGACTACGAAAGGTTGATGGAACTGGCCGCCCCATGCGCTATCGATAACACCGCGGTTGGCTCCGACAAGAAGCAGAAATAAACCGGCTTTAACCTCGAGGAATGCTACCTCTTCCGACGATCTAGGTAGACCCATGTATCATGACTTGGCCTGGTGTATTTGTTCTCTCTCTCCCCATAAATGTACAGTTGTATCGTGTATCCTAATTGGAGTCTGACAAGCTAGTGAAAGGTTCATGGCAATTGCCTGATTTTCTTTCAGCACTTGTGCGTTGAATGTTGTGAATCATCTTTTGAAGGTGCGTGCACCATTGTTTCGGAGAAGGTTTGTGCTCTATTTTTCGATGGAGCACAAACCTTCCGTGAAAGATGGTGCATGCATCCCGAAAGATAGTGTTCAGTGGAAAAATCCTAGCGACCAAGCTCACTGGTTCCACCACGAAAGATGAAGGGAGAGGGTTTCTGGAACTTCCAAAAATAATTTCGTACGTGAACTTTTGCCTTGTAGGTTAACAGAAGAGGACTGAAAATACACCAGATAACTGAAGGGAAACTAATAGAGTTTGAAAAAAACACGAGGTCGACAATATTCGAGTTTGAATACTAGAGGTGAAAACAACTAAGGGGCAAGAATTGACAACCATGCAATGAGTAGATGAACAACTTACAATTGCAATTAAAATTGTCAAAATGGTGCTATTAAGTAAAAACCAAGTATACAAGGTATAGATCCCTTTTAAAAAGTACACAAGGTATTCATAATTGGGTTAAATGAAGAAAAATAATAATCCAAAACTGTCATGAGAGGCGTCAAAAGCACCCTTCTCTGAAAAAAAGAAAAGGTAAGTAACTTGTGCCACTAAACCATGTTATGATACAAAGAAGGGCTAGAAAAAAGATTCTTGCAAAAGTTACTAATCCTTGAATTTTCCAAGCCATGATTAATCCATGTCGATGAACACGGGCATCCATATCAGATGCAAAAGAGCTTACATCCACAAGTTCTCTCTCCGGTACTCGCGCACGATGACCGGGATGCTAGTGGGAGGAATCTGTAGAAAAGAAGCATATGCAGAAAGATATATCAGGTGACTTTCCAAGCTTGGTACTGCCAACTTGTCACCTAGAAAGCGAAAGACGCAAAACATCTAAAGGCGACTTCACGTGTTCTTCATCGTTGTATGTTGCAAGCTTCCTATGACAATTTTCACACTAGAAAAGTCTTACGGTCAAGAGGAAAAGAAGGTGCCAGAAACTAATAATGAAGGCAGAATGAAGCAAAAACGCTACAACAATAATCAGTAAGGGGACTGGTCTGCTTATATCAACTCTCCGGACTGTAAGGGGACTTACCATGCCATAATCGGTAATAATCATCGAGATGTATTCTGATGGAGTTGCATCGTACCTGTTGCAAGGCAAAGGTAAGCATCATACAGAAAGGAATAATCTGTTTTTCTTCTGCACTCCGTCAAGGACAGAGACAATTGGAATCTTACATCAAATTCAGGAACTGAAGATTTTCTTTATTCAGCAGATTGTCTACGCAATATACATCGTCTCTCCCAGGAACCTTTGCAATCGCTTCTGGATCACCTATATACAACAAATCGATGCTAAATTTGACTTCATGAATCGAAAAGACAATTAGCAAGGATGAAGCCTCTGAATGAAGAACCACACATTCAACAATGGAGCCATGAGATAGTAACTCGTACCAAGTTCGTTTGAGCAGATTGAATCAAGCTGCACCCTTTTGTGGAACTTGTATGCTTCACAACATATTAGGACAGGGACACGGAAAGCATGAGCAACCATAGCTACGCACGCAGTTCCAACCCTAGAGTATACCGTCCCGTTAGACAATATAGAAGAAGACCCAAGGAGAACCCGAGTGACTTCATGCATGATATAAGAAACAGCATTTATATGGGTATATGTGCAATATAGGCCCTTCGCTACAAGCCTGCGGAGTAGAGCTTGGCCCTCAAGTCTTGGACGGGAGTCTACTATGACAACACGGAATTGTTTCCCAAGGTCGTGAGCACGAAGTAAAATCATCTCCACAACACATGGAGATCCATATGTTAGAAGAACATCCCCATCTCTGATCTTTGTAACAGCATGTCCAACAATTACTTTGTCTGCAAGTACTATCTTCTCATTTATGAAGCGATCGATATCTGAACAAATTGAGGCTTTCGCTTCTGATTCTGGTAGAGTTAGAGGCAATTTAGAGATACGATCCTTCAGAAACCTAATAGCATTCCCCATGCTCATGGAAAGCGGCCGGCATTCAATGAAAAATGAAACGCAATTAGCGACTTTAACATTCAAGTCTCTGTTTAGCAATTTTTTAGGTGGAGTAGAATAATCTCTGATGACTTCTTGAAAAGCCCGAAGCATTGCAATGCAACGAGCATTACCTCCTGATATATCTCCAGCCAAATACTGTAAGCCGACCTGAAAAAACATTCATTCGATGTCATGAAAATATTCCAAAGAGCAGTTCCCATTTTTTTGGAACTGAAACTACTTTTCATTGAAACAAAAAACCATAAACTGAACCCTAAAGGCTAAAGTTCGTAGTGCATAGACAAACATGGGCAGATCATGATTTTCACCCAGTAGTAAACTGTATTCAACCATAGGAAGCGTCTAATAGGCCCACACAACATGCAACTACATTAAGAAGAGAAGACAGATTCATATTATTTGCATCAAAATTGGAAATTTGCAGGAAAAAAGAACCTAGTGTATCACCCAGAGAAATATAATCAGATGTATGAGAGGACAAACAAACTTTGGCCCTCGGAAATGTTTGCTGACAAGAATGAATATTTCTGCCATCCATATTTGAGGAAAGACACAAGACGATACTTCCATATCCAATCATTTACAGTACTGTGAATGCATTTGCTCGTAGTTATTACCAGAAAAAATCTACTTTATATAGGCCAATTTACAGATTATGTACAAAACACTTCTAATTCTTGTTTTCTAAAAATAATTCTAAATTGTTTTATGCATTTCTGCGGAACCTCCATATTTGTTGACTCAGGTAACATTACAGTCTACAAATTTAACTTTCATCTTCAGTAATTTCCTACCTCTAAATTGTATGACATAATAGACAAAACCCGCAAGAATCTTTACCTTGTAAACTGCTGGGTGCATTGGATCAAGTTGAAATATTTTTGACTCGAGATCGGGAAGTTGATTTCCACGTTCATACTGTGGTAAGTGGCGGAATAGTTCCACCCTATTTCTAGATTCAGTTTGATTGACCACAGCACGCCTTTTGGCTTTTTCCACTCTGCTTTTATCATCAAATTGCATGCGTGGTTGGGGAACATCTTTTCTTCTCTCTTTCTCTGTTGGATAATCACCTCCCTTTCTGTCAGAAGGAATTAGGGATGTTGTAGGAGTAATTACAGAGGTAGCAGGAGGAACGTTGTTTTTCTGCGATGATTGCTGCTTTGCAGGTCTACTAGCTGTTTCCTCAGGCCCAACATCAGATTTATTTCCTGAAGCCAGTAAAACAGCATTAATTTAGCATTTGAATCATGATATGATTTCACCGTATAGCAGGAGAAGAGAGACTATAGTGACCACTGTTCCACCTTAAAGGGGTATATAATCGACGAGCATATTCTTATGCTTTGATTGTGAATTAATGTTGTAATACAATGGACGTAGACATTAACCTACATAGAGTAGCAGCTTGGAGCAAAATTTTCAACATAATAAGTTGTTTAATAACCAAAAGAGTTCCAAACCCAAGAAAGATGACGAAATCCAGGATCATAGGTAGAAATTTCAAATGGGACTCAAGAATGTAAAGATGCTGAAGGCAGACTGACCAAGCGGGGGTATTTAGATGCTCTACCGAGTCGAAACAACTCTAGGTACCAGTGCATTTGATTCAAAAAGCATGACAAAATTAAATGTCCGCAGTGAAATTCAAAGAACAGAAGAAACCTTGCATACCTTTTCCAGCAGCCTTTACAGCTCTTTGTGATTCCTGCAACGCACGCCTTTCAGCTTTTGTTGTTCTTGCTTTTAACGGTTTTGAACTTGAAGGCTGTTCATCTTGCATTTCCAAAGCAGCCCGGCCACTCTTTTCTACAGGGTTTGTCTCTGTTAAAATGGCCAATCCAGAAAACTCAAGGGTGAAACAGGAAACAAATTACCAACTTAAGTAGTTTAAGAGGAGCAGTAATATTTGGCATCCTACTAACATCGACCTACAATATCGCAATTAGAACTCCCTTCAAAGGCAGTTTCAAGGTGCAGCAACAAAACCTAAAAGAGTAAACCCCGAAGAAGAAGAAACATGAGCCCAAAGTCGAAGTACCATCCACATGACAAAACATATCAAGGAAATCATAGACAGACGAGACTTCTATAACAACTTCAGCTAGTTTAGCGGATTGGCCAGCGGGATTCCTTCATTCCATTTTTGCTAACAGTCTATAGTTAGGCACCGGGAAACAGGGCAGGGCTATATGATCACTCGAAACAAAGCCCGAAAAGCTCGAGTTTCCTCCGTTGCAAGTACTCGGTATAGCGGAATGTCTGAACCCTTAGCAAGAAGCAGCACATACTACTTTTAAAACCTTCCATATTCCCCTATAGTTAAACCTAAATCCCTCACAAGTGACTTTAAATATTAATAGAACAAATTACCGGCCAATTTCGCGGGATTTCCATCCGATTCCACCACCAGATTCTCCGACGACTGGATGGCAGCCAAGTCGAACCCGCTGCCGGGGAAGCTGGAGGCGAACTTGCCGGACCCGCTCCTGCGGAACAAGCCGGGGGACATGTCCTCGGAGAACTCCCCGTCGACGGCGCCGCCTCCGAGGTTGCTGTTCTGCGGGGAGGAGCCAAGGAGAGACTCGGAGGGATCGTAGCTACCGATGACGGCGGAGGAGGCCATTCCAGCGGCGCGACGGCTGGGTTCGGGGACCGGGAGTGGAGAGGTCGGACGGTGGTGGTGGAGGTCGCCGGAGAGGTGTCGCGGCGGCGGGATCATCACCGGAGAGAGGGAGTTCCCGGTGGCGGGGGAGTCCGCCCCGGGCGGGCCCGACTGCGTTCGGGCCGGTGCGTTCGGTGCAGCGAACCCTACTTGCCGGACCCTAGGGACCGGGAGGGTACCCCGACGCGCGTCCATGTGGACGATGTCAAGGTCTTGCGCGTCCTGCGCGTGGGCCTCACTCGCTTCTCGCGTGCTCGTGAGGGAAGAAGGATCGGATTATAGCACGGGTTTCTCTCTCTAGTCGGGTTTCTTTTGGGTGGAATTATGGGGCCGACGTCGTATTGGAAGCTTTGAGATTTTGAATTTAGTCCTCCTTTTTTCCTAAATAGGATTAAGAGTAAGAAATATCAGTGGTAAAGTATTTAAAAAAAATTATCTCACAAATCTAATTTGGATTTCGTTTCTAACAAGATCTCTTAAATGAGATTTGACATTTTTTGTTTATTTTTTACATTTTGGAACATAATTTTCAAGCCCTGTGATTATTGTCCTTTTTGAATTTACCGGACAATCCCTTACATAATTACAAAAATAATTGAAAGTTAACAACCGATTTCTAAAAAATAGACTTTTAAAATAATTCAGAGGAAGATAATAAAATTGAGAGAAGTGAAAAAATTGGCAGAATTCGAAAAGGAAAACGATTCATTAACTGATAAAAATATTTCCATTTTCGATCCAAATGAAAAATATGATTGATGGAACAAGCCAATTCTAGTATCAAATAAATGAATAAAAAACCAAGAATGGCTACCATAAAAGAAAAATAGGAATTTGAAGAGACTAAGTTCTAATGTAAATAATTTTATGTTCGAGTTTGTACTTTGTACGACTTATGGTAAATCTCTCTTTACGACTTTTAACACAAAGTCGTTGTCAACGCTCAAACCTATTCATATTTTTTTTCTTGACACTAAGGTCAACTGATATATGTCATCAAAGAGTTGGATGGAAAAAAAATGTCATTTTTCCATTTTTGATTGAATGTTGCATAAGAAAGGGTTGACGGCCAAAGCCAATGAGGAAATGAGCAAATCCCAAACAAGCCAATGAATTTTATCAACAAAAAAAAGCCAATGAAGAGAGCAAATTGAAACACTACAACAAAGCAGATTCATTATGAGACTTCAGCTACAAGACTACCAAAATCCAAGAAGGCAATCAAGGATCAACCCGAACCGGGAATCTGAAAATCAAAATTTAGCTCATTGCAGGGACAGAATCTTGCAGTTCCCGATCTTCAGCAACATTTTCAACTCAGATCAGCAGAAGTAAAAATGGTAGTAGTTCAGGTAGTAACGACCAATATCTAGTATATATAATATATCAATATACCTGTTGCGGGAATAAGTGAATAAGTAACCCGAGACAGATTCGTGAGTGGTCGTCCCAAGGTCGGTCTATACCATGCTAAAGCTAGAGCTATGCTACGGAAAGAAAAAGCGATACAAGATAAGTAAAGTAGTTGTGTGTTGTGTTGTGGATGTCCTTCTCCGGTACCCAATCTCCCTTTATATAGCACGTCCTGACATAGCTCCATCCTTCCCGTGCAAGAAATCCCGTCCCGAGTAAATATTTCGTTTCCAAATCAACCCGGCTTAGAATAGGAAAATCTAAACCGTCTTCCTCAAATGAACAGATCTCGTCTCCGATTAGGAATATACCGGTCGTGTCGACCAAGCAACTGTGTCCCAAAATCTTATTAGAATCTCAGAAATCCCGGCTCTATTTAGGAAAATATAAGCCGACCCGATCCTCTCGAACCTTCCATGCAAAAGCTCGTCTTAGGTCCGTCAACGCTGAAACAACTTACCGTCCTTAAGCCCGAAGTGAACTAAAAAAAGCCCAAACCTTCCGTCTATATAGACCAAATAATCTTCCGGACACCGACCGCATGAGCCCTCTAAGCGGGCTTCACCTTTCCGCCCGCAGGTCCTAGGCAGTCCGTGTCTAACGCCCTACAGACCCTATGCGGCATGTACCTACCGCCCATCAGTCCTAGGCGGCTCGTGCTTACCGTCCACAAGCCAAGGCGGCAAAGGCCTACCGCCCACAAGCCAAGGTGGTAAGGGCCTACTGCTGATCGCCTTGAAGTCCAACGCGGACTCGGGCGACCATCGAGCGGTCCAATCAGGATGGACACACCAACCCGAACATGGATTCCCGCGCACGAACCCAGATACGAACACCTTTGCTACACATCCGGAGTATGAATTTTTTACTTTAACACTCGGACATATCACTTCACGTACCGAGGCATCCAATCGGACATCCCATTTCACGAGCCGAGACGTCCACCCGGATACTTCAAAGGTCAAAATGACCTCCGGACTCCTACCTCAAAGGTTAAAGTGACCATCCAGGTTCCCACCTTGTAGGACAAAGTGACCATCCGGGCTCTTGCTTTGTAGGTCAAAGCGACCATCTGGGCTCCTGCTTCAAGGTCCGAGGCATCCTTTCGCTTTGATATGTATTTTTGAACTGCTTTCACTCCGAATCTGAAGAAATCACCAACTACAAAGTCATATATTTATGTCTTATCTTTCCATAGCAATTTAAATCACCTTAATCCAAGCTTCGGATCAAAAGTTATGATCATTTTACTGAGGAGTATTACCCAGGCGGGCGGGAAGCGGTATCCCGCCTTGATGTAGACTTTTTACATTGCTATGCCTCGAATATAAAGAAGTTGTTAACTGAGAAGTTCTAGGTCCTTCTCCTATCTTTCCATGACCGAAAGAACTAACTTAATCCAATGCCCGAGTCATAAGTTACCACCAATTTACCAAAGATGAATGTTTGGCATCGAAGGATAATAAACTGAGGTGGTCTACCGTCACCGGTCTCAACCAAGGAGAGACCATCATTGGGAGACCGTCATCGGTCTTGACCAAGAGAAGACCATTATCGATTTCTACCCAACTCAAGACCGGAAGCAACCTCTTTGAGATGACACCAATCACCGGTCATCCGACACCGATCTCTTCGGGACGATACCGAACATCGATCACCCGACATTGATCTCTCTGAGATGACACCACCCACTTTGAGACCATACCGGTCATCGGTCACCCGATCACTTTGAGACCGCACCGGAGAGCTCAAGATATCCTTGATAAATTGAGATTATTTTTGTACCTCAACAATACCTTCATTGAAATTCTCATTCGATTTCTCAGAAGGAGAGATCTTTCATTTGGATTTATAGTTTGGATCATACTAAATCTCTACATAATATTAGAAACATGTGCCATTAAGATCTATCAAATATTTGAAGGTACCAAAGTAAGTTTGGTTAATTTACAAAGATAAATTTATTATCTTTTTACCAAACTTTAGGTTCCGAACAATCTTTTCAGATAACATCTTTCGTTTACAAAAATGATAATTATCACTTTTCTTACCCTTTTCGGTAGTTTGTATTACCTAAATTGGCTCCTTCATCATAAATGTCTTAGATTTGACCCTATATGTTTTCTCAGCTCATTGAACTATTGAGCTAATAGAATGATCTTGTTGACCTTTAATTCTTGTAACCTCTTGAACTAACATTCTGACCAAGTTACTAACTTGTAGTTCAAGAGAAAGAGAGTACGATGAGTAAAAATCATTCACAATCATGCTCAATGTTATTAGCTTTGCTGCTAAATTGATTATCTCATTGACACACTTATGCATACCATGCAAACCATTATACTTCATGGTCAAATATTGCCCATTAATGTGTCAACGAGAGATTTTCAAGAAAATACAATAAATATTACACGCTCAAATTAAATTAACACAATTGGATTCAAATAAAACAATAAGAGTATATTATAGTCCTCCTTTTAGACCTGACCATAGTTCGAATTTGGACAAATTCGAATTCGAATTTATCAAAACATTAAACCATATTCAATTCTTCACAAGACGAATCGAATACGAATTATGAATTTTCGAATTCGAATCGAATTATAATCGAATTATAACCGAATTTTTCCCTCTCAAATCCCGCCATTTTATTTGAATTTTTTTAACATATATTATTATTATATGTACATGAATTTGAATCGAATTTAACACGAATTTAACTCGAATCAAATTTTCGAATCGAATTCGAATTAAATTCGCCGGCTTTGCGAATTATAAATATCTTGAACCGTATTCAATTCATTTTATGACGAATTTGAATCAAATTTTTTACGAATCGAATTATTGACGAATCGAATCGAATTTTTAACGAATCGAATCGAATCACGAATCAGATTCAATTCATGGCCAGGTCTACCTCCTTTGAGTAGAAACTATAACATACTATCATAATTCAATACCAAATAATTTTTTTTTTAGAATTCAATATTTCTGTAACGCTCTGTGATCCGACCGACTGTCTCTACATACCAACACAAGTTTTTTTCAGCATGTTTTGTCCTCACTCACACGCATCCCGGTAAACCCCCACTAGAAATTACCAAAATGCACTCTTACTACTAAATATCAGAGACTTTAGAATAATTTGCCTC